>OZ026518.1:73272140-73523033 GCA_964019695.1 Loripinus fragilis
ATTGTTGGAAAAGATGTGCGATTATTTACATTAAGCATCCGTAGAGGCATGCATCCCCATTTCAGGCATCTTAAAATATGACTTCTACATAAAGTCTTATATTTTTAAAAGCTGCATCTTGTCAAGCGCTATTAATAGACATTGGGTTTTTTGGCTATCTATTTTAAAAACAAATGACGCATGCGCAGAAATGCACCATGCGGGGACAGATGTTGTTATCCCCTTCCCATAAGAATGATGCAGGTTTTGTGTCACCAAACCCAAAAATAGAACACTGCAAAAATTTTACACACAGGAAGGACAGGTAGGCGTTGCTCTACTATATTTGACAATCCAATCAGCATCGACGCTGTGACTTTGATGAGCGATCGATTGTAAACACCGGTCCATCGTGAAGTCCATGCTCATTGTCCATCCACTGTATCATCATAGAAAAACAATCTTATCAAATTAGCACAATATGGTGAAACAAGGTCAACAGCTCACAACTTAAGCCTACTTGATGATCATTTTCTGTTACCATAGCACGGGAAAGCGCCTCTACAACATGGGCTATTATTCTACTGTCCTGCCAGCCAAGAGTGACAGTGACGTCATGTTTTGTTCACAAAGTTATCAGAGACTTAAAATCGATACATCACTTGTGTATTAATCCTATCCACAGGATAGGAATAATGCGCAAGTGACCTTTCGATTCGCGTTAGCCCAAATGGAGTGTACACATATAGGGATCACACATGTTTTTCATGCTTTAACATTTGCCGGTCCCGAGGAAGCTGATTGAACACGAGGCCGTTAGGCCGCGTGTTGGTTTAAACATATTTTATTCAAATTAATTTGTACGTGGTAAATACAAATTGAAACAATAAGATGAGGATAAGAACGGAAGCATGCAGCTTATATAGTTCTTCTCCAATGCGAAGTAAGATGTAAGTGGAAGGCAGATCATATCAAATACTGTACATTATAATATAGAAATCAGTCAATGCTGACAAATATAGGTGCTTATTGAGTATGTCCCTTTCAGCATGTGGTGGTGCAAGTCCACATGTGGCATTGATGATTAAATGATTCAAGCCTTAAACAAGACACTTGAACTATCCAATGTATTAAGCAGGACTCATATTTAAGCATATTTGTTAGCATTGACAATACATAAGCTTTGATAATAAATGAAAAATAGGATGTGCAAGTGTTGGTTGGAGAGGGAGGAGGGGGACACCGATACCAGGCCAGGCTTGTATGCGATAGGCAAATTGCAATAGTGGATACCGTCACATACTACATCTTCACTCTTATTGTGTCCTGAGGCTAAGAGCAATTGAGATGGATATTAAGTAAAACGCTTAGTGTCAGAAAAGTACTCATGTACTATTTGAAAGATGGCAACATTGGTTTCATATGGAAGTGAACTAATTCTTTATAGTAGCAAATTGAGAGAAACTGGCTGGTGATTGGAGACCTCGTTAAAGAGCAATGTTCTGTTTTCATTGTATCGAGTGCATCTTAAGAAGAAATGTTGAGTGTTTTCAATGCTACCACAACTGCATAATGGAGATTCAGATATGTTTTTTAGGAACATATCATTATTTAATGAGCTACAGTTTGTTCGTAAACGTGTGTGTAAGATTTGTGATTTCCAATTGCCTGTAAGATAGTATTTAGGAACTGGAGTAAAATCTATGTTGAGGTAGTTTTTAAAGGAGCAAACACTACCTAGTTGTCTGACAACGACAGGTAGTTCATTCCAGTCCCTAATTACAGATGGCAGAAAGGAGTTATAGTAAAGATTTGTTCTTGTAGCAATAGGCCGGAGATTGTGAGAATTACGTAAGTTGTAGCTGGATGCATGATCAACAGATTGAGGCACTAAGGAGGAAAGGTATGATGGAGAAACACTTGTGCTTATTTTAAAGAATAGTGTGAATTTGTGATTCTTTCTTCCTTTTTCGAGTGTATCCCACCCAGTTTCTTTGTAAAGAGTGTTGATAGATATTAATTTTGTGGTACCTGTTGCTATTCTTGCTGCCTCTAATTGGGTTTTTTCAATTTCATTTTTTCATACTGAGCACAATTATCCCAAATTACATCACCATATTCGAGTATAGGTCTGATGAAGTTGTATAAATGATCTCTAGTGACTTTCGATCTAATTTGAACTTTAATTTCTCATGATTTTAATTCTACACCAAGCTCTTACAAGTATAAAATTTATCTGCTGACGCCAAGAACCATTATTCGAAAGATAAAGACCCAAGTGCTTATGACAGTCTACTTCTAAGACTTGTTGATCATTCATATAAAGGGATGGGTGTAAAGGGAGAGATGATGAGTGATTCCGTTTTATTAGGATTAAATGTTACCAACCATGTTTCAGTCCATTGTAATATTTTGATTAGGTCAGCATTGAGCCGTTCTGCTGAAGCAACGGGGTCATCTACGATGATAAAGAGACTGGTGTCATCAGCAAATAAGCGTATACAAGAGCCAATTTCGTTTACTATATCGTTTATAAAAACAAGGAAAAACAATGGGCCCAGTATAGAACCTTGTGGAACACCAGCGAATATGTTTGACCAATCAATATTGACACCAGGAAGGATTACACGTTGTCTTCTGTCAAATAAGTAGTTTTTAAACCAATTAAGAAGTTTCCCAGTCACACCTGCAGCTTCGAGTTATTTAGTAGACCAGCGTGCCAGACACGATCAAAGGCCTTACTAATGTCACAAAAGACAACCCGGATTTCTTTGTTGGCATCAAGAGCCTAACAGAATATATTGTACAAGAAGGTAAGTTGGTTCACAGTAAAGTCGCCTGACATGAAACCAGACTGTAGAGAGGTAAGAAAACTGTTTTCCTGCAAATGGTTAAACAGGTGTTTGAATATTAACCTTTCAAATACCTTTACTTCTGCATTAAGAAGGGATATTGGTCTATAATTATTCACCAAAGATCTTTCGTCCTTTTTGTGTATAGGACACACATTAGCTTCTTTATAAGAGGAGGGCAACACACCCTTATCAAGGGAAAAGTTGAAGAAGTTGCAAAGGGGTTGGGCAAGCTCCTTTGATAGTTCCTTTAATATTGTTAAGTCCATTTGGTACAGAAGCTTTGCCTGATGCAAGAGATTTAAGAACACGTTCAACCTCAATAGGATTAAGAATGATCTAGTCAAGTTCAGAGGTGCCATTAAAGGGGGCCAAATTTGGTAATTTTGCATTACTTTCGTCTAGATGTGTTTGTTGGGTAAAGAAATCATTTAATAGTTGGGCTTTTTCAAACTCATCAACGTAGATACTGCCATTTTTTTTTCCTAAGGTGGTATGGTAGAGGATGATTTAGGAGAAATAAAAGACTTTAATGTAGGCCACCAGTTCAAACATCATCCGAGGGACCCGGCAAGTGTTAATGCAATGATAAAAAAATGTGTGATCGTTATTCTTGCATATTTTACCTGATTTCAGCATAAACCGCGCTGAAAACGTCTCTTAAACATTACATATCCTTTTTCTTACACTTGATTTCTCAAAACAAAATGGCGTCGGCGTCAAGCTTTCGAACGTCAATACGTCGCCACTACGTCATATATACGCGTGCAATGTTTTCGCGAACGAAAGCATCGGCGAAATGATCAGTCACGGCCGCAACGCTCTCCCGTGTAACGTCATGCATACAAATCAGGGCCCAGTTTAGGCCTTTTAAAGTAAAAGCCATGTGCAAACAGCACGTGACTCTCATGATTTGAACATGGATTTCGCAGCTTCCAACAGCTTCGCGTAACGAATTCCCATGCAAGAATTGATGTTTTACTTAACAATTGTAAACAAATATTACGTCACTGTCACTCTTGGTTTGCACGACAGTAATAAGTTATATAGAAGAAATAGGTGAAAAAGAACTGTTATTGTTTTGGCCTCGAACATGTAGGGACGGGGTGCAAAATAGCCCTATAATGCACGTAAGTTTTTCATGCGGTTGTACATCTTAAACTTTTTCATCTCGGTGATGCGGTTGTATTGATTGCATGTCATGCTTTTGACAAGACATAATTATATCAAAATTTATGACATATTTGCATGTTGTAATTTATCGTATATTTGGTCAAAAAAATAGATAGTAGGAAAAGGTCAAAGCGGTTCTTGGAATTTCATATTACGAAAATCACATAATAGCATGTATGGATACATTCAAACACACCATTTATTACCTATCGATGACAGAGTCGAGACTGTTTTTGTCTGTCTGCAAATTGGCATCTAATATAAAATCTTTTCAGCGCGTGCGCCCAGACCCTGTGACAGTTCATTCACAGAAGCCTATTCGATTCACTGGATTTCATTATCAGATTTTTACAGTGACCCACAGTAAGAGAAAAATGGGCCTTATCGTGAGGTTTATAGTTAGTATATTAAAAACATAATTCTACTGTCTCTTCCATTCCTGCTTTGTTTGAAAGTAAGGAATCCCCTTATACCTGTCATTTAGTACAAGTGCATGAAACCTATTCGAATTTTTCTCGTACGTATAATGAATTAGTAACTGAATTTGATTTTGAAATTACTACTATTCCTGTTTGTTGAGAATGTAAGGACTCAAAATACTGCTATCAACCTGTTGGTCATATTAAAGTTAGTGGGCATTTTAAAATTATTACTGATTCTAGGATTCGGTATTTTATAAATGCAGGTTTCATTCGCCGATCGATAGACTTCAATAAATTCCATGAATAAATTGCTGGTGCAAGCGAGAGCATGTGGATCCCAATGCTTTAAATACTTGGAAATTAAAACTTTTGATATTATTGAAAACATTTTTTTATATTATCGCAATAATTTAGATCTTCCCATTCATTCTACGTTAAATTGGCCAATTGTGAAATCAGAAAAGTTGAAAATCGAATACTTTAGATTTGATATATGAACTTTGTATCTGATAGAAAAACATTTTAATATACTGAAACAAACTTCAGTGTACCCAAATAAAGCTTTTTTGAAAGAAAAATATTGGCGTAAACAGGTGTGCTATTTACACAACATAAGATACGTTACAATATATATAAGAATGAAATACTCAATGTAGTTAAATATTAGAGAATGCAAACTATGTGTTTTAAATACCCTTAGGAATAATGTATAGCTATATAATGAGGAAGTTCGAGAAAGAACCGGAGGAACTAATGTTCAACATTGGTTTAACAAAACAACACCGAACGCACTCTGGTTTAACCGGAGTGACGTCATAAATTAACCAGAGTCCAACCAGCCAAAATACGCCTGTTCCTCTAGTTTCAAAATGGCGGCTAAACGCAAAAGAGCTGCCAAGTTAAGATTGAAATTGGCATTTGAACATAAGCTACGGCTTTTCTAATCCATATATGATACGATTGAAAGGCTTACACAGGCAAAATATGTCTGTGATGCACTGTGAAGCAAAAACCTGCATATAGCTGTCCACATATAGAATAGAGAAAACAAACATTGTCCAAGGCATAGTATACAAGTATTGACTTTTCAAAAAATGTTAGCGATCGTTTAATTCTATCATAGTATACATTCATGCGCATTGCACTGCATGCTTGTTTTGATTTCACTTCCCATAGAAGTTTGTCTTTTAACGCCCCAGCTTTAAATTCATTGGCCTAATAATAGTCAAGAAGATATTTTAAGTTTTCTATCAAATAATGTTGGGTCGACCATCTTCATAATGTGACCTAGCCAATTTGTGTAAACCTTTTTGCCCTCATGCCAAGGAAAAGGAAATTAGAATGTCTACTAAATGTGGTTCATAGTTATGAGGGTCTGGATGGGGGGATTGGTATTCACTATTCAATAACATTTTAGCCTGTTATTCATCCCATTAAAAATTTGGTTATTCATTAAAATATGACCCATAGTTCATTAAAATCTAATCAAATTTAAATTCGCTTTTTATCTTTTTTTTCTTCTATTCATTAAAAATAGGATTATTTATTAATTTTAGGCACTCATTATTCACTATTTATTATTTTTTGACTCATTATTCACTGTTCATTATAAAAAGGCCATTATTTACTAAATTCATCAGTACACCCCATCAAGACCCTCGGTTATGGTGGTAATCTTTATGATATGATTTGTATAATTTATGCAAACTTTTGTGTCCTCGTGCCAAGGAGGAACTGTGTGAATTTTGAGCTTCCCATAGGTGGTACTCTCATTTTTTCATACGTAAGCTTGGAACCAGCATATACCGTTCGCCCCCAAAAGTATAAGAAATATCAAGCAACCCATCCCCCTCAAAAAAATCTTTGAAATTTTAGCAACCCGAATTCTGTACCTTGATCTTAAGAAAAAATCTAGAATGCATAGTAATGACCCCTAAATCTAGTCCAATTTTGTGATGACCCAAAATAGATATTAACAAAATCTTAATATCCCCATTAATATTTTTTTCTTCTGAAAACCCCCCAAAGTATTAAAATTCAAAATTTTTAAGCAAAAACAATGGTCCAAGCCTATGTATGTATGAACATATCAGAGTACCCCAACCCCTCCCTCGGAGTGGCTTCTGGGAAGATTGTTAATGTGTAGAACTTATATTTGTTAGCTTTAGTATTAAAACCATTCAAACCTGTCATACCATAAGGAAAACAGTATCTTGGAAATCAGTATATTGCATTTTGACGATGATACAGAAAAGGAAGAGAAGTCCTGCTCCCTTCTCTAGACTGTACGTATTTTTTTATATGACTGGGTCTTTAATACATGACCATTTACAGTTTATGCATGTAGCAAACAAGATATGTCTCAGTTACGTGACAAACATACCAAAAGTAATGGGTCTAGCATGTGGCACTTTTGTGGTAAGTTATTTGAAAACACTGGACATGCCGTTTTTAAGATTATTTTTTCTAAAACTGAGGACAGACATCAATGGTACCGTGACCCTGAAGCAGTATATAACACTCCACGGTTCCAAAATGTATCCACAAACCAAATATGGAATTCCTATCTTACATGAAATACAGAAATGCTAGAGCCCTGGAAACAGTATGTGACGCTCTGCGGCACCAAGATGTATTCAAATAGCAACTTTGGGATTCAGACCCCCACCCCAATAATATAGGAAATATGCTTCAGACGCAGTGTTTCTAGAATTGAGACTAGAGGTCAAAGTCAGAGTCAAAGTGACCCAAAATAGTATGTGTCCCTCCGAGATCCAAGATGTGACCACAAACCAAACTCGATCCACTTCCTACGTATAGTGTCGATATTTCGCAGCTTATTCGTTTTGCTAGAGCGTGTTAAAATGTAAAATGTTGATGACTTCAAAAACAGAAACCTATTTCGACTGCTAAGTTATTAAAACAAGATTATAGATAGAATTAAATTCGAAAAGTTCTACCACAGACACTCAGAGTTTTAAAATTGTTTAATACAACATGGGATTAAAACTCTTCTGCAACAGTGTAAACCAGAACCTATATTCTATGGTAACTACGATTTCCCCTTTCATTGCACGACGGTGGGTCGGGCCTCAGACTCAATGACGGCTCTGACTTTAAGCTTGCATTGGGAGGCGGGTTGTTGCTTGATGCTTATCTATAGCTAGGCCCACCCTGGCTCAACTTGAGGTTTTCTTTAGCTCTGAGTATCTGTGAGCCCTTTTCGTTGGCTCATCATAGTGTGTTAATTTAATTTGATTATTTCTCCATGCAGATACATATATATATATAGCAATAGTCAGCAGGCCTAAATGCGAGCTTAACATTTTTGGTGCTTCAATAACAGCAGAATCCAGGGTGAGGATTTGTTACCAGTAAAACGCACGTAAAGCCCCGATCCGGCAGAGCTTGCCCTCACCGCAACTAAAACAATTGACAATCGAAGAGAGGTTGCAGAGGTCGCAGAAAGGTTTTACAAAGGTAGCAACAAGGTCGCAGCAAGGTCGGCGATCGGGTAGCCGTACAAAATCAGACGCGGCCAGTCTTTTGAGTATGCACAAAAGAATAGCCGCGACTGATTTCGATCGCCGACTAGTTGCAAAGGTTTTCTAGAAGTCGGCGATCAGTCGCTAACAAGTCGCCGAACAGTCGCCGATCTGTCGCCGACCGATTTCATGAATAGATCGGCTGTGAAAACCTCAGCAACTATTCTGCGACTTATCGGCGATTGACTTGTGATCGACGACTTGTCGCCGACAAGTTGTAGTGCCAGCTTCAACATGAGGCTATCTTGCCATCCTGACATTACGTCACCCACTACAAGCGTTGAAAATAAGTCCATCATGAGGCATAAAGGTGGTCAAAAAAGACACCAGTACCAAATCAGACGGTAGCAATTAATACTGAAATTCAGACTCCTGATTCTGAGCATGTTCTCAGCTGTCCTAGAGATAAATTGAGACGAACATATCAAATGCTAAAAATGTAAGCTCAGAGCTAGTAGGTCCCAACAGATTCATATGTCAAAAATATATTAGTTGCTAAAGGCTCGATTTTTAAATAACTGAGGCCAGAGGTAGAGATCAATGTCACAGTATCACCAAATGGTTTGAGGCACTCATTTGACCCAAAAATGCTTTGAAACATGAATTTTGGGACTTCTACCACACATAACTTTAGGAGATACGCTCAAACACTTAGACAGTGTGATAACTATAATATGCCTCCCTTTGGGACCATGCCCGCCAAATTTGTAGATGAAAACCGTTCAAGTACGTTACAGACTTAAATTCTAGTAAGCCTCTGTCTGGGGGTTAGCGATAAAGTCATGCAAAACCAGCCTTTTTAGCTACACAAACCAGCCTGTTCAGCTACAGAGACTAGCTAGAATATTAAAATTTCGTTTATGGCAAGCTAAGATATGATACTTTCAAATAAGTGACTGAATAAAGCAAGAAATGTGGCAAAGATCAGAAATTGATACGATCAAGTATCACACCTGACCCAGGATACCACTTGGGAAAGTGACAACGAGAGTCCTGTGAGACAGTGCCCCAAACCACATGCTTTTCCATAATGATGATCTCACCAGGTACTCTACTCACCACCCTCTATGAGCTGACTAAATCTGAGGCCAATAGATGTAATGGTTTTCGACATTTATCTTTATTTCAAGTTTTTATGTGCAAATTTACAAAGGGGGATAGCCAAATGCAAAGGGCAATAACTCGAAAATAAAATAACTTTTTCTTACTCATTATCCTCTATCAGCTGTCCAAATTCAAAGCACCTAGCTGTAATAATTTTTGAGATATCAAGCTTTCTATTTCCAAACATTCAAAGGACAATAACTAAAAAAACTTTAAAAAAATCACCAGGTAATCTACTCATTACCGTCTATCAGCTGATTAAGTTTGAAGCCCCTAGCTGTTATACTTTTTGAGACATCTTGATTACAAAATTCCATTATGACCCTTTAAAAGGGGCATAACTCCACAAAGGGAGATAATTTGCACTAAAAATACGGGTCAATTATTTTTTTTATATAAATCGTTTTATAAAATTTCAAGACTGTAACTTGATTTTTGCAACGGACGCACAAACGGAAGGACGGACAAGCCCAAAGCAATATGCCTCTTCAACTTTTTCAAAGTTGGGGCATAATTACACATTAGTGGACTCAAAGCTGATAATAATCAGTTTTAAAATTAATAAAAAATGTCCAAACACAATGAATCCGCCCGGAAGTGTGACTACCGAGCTACATTGCAGCAAACCTTCGGTCTCCAGTCTAATGCTTTACCATCTGAGATACTGTGCTCCTCTGTTCGAACATATACTCCAGAGTTCCGTGTTATGATTATATGCAAAATAGTTAGTGCTGAACGCAGCTGAGCATGATTTTTATGCTCGACAATTATTGACCTTTAACATCATTTATTGGCATCACAACAAACGAAAATTTATTTTAGAGTTTTAAAGCAATGGAAAGTTCTTTATATTTTAGAATTTTCGTAATGAGCAGTTGTAATTTCATGTTCAATTGAGTTTAGCATGACATTAAATCTGGGGGGGGGGGGGGTATCCAATAGACACATAAACAATAACCAATTGATTTTATTGAAATAATTATGCAACAAACACTACGAAAGCACACATATAATTAAGTATGCAAACTAAAAAAAACAATTGATTTGAAACTGTTTTTATATTGAAAATTCGAGCCACATTTGGTACATGCTCCCGCCTCAGCGTAGAAGACACTACAGCTGTTTTATGTAAGACAATAACTATTGTTACGAAGTCGCATCTCTAGTCTGTGAGACCAGTGACCTATCTGTATCTCTAGCATTTTTTTCAAAAGGCTAGGCTAGAGGTACAATACGATAATCCTGATCTGAAAACCATCTGCTCAAGTTGTCTATTGCAAATAATTGTCTAACATTGAAATGATTACTAACTAGTTAAAGTACCAAAGCAAACAGAGTGGATCCAGATCAGGCTATTCCAATAGGAGCAGTCTGATCTGGGTCCACACTTTTTCATGGAGGTTTCCAAAACTTTTTAGCAGACGACAAACTAAGACGACTTTTGTTTTGATTCAATTGCGTTTAATTTGGCGGTCCACTGATATGGCAAAGGAAAAAATGACAAAAATTTAGTTGTCATTTCTTACGATTTTATGATATAACAATTATAATGATAACCATAAGACATGTCTGATCCGTATGTCTCAAAGGCTAGAGGTAGGGATCCATACACTTTGTATTGTTACAACGTACACTGCCTAGACATCTCTAATGTTCCTACTGAATTTAATGTTCCGGTTTGTGTAAAATCGCAAAACAACACACAAAAAAGTAGCCTACAGCTCCGACGATAGAAAGTAGAATAAATGTACATGGACAAACTCATGTCACGAACATACAGTTTGCAAGAATGCATACAATAATAATTATTTGATAAGGCTAGAAGACCGCCAGCTTTTTGTGAAAGCTAATACTTGTCTTCTAATTAACGATCGACAAGAGTGAGTTCGCGCAGCAACTGTACTAGACATGCGCAGTGCATCTACCAGAGTTTAACATTGGTTGAAACACGAACTCGCTCAATAAGTGTTTAACAATAGTGGTCTTCATCATGTGGTAATGCGCAAGAAGATTCAAGGTCAAATGGAAAGAAATTATTTTTCGTTAACACTATCTCTATTTTAATCGATAAAAATCAAATATCCCTTTTAACACATGACATTTTCGTATACTTTCTAAGTTGCAATGTTATGTGATTATATCAATTTGGTTTCACACACACTATGTATTCTATATAACCACAATAAGCATTTTGTAAAACAGACTATTTTATAACGTATCTTACACATATGGAGTTTCATCTGTTTATGCAATGTTCATCCACTTTATGACATACCCTGAATCATCCTTTTTGATTAAATTGACTAGTAGTGAGTCCAGTACAATAACTAATGAGAAATGTTTATCCTATATATATATTAAAATAATCAGAGCACACAATACAGATAGGGTGCATAATTGCAAAGTGAAAGCAGCATTTATGAGAAATGATGTAAAATATTATCAGTTATGCCTGTGAATCAGAACAAACACAAACTAATTCATAATCAGTTATTAAACTATCCAAATTCAAACAATTAAACCAATTATTCCAACTGTCATTCCTGTCTAGTGTCTACAAAGGGATTGTAACGTATCTTATGCGTTCAGCTCAAATGTCGCTTTGATCTTTTCAATATCAGATTTTGATACCCTAAACTGACGCTGACGCTTTCCATTTGCAACATGTTTGACAATACTACACAGAGCTTCACCATGAGTCGCAAATTAACGACATTATCTAATCAGACGTTGAGTTACATTTGCAATTACATTTGAATAGCCTATTTTACACTCCTTAAAAACTAACATGAAATACAAAAGATTCATATGAAGAATTTAAGTCATTTCCATTTTACTGACAAGGAAATATTGTGACAAAAGACAACATCACCTTTAACCAGCCATGACATCTTTTGCATCAATGTTTTCCTAAGTTGTGGCTTCAGATGACAGGAAACACTGATTTCATAATATACGTTACAACAACATAAGATACGTTATGCAAAATAATTTGAATTCAAAGAGCCCAGTATACAATTTCTTGAAATAAAATATTCACATGTGCTGTTAATTCAATTTTATAACAAAAAATGACTGATTAATTCTTGCTATTACAAAGTATTTCATTTTTCTTTTCAATAAGATACGTGACTTTTCATAAGATACGTTACGCTGAAAGGATCTGTTGTAGGCAATGTTTTCTGTTTTCAAATTGACCAAAATGTCATTTGTTTGGCTAATTGGTTTTTAGTATTTCATATTTCAAATAGTTTCAAATGCTTCATATTGTACATTATAATATTTTCAACGATATTGTACCTTTGTTTCTCAAAGATCTGTGATTTTGTAAAATTCAAAAGTTCGAAATTGTCCCGCTTCATAACCTTAAGCTATGAGTAAAAATAGTGCCCAGTGCTTCCGCTGACAATATAAATAACATAGCACATGTGCATACAGGGGTAAACTTGATTTATCAGCATAGAGATGCAGCCTTCTAATCAAACGTCACGTATCTTATTTTAACGTATCTTATTCCAATGAAATGTAAAAGTCCAGTTTAGCCAGGTTTAACTAGTATTCCACGAATGCTATATTATTTTCCCTTAAGTAAACATTCGGCAGTATTGTGCGGGCAAGGGTTAGGGTAAAGCTTTATAAAAGACTGAAGTGCACTCAAAAAACACTGTAACGTATCTTACCAAATATTTTGGGGTTTTTGTATTCTTGATGAAACCTTTGTTTATATTTTAATTAAGATAGATCACAGTACAGTTTTGTGGTTTAAATCTTTTATACTGATATATTTGCATCTAAAATAATCATTTGCATACTAAAAATAAACATAATTTGGAAATGCTATGACCCAGAAATAGACTGTAACGAATCTTACTTTAAAAATCGGGACAAGTGATTATTATTTTTCATCAAAATTTCTACATCTGAAACAGGTAAAGAGTATCGGCAGACAATTTAATCACATCTTAGGTTTACACCCAAAAATTTTTTTTGGATAAAATACATGTAAATGGGCCTATAAAATAACTACTTTTGAAGAACGTAAACCAGGGACACGAGAATTTGGTAGATTTAGAAGTATAGTATGTTAAAAAATTACATTTTTCTATTCATAATCTAAACTTTTTTATGTAAGAAACCTCAAACAGGTATTAGATGAGTTATACAAAACCCAATGCCTTAACATATCATGCAATAAGAATATTTTATAAGCGTGGGACAGTGTATTTTCATATTTTGTCCATTTAGCGTAGAATGAATGTTCCGTCTAAATGAGCCGCGACATGAGATTTCCAGCAGTGTGGTATGTGCGACCAGCAAAGCCTCAGATCAGCCTGCGCATACGCGCAGTCTGATCAGAGCCTTTGCTTGTCGCTTGAATATTCTATGTCTGTTGAGCTACTGACCGAACATCTTTGGAGTTTCTACGCTTAAAGGGGGACTGCACAGGCTCGTCTGAGTCTACACTTGTCAAAATACACATTGTTGGAAATCACATGTCATCATGGCTCAAATATACTTATAGAAAGAGGTATATAGTGATTCCAGGGTTTAAGTGACCCCCGTTTTTCTTTTATCTAACAGCTTTAATCCTTACTAATACTTTCGACGTTTAGCATGTGGATGCAAATGCACACCGCGTAACTAAAATTTATTTTCGGGGACAGCCCTTATTTTAAACTAAGGCCCAAATACCCTGTAAAACAGAATAACTTAGTCTTTTTCCATAAGATATATACCCGTTTTCGCCTCTATATGAGCTTAATGCACGGAGTTTTACACCACTGATCGGTATAAGACATAGTTTATTTATATATCGATAAGGTACACTTGGGGACTAATTCAAAGTGGAGGAATAGAAACACTCCAAAATTTCATCTTATCTTAGCCTATATAAAAGATCATTTATAATTGAGAAAAATATATCTAATTACGCGGTCTATATCTAAATTCATTTCTGTAATTTGATTTTCAATTGAAATCACCAATCAGGAATAATCGGCAAAAAACGGGGGTCACGTTTAACCTGGAATCATAATAGTAAAACCTGTTGAAAACGGCTTCTCACAAATAGACAAAACAAAGATCTTAACGTTAATGGTAGCTTATGAAGGTCGAAAGTATTACAGAATGCTCGGTTTGACCAGCATTGAGCGATAATTGGTCTTGAAAACCAACCTTCGGTCTTTTTTGAATGTGACCGTTTTACGCAGGTTTTACTACTGTACAGTAATTCCATAGGAAGTTTGCGTTAGCGCGCGCCTGCATATAAGGATGCTTACAATAGTCTGGTCGTTTGGGGATATCCTAAAGCAAGAACTAAGCAGTGTGAAAAGCTATGAGCAAAGGGGTAAGTGCATTAAGGGGCTATTTTGGCCCCCTCTAGAGCCAAAAACTGAAAGTTGCTTTTCACCAATTTCATCTTATTGGGTAATTAGAAGAATAGCCCAAGTGTAAAATTCTGGCATTTATTTTACTTTTACCGGTTGCTATGGTTACCAAAATGGCCGACAAAATAAGTTAAAAATAGAGAAACTGCCATTTTAGGCCAAATTTTAGGCTTTTTGGGACCGATTTTTTAAGAATTATATATCAGCACAAGCAAATACCAGAAAAACCTTTTAATATATTGTGTGCCGTGATCATTCTCATCATCTGTTAAAATATTTTTTGGTATTTGCTTGTGCTCTATATTAATTCCTCTGTAACATGACTCCAATTTGCTCCAAAATGGTCATTTTCCTATTTTCAGCCGATTTTGGCGGCCATTTTTGTTACCATAGCAACCGTAAAAGTAGAATCAATACCTGACATTTACACTTTGGCTTTTGTTCTAATAAACTAATAAGAAGAAACTTGTGAAAAGTATTTTTTGACCTCATAGGGGGCCAAAATATGCTCTTAATGCACGTACCCCTTTGCTTGATTTGAGGTCTGTCGTTGATATACATTGGTGCTATATATGGCTGCTAAATATTGTTGTGTTTGTTGATGAGAATCAAGGCAAGCTTCCTACGTTTATACTGATTACCTAAATTTCATAAAATACCATATAAATAAGGTTTCTAGTTAGTTTAAACATTGTATTGTCATTGTAGGCATCAGACTCAATGACAGACGCATCAGCCCCTTCGCACAAATTTTGTAAGTTGATGATCAGGAAGGCTAAGACAAAAATGGGCCTCGACGCGACAAAACCTGTCTTCGGGGTTTCCGACGAAGCAAGTTTCAAACCAGTCTCCGCAGCTACAGTGACCAGCTAGAAAATTGAAATTTCACCTGTACCAAGTTTGCATATTATACTTTCCAAAAAGCGAACAACAAAGGCGCTGATCAGTCTGCGGATGCGCAGCCTGGTCTGCGCCTGTGTTGTTCGCAAACCCCCGAAGACAGGTTTTCTTGCGTTCCCTTATGGCCTATTTGATGACTACGCATGCAAATTGTTAAAACAACACTTTACCCATTAGAACTATTTGGCTGGTAGTCTCATATAAAATGGCCATTTTGGCGTAAAGGACAACACATTAAATTTCCATGGGTGAACATATTCAGGGTTATTTTTATATTAAGAATTGAGAGGCTGACTCTCCATAGAAAGAAAAAGAAAATAATAATAATAATAATTGTCTTTATTTAAAAAACGTAAGTGAGTATGATCAGAAAATACCACAATCACACCGCAGACCAAGCCATAGCACCTTGAGGAAGAGTCGCAGAACACTAACAGTCACAAGGCATCATGTAGATAACTAAAGTAAAGCAACCAGCTCTCTCTTCCCCATTAAGATGATTGCAATACTAGAAGGGCAAAAAGAACTGTATATTGGGTGTTCTGGCTCGATGGTCGGGTCGTTGACTGCAACATATTGATTGTATTCATACACTCGACTACTGGGCCAGTACACCCGATATACAGAATTATGCAGCTTGAATAACTTTCAAAATGCTCTGTTCTCAGATTTCAAACTTTGTGCACATTAAAGAGATGGCATTTGGCATTTTATCGAAAGTAAGCTTAAATTCCTGAACATAAGTAAAAAGATTTTCATCCTCTTTTGCAGGAAAAAACAATCAAATTTTTGACATAACTCTGGCGCTGTAGCGACTATCACTCAACCCACAAGAAATTTGTTAAGTAGATGCACAGCTAGATTTATAAGTGACATTAATTCGTAATGAATATTTTCAGAAGTAAAATATTGACGAATTTGTATCCCTTTTTAACAGTTATGTACCCCATTTTGTGCACTTGTCGACTGCAACCACCACACGATGACTGTGCTGTACAGTGGTTCTCTATCGTAATCTCTCCTCATCGTCTATCTACCATTGAAGTTGATACCTCGAGCTCTTAAACATGTAGTTGTTGTGTTCTGCTCCAGATAAAATTTAAGTGTGAAAAATAACAAAAAGCAATAACTCCTAAATTATGCAAAAGAGAGGTACGGTTCTTGTACACTGCACTTCTCTTCATCGAGATCTATCTACCAGTGAAGTTTCAAGTTGATACCTCTTATAGCTTCTGTATTATGCTCTGGACAGAATATTCATAAATTCTCTCGGAGACCACTGGATCAACTGAAGCCAAATTCCGTGTTTCACCACCATGGGATAGGGGAAAAGCTTATTCAAATGATTAAGGTCATTTGTTGTTATTTATTATTGTCAGCCCACGGGGTGGGGGCATTTTGCAGGGATTTTACCACAAATTTGGCCCCGCAGTGCAGGGCTTTAGCAAGGCATTGAAAAGTTGAAAGCCCCGCTATTCCGCGGCCCGAGGCGGCGGGGGATACAAATGACTTGTGCATAAAAATTGCATTTTTGTTATAATTGTTGCTGTAATCTGTGTTGCGTTGCATTTCTACATAGTCTCGACTACGAGATGCACTTTACTTACATTATCAAGAACTATATATAGAGAATACTAGGTGAGTGTCTTTTGATATCAAGTTTTCCAGGCAAGGCTTTGAGAACGCATGTTGACATCGCGAGGCTTGCCGAGCGATTCAACATGCATTCTCAAAGCCGAGCCTGGTAAACTTGATATCAAAAGACGCGAACCTGGTATTCTTCTATTTATCAGTTTACCCACTGATTCACTCTCCAAACTTGCAATTATGACGTAATTTTCGATTTTGTGTTGATTCAGCGTTATTAGCGACGTCACTCAAAAAGTGCAACGTCATTATGACCTGATAAAGGCAACATGCCGTGAGATAGACAACGTTTATCAGGCAACAATGCAGTTAATATGAGAGGTAACTGATAAGATAAGCTATATATACATTTTATAAAAATGCTGTAACTAATCTAGTAATGGTTTGTTCCACGTTTACCACATAGCATATGAAGCTTAAAACTGCACAGAATTCATATTGTGGTACGTTTCCTGCGGGCGTACGCCTTACATTATCAAGTAGCTCTTATGTATAATTAATATAATGATTGATTCAATAAATATATAATCACTTAATGGTTTGTTTCTTTCATCAATTATTCAGTGGTCTAAAAATAACAAACACATTTAAATGGTTGGGAAGAATCGTAAATTAAAATCTAATATTAAGTCAAGCCAATCATGTTATATATAGAACATGTCTTATGCAATTAAACCTGTCTAAAACGAACACTCTCTAAAATACCGAAAATTGGTTTTCAAGACCAATTATCGCTTAATGCAGGTCAAAAGTATCGCAGAATGCCCCAGGGGGAGCATTCTGCAAAACTTTCGACCTTCATTAGGCTACCATTTGTCATTAAAAACTATGTTTTGTCTAATTTTGAGTGGCTGCTTTGAACAGGCTTTACTGTACCATAAATCATCAACGTTGATTGCCAGAGTATTGCCTAAAAAGGCTACAAAGTCCATCCCTTTTGGTTTATGGTGTGAAATTAAATCAAACTTGAAACGCTTACTTTTTGCCAACTGGGTAATTTTGCATGCCTTTTTCTTTTTGTCGTCTGCGGATTTTTTTTTTCAAAATCATTTTTTTTTTCGAAAAACTCTTTCAGGAATACGATCAGAATATTAAGCTGTTTGGATCCAGATCAGGCCGCCTGATCTGGGTTCAGACTGTTTTCAAAGGTTTTCAGCAGATGGCACTAGTAGGCAAAGAGTTAAGGGCAGTTTCTAAGAAGCACGGCGTACATGCTTATAAAATGGTCGCTGCTTCAACACTCTTCTGCGCTGGGTTATTTGCATGCTGTTTGTCATCTGCGAGTTTTATTCAAATTAATTTTTTTTAAAACAAAAAAATATTTCGTGAAGACCATCAGGGTATCAAACAGTTTGAATTAGATCAAGTTTTGTTTGATTCTAAGATGTTTGCAAAGGATATCAGCAGACGACTAGACAAAGTCACCTCTCAAACAGAGGCTAAGCTAAGCAAGCGTAGTATCCGAAGTGAGACCACTCTCCATGTGTGAATTAACGTTAGCACTGCCAACTTCTTTTAACTCGATCTACTGACAACTTGAAATGAAAACTGTGGTTCCAAAGACTTCAGTCGACTGAACTACCTTGTAGCTAGAAAAACAACGTTGAAATAAAACGTCTTGATGATTTGGTTTCAACGTTGTTACCAATCGCAACAAAATATGCCCCAGAATTTGTATTAACTGTCGAATTTTGGCGTCTGCTGATGACCTTAGCAAACATTTTTGACCCTGATCAGGCCATCCGGATCTAGATCTCAGCTGTTTGACACTCTGATAGAAGTTCCTGAAAGATTTGTTTAAAACAATGATTTAAAAAGATCCACAAACGATAAAGAGTATGCAAAATTACCCAGCATGCCCATTAATAAACAGAAACTTACCATATGTGCATATAAAATCCAACAGATTTGCTACCACAATGTCTTTGGTTTGCAGTTTTCCCATTAGTGCAGTGTTCTAGGAATAATTCCGCCCCCCTTTGCACTTTGACACGAACTTTGAGCGCACGCAGGCTTTCCACTCGACCTTATTGAGAATTTATTCTCAACTAACCATTTTAATCATTAACGGAATCAGCAAAGGCAGCTGCAAACGAAGGAATTCCTTTACGTAAATGGAACTAAACAATCTGACGAATTAACACAACAACTTGCAGTGCTAAGTTTATATGCTGCAGAATACGCTATCCAAATATGGTATCACTGTTTAGAGCAAAACACTTGAAATGGCACTAAGACTTATCAATGGACAAATCACCGATAAAATAATTCCAATTATGGCCGGTGCTGTCTATAGAAATGAAGAAAGTAAATCTATGCAGACGACATAGGAGCGCGCCATTTGATACGAAGCTGCGGTCTCATAGAGCTGATAGGCTTATAAATGCTCGCTCGATTATTGATCGATGTCAGGACAGAAGCTATACGTCGCAGAGCTTGCTTGGTAATATCTAGCGCTAGCACTATAATTCAGAAGCCCTTTGGGAACAGTTGTACGCTTTCGATGCTGCTTTTGTCATAAAAATCAAAGCAAGACTAAATAAAATATCCGATGATATCCAGGAACAGCGATTCCATTGACAATATGCTATAGTTCTGACTTTAGAAACTTATAATGAACACTCTAATATTTTTGAACCAGGATTGCTCAAAGTACATATCGGTGGCGGATCCAGAGGGGGTTTGCTCGAACCCCCTCCTCGCCCCCGTTTTTAAATATTATATGCAAATGAAATACTGTCTCACTGAGACCATATTATTTCATTTTCATGGGATATTTAAGAAAAATGAGATAAAATCAGCAGAGCGAACCCCTATACCTTTATATATATACGAACCAAACAGTATGCTCAAAATGATTTAATGAAGTTGAAATCTTCTAAAAAGTTTTGAAAAATATTTAATAGCCTCGAAAGGAAAACAACAATATTAGTATATCCGAAGATATCAATAGCCGCAATGATAGTCTTAAACCCAATGGTGAAAACTTGAGCTTTTTAATTGACAATGAGACTCAAAAAGGCCAGAAATGTACATTTCTATAACAAGCCTATAACGATTTTGAGCTGCTTCAGCAAATGATTTACCTCCATAGTTAACCCCCATCTTAATGACCTCATTGATGCTCACACTGTCCTTGAGGAAAGTCAGACTGCTTTAACAGAAATTGAAAAAAAAATCAGAAAAAGAAACTGTTCTGTTTATTTATTGATTTTACATTTAGCAAAGATTTTGGTTCTTAATTGTTGCGCACATGATTGTAATTAGTGGCAGTTATGTATTTGGCCCTTGCTTTGTTGTGCATTAACGTTACTTAATGCCCTTCGTCTCGCTGGTTGCTTTACTTGCCCTGTCTTCTTGGTGTCATGTAGCTGTTCATTACTGTGTCTCTTCCTCAAGGTGTTGTGGGCTGATGTGCAGTGTGTGATTCATTTCTTGGTCATGCTCACATACTTTTTGTCTAAACTTTTATTTAATTTTTGTATAACAACATGTGTACATACGTATAATACAAGAAGTTCACATACAGATCATTTGAAATACAAAAAAGGGATTCAGAAGAAAGTCTATTGACTCTGGTAAATCTGTTTCCCACCTATTCAATATTAGAAATGCAATAAACTTATGACTTGAATTGACATAAGAAGGTAAAAACAATACAGCAAAAACTCGATAATTCGAACTGGAATTAACCAGGTTTACCTGTATGTATTATAGTGTCAAACTACTGTTTAATGCAAAATATGAATTTTGACTTTTGAAAAGGAGAATGGATATTTACGAAGTACAGTTATCCTTGTTGTCTCCACGGGGTTTGGAGGAGATGATCAAGTCTATGGGGGTTATGGTAGTTGCCTCTATTTTCCCAGCTAGCAGAAAAGTCGTCAAACCAATTAAATGTGAATATACAAGGATTCTGGATAATATGCTTTTGTTGAGAAAATTTAGATATGGTTACAAGTGTGATATTGGAGCATCGCTATGTGTATACAAAACGTGTATACAAACCGTTTTAAATAGTAATATTATTGCAAACATTGAGATTTGTTTCATACGAATGCAATGGGTTGTTTAAGGATTAATATATATATATATTCAAAACGTTTTGACTTAATTATGAATTCTTGTACTGCTTTAAATATCTGCTTATTTTGATCAAAAGTTAGTGATATATATATTACCACAGAGTAGAACGTTAAGATTTGGTTGGCAGATATCTGACACTGAGTTTATTAAGTCACGTCTGTGAACTGATGGCATACAAATAAGAAATGATGAGTATCTTCTATAGCGCCACAAGTACAATAGAGACTATCAACTATATTATTTGAATGCAGGTGTTGACGGAGAAGACATCATGCAGTTCTTAGTATAGCATGATATATTTGACCATGTCTTTTACCCGTATTATAATATTGGGATGGTGTAATCAAGTCGGAATTCAGTCTGATTTTGAAGATGATAAGGCTTGGAGAATTTCGGGTTTGCTCTGGAAGTTCATTCCAATCCCGGACAGCAGAAGGCAAGAAGGAATATATAGAAAAGACGATAAATCGTATGTTATGTTTGTAGATCTGAAGATTTACGTAAAGGGTATGTTGACGAACTGCCAACAGTAGCAGGTACAAGAGAAGCAAGATAATCGGGGCAAAGTCCATTTTTAATTTTATAAAACATGGTTACCTTATGAATTTTCCTTCTTGATCCCAGTGTTTTCCAACCTGTTTCTGTATGGAGAGAATCGATGGGGGCTAACTTAGTTGCACCAGTAGCTATTCTAGCAGCTTCACTTTGGATTTTGTCTTATTCATTTGATTAACATTGTGTGCAATTACTCCACACAACGTCAGCATATTATAGAAGTGGACGTATAAATGAGAAGTAAATAGTCTAAAGAGATTTCCTATCTAGTTGAAATTTTTGTTTAGGCATTGTAATTTGACTAGTTCAATGTGTTCATGTCAAGTGCAATCATTTGACCAAGGTGCTTATAAGAGTTAACTTTTGCAATTTGTGTTTGGTTCAACAGAACTGGAGGGTGATATGGTGTGTTATATTTCCTAGAGAGGAGGATAGACTCTGACTTTCGAGGATTAAATGTCACTAGCCATTTATCTGCCCAGCGATGGATTTTAGCCAGGTTCACATTTAACTGTTAAGAGGCCTAAATGGGGACATTAACAATGATATGCAAACTAGTATCATCAGCAAACAGTCATGGTCAAGCAGGAGTTAATGTCTATAACATTGTCATTAATATACAATAGAAACAGGAGAGGTCCAAGAATAGAACCTTGTAAAACCTCAGCCTTTACTGAAGTCCAAGAAGAACTTGCACCAACAAACTTGCAAAACAACCCTTTGTTTCCTGTCAGTTAGATAATCAGAGAACCAAAAATAGTACGTAAGTATGGTCAGGAAATACTACAATCACAAACTGCAGACAAACCCATGGCACCGCGAGGAAGAGCCACACAACAACCACAAGTTAGCAACGATCCAGATACACATGCAGATTTAAGTTTAAAAGACCTTTATGCCAAACTCTATCATAGGCTTTACTTATGTCACAAAATATGGTGCGAACTTCCTTACCCTCATTGAGAGCTTTACAGAATGTATTGTAAATATCTATTAACTGATTAACAGTATAATCACCTGGGACAAAACCGGATTGAAAAGCTGAAATGACGTTATTGTCTCAAAAGAAGTTGCACAATTTTTTCCAAAACTTTGCAGACTGTACTTAGAAGAAAGATTGGCCTGTAGTTGGACACATCAGATGGGTCATTTTTCTTATGGATTGGTGTGACATTAGCTTGTTTCCAAATATGTGGCACACTTCCAGAACTGAGTGGCTCTTCCTCGCGGCGCCATGGGGTATTCTGCGGTTTGTGATCGTGATATTTCCTAATCATACTCACTTACTATTTTAGAGAGAAATTAAAAAGATCAGAGAGAGGAAGAGCAAGTGGTTGAGCAAGTTCTTTGAGAAGTTGATTATTTATAAGATCAGGTCCATCAGCTTTGTCAATAGGAGGTGATTTTAAGTGTCTCTAACATCTTCAGGTATAACAATGATAGAATCAAGTTTGTATGTGGTATTTTTCACTGTTTGAGGCAGGGTTGCTTGGCTTTCATCTAACAGAGTTTGTTCAGCGAAGAAGGTGTTTAAGATATTTGCTTTGTCCTTTTCCTCAGTGTAGATCTGACCATTCTTATTCAATGGTGGTATGACATCAGCCTGATCAAGTTTAATAAAATGTTTTAAAGTTTTCCACCAGTTACGAGGGCTGTTCAAATATGAATGCAAGTAGCTTCATAACTTTCTTCACATATATGCTACGACAAAATGTTATACCTTTCTGGAAAGCTCTATTTGTCGCCTTTAAAATGGCACCAACCATAAAGAAACACTAACTATATTTCTCGAGTTACAGACTCTTATATAAAGGCCATTCCTGTATACTGAAGATTTTCTGAAGCAAATTGCAATGCACGTTTTGGTACATCTATGATATAGTGTCATATCTCTGTAAGTTTTAGACAAAATGGCACCAAATTTTAAATGCAAGTTTAAGTAACAATTTAAAAGTTGCTTGCAGGAAAAAGTTTATATAATCCTGTTTCAATCTCGAGTAAACGGGCACGTTTGTGACGTCATTAATTTTATGATAAACGTCATTTTGAGTTATCTACTGGTGATGGAATAATAAATATCGCTGTGTCGTTTTCTTTGCGTTTTGCTGAAAACATGCTAAATATGTCATAAGGAAGTTTTCAAAATAATCCGTCCTCTATTTACAGAGTTATCCCACTTTATATAATTTTTCAAGCATGTTTCTGCTTCTTCATGACGTGTTTACATTAATTAAGATATGTTCAATCTGTCTAGTTCTCAAGACCAGGTAAGTAATTTTATTGTAAATAATGCCTAAAGTGGTCAAACTTAAAGTTTACGTTCAAATTTAGAACAAAGCCGCAATGTTATGATAAAAAATTAATTTTAATTCTATAACCCCTTTCACTTAAGGTATTTTTGACTTGATAAAAATGCTTTTCAGCGGTTAAAAATTACCCACTATCCATCAATAATTTGTAGCAACAACTCAGTATGAGCGATCAACATATTGTCTTTGAGTTGAAACTAGTTAATTGATGTTTCGTGCATTTTGTTATAGATAAGATTAACTGAAAACTGAAAGGTGATGTTTTGTTTACCATTTATTTGCAAGCATAAAGAGACTTTAGTGAAAACGATTCGTTGTAATTTAACAAAAGCATGTCGGATTTTCGCAACTTTCACAGAATCATTATGTAAGAGTATGGGGATACTTCCTTCAAAATTTCAAGACATTTCACCTGTTCTTCGAAGAATTATACGCTCGTCTCTATCACTGGTAGATGTTCGAAGCATTGAGTTTGTTAGTATACACACGTGACCCTCATTCAAAGGGCTATAACTCGATAAATATACTGTATTTTTCTTTTGGTCTGGTGCCACTTTAAATGTGACATACAGTCCTTTATAGAAACGTTTACCATTTTGTCGTAGCATATATGTGAAGAAAGTTATGAAGCCACTTGCATTCATATTTGAACAGCCCTCGTATTCTGTTTAGTGTCTGGATTTGCCAAACTTTCAGTTAACTTATTTAATACTTCTTTTTTTTTACAAATTTCCCTTGTTACTAAATTTTTAACACTTTCGCTGCCAAACGCGATTATAGTCGAATTTACCATTCACTGCCAAACACGACTACAGTCGAAATTTAAAGGCACAGTTGATAACTGTCTATTTTTAACCGTTATAAGGGACGCAAATCTTTGTTCTTTATTTCAAAATGTTCAGGGGACATAATAATATCGTATATGAAGGTCAGCGCAATACTCTGTGCAAGATTGGATTTTACAAAACTTTTTGAAATGTCATTAGATTTCGCAGAAATCAAAAATATCGAAAACATGTCCATGGGGATGGCATACAGGACGCATTAAGCCCTTCAACTGCTGTATTTTGATTTATTTCTGATAAAACAATATATTAGAATAAATCCTGATGTTTGATACGTGATGTAGATGGATGTTTTATCTATTCTTGCATGAAATAGTTGCTTATAGGCATTTTTCATCTTTTCAATATGGCTTCCAAAATGGCCATCAAAGGCCACGTGACTATATTTTTATTATTAATTCAAATAAAAGTTTGATATATTAGCAACATTCTGTGAAAGTTTCACAGTCATAGGTTGAATGGTTCTGGAGATACTTTGTATTGAACCCATATACCCTCAATATTCAGGAGATCTGAAACATGTTTGGCACTGAGGTATTGTTTTTTGAGGTGCTTGGCAGCGAAAGTGTTAAAATGTTTCAAAGTGGTTAACATTATTAGATTTCTTGTATTTGTTGTATAGTTTTTTCTTTTTTCTTATGAGTTTCTTGACGTGTTTTGTTAATCAAGCGGGGTCAGTTTTACATGCATTTATTACCCTGTTAGGTACGTGCTTATTTGCAAGAGTAATTATTCTTTCGGTGATGCTTTCCGCGTAAGTTATGATGTTTTCGCTTTTTGAAGTTTGCCAACTAGATCATTTGAAAACGCTTGGTAGTTACCCCTATCATATATGAATACCCTGCGTTTGTATAAAGTTGCTGACGGTTTACTAAACGTTAAAACACAGAATACAGGGCAATGATACCTTGAAATGTGTCGGTTCATTAATAATCTGTTCATAGTTAAACTGCTGACATAAATCCTTTACTTTTTGGCTTGAGTTATCTTTCAGAATATCGAGGTTGAAATCACCTGTTATCAAAATATTGGAGATATTGGTTTCAAAAGCAAGTCCTATTGAGTCTTCTATAGTTGATAAGATGGCATTTGTCAAGTTAGGGGGTCTGTAGAAGGTACCTATGAGTTGTATTTGTTTATAGAAATTTCTACATAGAGGCACTCAATGTTTGATAGCTGAAGATAGTGTCTTCTTTTTGAAGAAAAAAAAACGCTATTACGAATATAAACACAAATTCCACCATGATGATCACCTGGCCTGTCCCATCTAAACAATTTTAAGTTTTCAATTTTATATCATCATCTGCAGTTCTACCATTTGACCAACTATCAGTTATACAAATGACGTCAAAATTTCACAGTTCCGATTGTATCAAATCCATTTTATTCGCAATACTCTCAAAATTATAGTGTACAATGGAAAATTTATCTTCAATGATTTGTTCAGTTGCGGATAAAAACGATATTGAGTTGTCGGAAGATGAAGATGACGGTCTAGGGTTTCTCTCTATACCACAGGACTATTAGAAGTTCAAAATAAAGTTTCCTTTTAAAAGGATAGTTAGCCCAGTTTTCCTCATGAATTACAACCCTATTAATGCCTACGAAACCACTTAAGATGCAGTATTCAAGTTTTGATAAATTTAGATAAGTACATTAAGTAACACATAAAATTGAAAGATGGGTGACGTATCAGTTTTCTTTTCAATGTCAATAAAACATTAAGTAGCTATTCGATTTAAAATAACTGTTACCTTCTGAGTAACTGTACATATGCTACTAATTAGTCTCGTCCTATCTTTGAATTGTGTGGGTCAAAATTTACATGTAGATGCACTTTTTTTTTTTAATAATTACGCATGCGTTCTTATCCGATTGGAGTGATTATGACCCCTATGCTGGGGCTTCAGGTCATGCTTACCGAAAGCTCTGTAACTCCCATTGACCAAAATACACATTCAGTGTAAACTGGCACACAGAGGTAGTTTTAGGTTAGGCGAATGCTTTATATTTACTATTACTCTATTTACTGGTCTGATACCAGTCTAGGAATCCTTATCACAAGCTACAAACATGCAATAATCACAATGAAACTTCACCGCTCGGATCAGAGCAGGTATCTGTGTAGACTACCCCCTGCAAAATTTTGTTCTAAAAATTGGAGGTGTTCTAGTAGTAGAACTTTCTAGAACATTTAGAACTGTTCTAGAACTGTTCTTAACCAGGTAAATATGCTTGTTCTAGAACTCTTGTTCTACAACTGTTCTAGAATATGTTCTAGAACAAATCAAACACATTCTAAAACTTGTTTTATTCTAAAACTGTTCTTGAAATAGTCTAGTACATTTTAGAACAAATCGAGAACCAATAAGTTCTACAAATGTTCTAATAATATTCTATACAATTTTAGGACTTTTCAAGAACCAAATAAGTTGAAAGAAGCTTTTGAAAATGATTCAAATTAAGTTCTAGAACATTTGTCTTACTTTTTAGAACAAGTTAATTCTAAAAATATACTAATAATTCTAGAACATTTTTGGAACTTCTCAAATACTTCTAGGAACAAGGTACAGAATATCCTCATCCTGAGGATCTATTTCTATACAGACAAACAGTTTAAATGACCAATGTACTGTTACAGCAAGTTTTTAAAATTATTCCAGTTGGGTCTAGCGGTAGAGATCTCTGATGAAGCTTATGCATGCTTGTAAGAGTTTTGTTTTTGATAAAATCTAGGCACAAAAAGCCATTTAAATACTCTTAGACGGATGGCTGAGAATGGGTTTGCTCCCCCCCCCCTAGGGAATTTTGCAGACATATCCTATCTTGTAGAGAATTAAAAGCCGAGTCTTTTAAGAGATGTTTGCACTCTGTGCTCCGGGGCGTTAGTCTGTAAGAGCCTGTAACATACGTTACTTAATCAAACTAAGAAAAAGTAAATTGAAAGTTTGGGCTACAAATTAAAGACATTTAAATATTTATTTTTAAAAATCATTCATATAGTCTGCACACTGGATATCTTAACTACATATGACAGCCATTTGAACAAAATTGCCGCTTCCTAAAGTGTCATATGCGTTACATAAAGCAGATAACCCATTAAAATTTGCAAGTGAGGCTAACATCATTTACATTCACAATCTCTCTGTGTGCTTTGCAAACTTTTTTTTAACCATGTCTGACTAGCTTATGCAATTGGCTAACAGAAAAATTAAAGTTTGTTTCCCTAGCTTGAATACTTTTTCTGGAATAAGCAATTAAACAACCCTACCCCTACCCAGTTTTAAGGTGAAATGTTTGGTATTAAAACTAAAGTAAAAATAGTTAAAAAATATTTGCAGTTGATGAATGTGTTTCATTGTTTGGGATTTATTTGCTTATATGAAAAGACTCATAAATCTGCAAGTTTGTTGCAAAATTTTTAATATCAGAGGCTGTTACATATGTTACCTGATGTAATAAATGGGCAAGCTCATTGTCTTTACGTAAGATATGCCTAAAAATGTTTTAATCTCCTCGAGGGAATTTTGCAGACATATTCCTTCTTATAGTACAATTCAAGCTGCATCAAATAAGGGATGTTTGCACTCTCTATGTTGGGGCGTTAGTCTGAAACAGCGTGTTACATGCGTTACTATATCAAATAAAGAAATGTAGAAAGTTTGAGCTAAAATTGTGAAAAAAACTTGCAGCTGTTAGATATCTTACATTGTTTAGGGATTTTAAACTGGCTCCTATGATAAAGACTTATATATCTGCTAGTTGTCATCAAGTTTTAAAGATCAGAGAGCGTTACATATGTTAGCGTGATAAGTAAAATCATCAAACAGTATTTTGACATCAAGCTGAGTAAGGGCCTGCTCCATCCTAATACCCTTTGGAATTCTGCAGACAAATTACATCTTATGTAACCATTCAAGGTGCATTTAATAAGAAATGTTTGCACTCTGTTAGTCGGGGTGTTAGCCTGTAACAGCGTGTTATATATGTTACTATATCAATTTGAGAATAAGAAATTTGAATGTTTGAGCTACTAAAAGAAGACATTAAAATTATCTAATAAATTGACATTCTTATAGTCTTTATACTGGATGTCTTTACTATATATGGAAGCTGTTAACATTAATACGGCTAACTGTGGTGTTATGTGCGTTACATGAACCTAATTATAATTTAAAAGCTATAATTGTGGCTATCGTCATTTAGTTAAACAACTTCTATGACTTGGTTTCAAACTGTTTTATTAGATTTTACAAACATATACTCAATTGATGAATAGGAAAAAACAAGCTTGCTTTTCTATCTTAAATATATTGTCTTATAGGAGCTAATACACAGCCCTACTCCCAGTTTTACAGAGAAGCGAATTTTGTTATTACCGTTTAAGTAAAACACATGAAAGTGATTACAGCACGTGGATATTTTTCATTTTCTTAGTCTGTCTTGCTCATATATCTGCAAGATGTCATTAAGTTTAAGATCAGGACACTTAATGTGTACTTATAAGTCTTTAGTGCCAAAATACTAGAAATTATATTCATTTCTGATACTCAAGCCCATGGACTGTTTTTACAGATGTTATCAATGACCTTTTGGACACATTTCCTAATATGGTGCATATAATGCTAAATATAGAGCCACAAATTGAAAAGATATTTTTTCATTTTTACAAGAAAATACAATAAATGAAATGGCCCAAACTATTTCTCATCGATTTAACACTCATGTTAAACGTTTGTCGTTGTCTGCTTCTGTGGTAATCATTATTATCACACGCCTCCTTGCAACTAGTAAAATCATCACACAATATTTCAATCATTAACTGTTATTCAATTTTACCACCAGTCCACTCAAAATTGATGAGCCATTATCAACTTTCCAATTTTACCATTTATGGTTTGGGACATTCGGAAACTAATATGAATTCCTACTAGTTGGCTCTTTGAGTATGTGTTTCAAGTGATACTCTGCAAGTAGGAGAAAGACTAAAGCTTTACAAGGAGGAAAACTATGCCATTAAGAGCAATGAGTACCTGGACTGATGTACCTTGATATTTCTGTGATAAAGAATCATATCTTAGCTGGTTAACTTTTATAAATGTAGCCTTTCCATATATGCAACCCACATATTTTCATCTAATAATGTCTCTGCACCTATTAACTTTCCCCAAGCATTCAAAAACTTATTTGAAGTCTTAGTACTTCTGAAGTGCTGAAACCGAGGTAACTCTTTCCCTTCAGATAAACGAACTAGATGTATCACAGCAGGTAAAGCAATGAAATGCAGGATGAACAGAGCGCAAATAGACCCTTTCAATTAATGATTCACTAAGTTTCTAAGATAAGAGCGCTTATTAAAGGATGTAACATATATAACTCATCATAATAATTGAGCAAGGGCATTGTCGTGACATCCTTTTTGATTACACAGTCAGAGGCAAGTGTTTTCAATGGATCATGAAATGAGGCACCTTATCAACTTGTTTACTCTGTATAAATCTTCCATAGAACATAATACAGAACTACTGGTTATCCCATTCTACCTATAGTCCACTTTCCTTCTTTTGAATGCAACAGCTAATGATATGGCTGTAAAAACTGAGAAATCATAGGGTTTACATTATTTTAAGACATGCTTCAATGTACTGACATCAAAAAACAACCTACTGCAAACATATTTGATTGCAATGTCCAACTTCATATTCTTTCTCTTATACCAGATAACTTTCAAGGTTTAACAGAAATTGTTTCAGACGGTCTGCCAGAACCATCAAGAGTCAACATTGTAACTAAAGAAAACTTATAAAGTTCTTTGAGCGCAGCAAAATACTATTGATCTAAGACCTTAGGACTTAAGCACCAAAAGACTGGATAGGTTCCATGGCAAATGATGCAAAAAAGCAGCCTATCAAATTTCTGTTTGACTAATGTCAGAAATCTTAAAGTATTCTTAGAGGTACACGGAAGAGACATAGATTTTGCAAAATCAGAGCAAAGTTATCATTTGACTAGCACGGATGCAGATGCAGCTGCAGTTAGATTGCTCTTGCCACTTCACAGGAGGAGATATATACCAGAGTCATACTCCATTGTATGCATATATGTGAAATGACATTAAACCCATATTTAATCAGGTGTTTGATCCCATGACACTGACATGCTGTTTCTGCTTTTGAAGAATGCTAAGGATTCAAGTTTGGCTGAGTCAACTTGTTTGACGCTGGCACTGGCCACACATACAAAGAAAATTAAGTCTTTTGATGGCAAAAGAGGAGGATCACTGAAATGCTTATAAGTGATGTTTGTCACAATTACCAATTTTAAAAAGTAATCTTAATTAATGTAACACATATAACACCATAGGAAGCTGTATATTTGTTAAAAAATCTTTTCTAATGTATCAGAGGTATTAAGCATGCAAACTACATGAATAATTCAAATAAATAGATAGTTTTATGTCTTCTTTCTGTTTCTCAGGCTTTCAATTCATTTATTCTGAAATCGATATGGTAACATATGTATCATACCATTACAGGCTAAACCCCTAGTTAATGGGGTGCAAACATCTCTTATTTGATGCAGCTTGATTTGTTCTTTAAGGTAGGATATGTCTGCACACTTCCCAAAGGGGTGGAGAGGAACAGGATTGTACTCAGTTTTTAGTCCTAATACAATGCCATGATTCTACTAGTTGTGATGAAATGGGTGATTATTTTGCCATAGAAGCAGACACAATGATAGACATTGTGAGGGTGACTTGAATAAATATTGTTTTTGAATAATTTTATTTAATAGGAATATTTATTAAATTGTGTCATTTAAATGAGAACTATTATTTTCTATCTATATGTCTATATATTTTAATATTATAGGCTTAAGGAAATATGTGATTAAAAAGGTTATATATAACATAGGTAACACAATTCCATAGGCTTGTTATCAGCAATGACTGTAATTACTAAGACTAAGGCACCAGAGGCTAGAGATTAATAGGAAAACTTGTGAAAAACGGTATTTTTCTGAAATATCATCTCTTACTTCCATGAAAATTCCTAGCTCATTCATTATGCCATGTAACATACGTTACATACTTTAATAAGTGCTCTGATCCTGATGTCAAACTTGCAAATGTAGGATTCTTTATTGCATTAGCAAAACAGTGCCAAAAAAGTAAGATATCCACGAGCGTCAAATATTTTCATATATTTTTCTTCAATAATAGATACCAAAATTGGATATTTAAAATTGGGGGTAGGGTTGTTTAATAGCTCATATAAAATAATGTATTTGAGATAGGAAAGCAAACTTTGTTTTTTCTATTAGTCAAATGAGTATTTTAGTAAACTAAGATTAAAAACACTTGTAAAAATGCACAAATTGTCTGTAAAATGAATGATGTTAGTCACAATTTAAACTTTCAAAGGGAAATTTAATCTATGTAACGCATATAACACCATTGTAGGCTGAAATTTTGTTTGAAATGCTGCTTTTATGTAGCTTAGGCATCCAGCTTGCAAACTACATAAGAAATTTGAATAATTAGATGGTTCAATGTCTTCTATCTGTAGTTCAAACGTTCATTTTGATTTTTTCCTTAGTTTGTTACAGTAACATATGTTACAGGCTGTCAGAGACTAACGCCCCGGAGCACATAGTGCAAACATCTCTTAAAAGATGCGGCTTGAAATTTTCTTCAAGATAGGATATGTCGGCAAAATTCCCTAGGGGGGGGGGGGGAGCAGGACCTTTTTTAGCTCGAAGTCTATCTACGAATATACCCTAAACACACATTTCTAGTTTAAATTTACAATATCATCTGAGAATAATCTTTGGTTTGGTTCATTCAGGAAACATACTTTGATATTAGTCAAGCAATATTGGAAGTAAGTTTAACTTTTAGACAAGTATAAATTTTCAATAGACAATTTATTGCTTTGACTGATTCCAAAGCTGCTATTTGTTATCATATGTCATTTAGCCATGACCTGAGTAAATGACCAGGAAATCTCCATTGATTTTTTTGATTTCTACCTTATTCCCTAAAGTACAAAGGGAAAATAAGTTAAAGAATTGTTTTCCATTTACTATTCAAATTAAGTTCTAGAACTTATTTAGTACTTTTGTAGAACCAACAAGTTCTAGAAATGTTCTCAAAAGTTCTAGAACATTTTTAGAACATTTCTAGAACAAGCATGTCATAGCCAGATGGATGATGGGAAAACACGGCTGCCAGAATTGGAGGGATAATATGTAGGCTCTTCCAAAAACATTTGTTTGGCAACTTTTAGATGGCAAACATGATAGTAGTATATTGTCGGAGACAGTGAGTAGGCCTGAGGCACAGTTTTTAATGTTAGCTGAAATGCATGGCAGTGTTTTGAAATGGGAGGGGTAACAGTGTGGCGACAACTGGCAATATTCTGGCCAACGTAGGGCCTCTGTTATGTTTTTTTTTTCAATTATAATTATTTCTCAGTTGATAATTAATAATTTTTATTGAGTCACCTGCATGAGCATGAAATACACTTTGGTATTAGTTTTTTCAGGTTTAACCCAAATTTGTTAACAGTATTTCAGATATAATAAAAGTGGCATTTCACAGAATCATATTTCCAAATGATCTACTAGGGCTAGGGAAATGTGCCTTCTGCTCAATGACATTCCTGACAATGGCCATTTAAAATATGTACTAGAATAATTCAGAGACATTTATTGAACCCTTTATGGGACATCTTTGGGAGAGGTGTTCTACAATTGTTCCAGAAAGTTTTTACAGGCTTGTTCTGAAACAGTTCTAGAACAAACCAAGGTTTCTTCTAGAACAGTTCTGCAACAAACTATTAGAACATTTCTAAAATTGTTCAGGAAACATTCTAAAAATGTTCTAGAATAATTCAGAGACGTTTATAGAACGTTAAATGGGACATTTTTTGAGGGGTGTTCTACAATTGTTCCAGAAAAATAATAAAGGTTGTTCTAGATCAGGTATAGAACAAACCAAGGTTAATTCTAGAACAGTTCTAGAACAAACCATTACAACATTTCTGGAATTGTTCTTGAACCATTTTAAAAATAATCTAGAAAAATTCAGAGACATATTTAAAACGTTAAATGGGACAAGTTGAGGGATGTTCTACAATTGTTCATAAAAGTTCTAAAGATTTGTTCCGGAACTATTCTAGAACAAATTTGAAGTGTTCTATAACAGTTCTAGAAAATATCTTTAAAAAATTTCTGGAACTTTACTTGAACAAATCTTTTGACCTTGGCTAGAGCAATTGTAGAACAAAATTGTCCCATTTAACGTTCTACATCTGTCCTATAAACATTCTAGAACATATCTAGAACAGTTTCAGAGCAATTCTTGACCATAGGTCTAGAAAATTCTAGAACAGTTCTTGGCCATTTCGCACTACTTTGGTTGTCATTCAATATTAAATCAGGGGGTAACAGCGGCTCATTGTAAGAATGATTAACTTGAGATAATGGGGTTGGTGATTCAAGCATCACAGAAGATACTCCTACTGTGTTGTGTGCTGTCCACATAATCCTCTGCTTGGTACTGATTTAATTCATGGGACAGTCTGATCTTATTGAAAAAAAATGGATCGTAAGAAAACGGATTAAAACATTTATATGAATATAAGAGCTACACTGCACAAACCGGGTCATGAATGTGCATCCTAAGAAGTGCTCGAGATCAGAAATATGAAAATTCAAAATAATTCCAATGAAATAGAAATAATTTCACAAAATGTTCCTAATATTGCCCTCTACCAAAGTGAGGAGGAATGCAAAGATCAGGAATCGATAAATCAAGAACCACACCTGAACCAGGACATCGAATGGGAAAGTTATAAAAAACAAGAAAACATCACACATAGGAGAGGCAAGAGATCATCTCTTTCCCATCAGGTGACCACAAAACTGCAAGACACAGGCTCGACAATATGTCAAAGACAAACCCAAATCCACAAAAGAAGTACTGCTTTGGAACGGTCAGTAAGAAAAGCACTGGAGGGCTAAAAATAGTTTCAAAATTTCACATACTTTTCCCCATGACTGAACAAAATGGCCTGCAAAGCTTAAAATAGAAATTTCTTCCTGAACCACTGTTCCAAATTCAATGGAATTTCAGACAGAAACCTTCTATAAAAATTAGACAAACGGGTCTGGGTTAGTGCTCCTATCCTGAAACATTTATATAGCAGAACATTTTTTTCATATTCTGTTTACGTTCTCATTTAAATGACACTTCCTGGCAGCCTCAGAAGGTACAGTAATTTTGTTAGAGTATGAGGATTTCTCTGATATACCAATGTTTCAGGACTGGGGCCAGTCTACATTAAAATTACTTGTATAACAAAAACGGTAGCTGAAAGAATATTTTAATCAGTACGAATTGAATGTGAATATGAACATAAACCCTCTCTGACGAAATCCCCCCTACGCACACACAAACACAATCCATACTCTATTAAAGCTTCCAAAAACATTTCCTACAATTCATTACAAAAACTTTCAGGAACTCTATTAGAGTGTCAAATGGTTCAGACTCAGTTCAGGGTCAAGGTCTGTGGGTCCTGATCTGGGTCCAAACTGTTCGGAAGGTTATCAGGTGTCAAAAGTCACCACTTGGAGACAGGGGGTTAGTAAGATCCATTTAGAATATTACATAAAGATAGTAGTTCATTGTTAAAACTATGGTGACCTTATAATCAGGGACCAAGCTGGCCATCAACTTTAAGTCTTCTCCAAAGAATGAGAAATCAGGGAGAGGTGATAGATGTGATAGATTTGAGTTAATGCAGAAAAGTACTTTTATAAGTCTCCTTCAATAGTCCTGCCCAACTCTTTTATATGCTGGAGTTTTGTCATCTGCTGTCTTTAATAAAAAAAATATAAAAAAATCTCCCAGCTACACTATCAGAGTGTCAAACAGTTTGGATCTAAATCAGGACCCTTATTATGTCAGGCCTCATCTGGGTCCAACCGATTTTAATATTGTAAATACATTTCAAATACACAAAAAAATATTTTTCTTTCCCCAACTTATCTGAAGCTCTGTATCGAGCTGACCTGAGAAATTGTGCATTACGTAATTTGACATGACCGGACACGTCTTTAAGAAAATCAATACATACATTTATCATGCAAGACCGACATGATAATTGATTGCATGCTTATTAAAGGTAATTCAACTAAATATCCGTCAGGGACTTTCTACAATAACTAAATAGAGAGTCCTTGATTTCTGGCTGACAGCATGCAAAGAGTTACACTGCGGCTACTAACAGGTAAAGGGTAAATCAGTATATACATACTGCAACTTTTAAAGAGACTAAGTCTGCAACTATGAACATTTTTCAAAATTTTTATTTTCTTTTTAAATCAGTTGTAAAAGTAGAATTTAGTTATGTTTTCACAATAAATCTGTTCACTATAGCTGAAAACTGCGCGGAAAAGTGAATTATCTTATAAAACAGGTGTGTTTTTCTCTTGTTGGTAATTATTTGCGTCCCTCCAATAATTATAGACAGTTAATTTTAACATAAATGCTGTTGTTTTGATACTGATAATTTGTTAAGATTTACGAAATTGGTAAAATGTATACCTGAATTTTAGTTTTTTTTACTGTGTTCTTGAAAAATAGAAACATTATTTCTAAAATTAAAAGATCAAAAGTTACAGACTATGCAGCTTTAATGACCAGACCAGCTTGTGGTTTCATTCATTGTTGGTACTTAAAGATGACTCAAAAACTTCAAAGGGAGAATAATTTTGTTAACGGTTTTCATTGGAAAGAAACTGGTGTCTTTCAGTTTATTTTTAGATGCTTTGCCCCCCTAGACCCAAGATGCCCTTTGGACAACGACATGTCGCTATAAACATTTACAACATATGTAAAGTGCATCTTGGGTCTAGGGGGCAAAGCATCTAAAAATAAACTGAAAGACACCAGTTTCATCTTTCCAATGACAAACGTCACAATTTTAGGTGTATTTCGTATGCATGCGCAGAAGGAATACGGTAAGGTTTTGAAAATTAAGAGCACTTATATCCTTACCATTTTAGCACTTTTATTTTTTTTAAATTCGCAATCCATTTACTCAAAATCTGGTCTAAACGTCACCCAGTATAAAGGCGTTAAATGAGGGGTGGGGTAGAAAGTGCACGTTTACACGGTATTGTAGATGGTGAATCGCTTTGAAACATATTTTGTTGCCTACTATGCATATTTTACTGCCAAACTACAGCAATTTCAAAAACATTGGGGCAATTTGAAAATTTGGTGTTTGTAATCATGTCAACTAGGGAAAACGTACGCCTTATCGCTAGATGTTCTTTATAAACTGGAACAATCGATATTGAAAATGTTCATGTTTTCGATAGCTGGACAACGTACCCGTTTTTTTTTATTTTCGCAGTAAAAATGGTACAGTCGGCAGCTATAAAACAGTGTCGGTCGGCAAACCGTAAACGCACATATTTTTTTTTTTGCCTTAGCGGATCCTACAATATATCGTCCCAAATCAAAGTTTCTCATTTATTCAACATAGGCCGCCGTGTTGCGTTATCATCCAACTATTTTAAACAATGACAGCGGGTTGCGTCAGACAGCTAATATGCAGTGCGCATGCGCATCTCGAAAGCAGCAAACAAAAATTAAGATGAGCTTTGACTTTGGCATGTCGACTATGATGCAAATTGATCCGTATCCTGTAAACTTAAATAGAAATCATGATATCTTATTAATTAACGAATGAAGAAGGATCGTGGATACGGATTTGTACTGAGACAGTTGACCAAATGATGACATGTTCCCCCGTGGCTAGACAAAGACAAACAGGAATAAGTAATGATAATCATGAGAAATGAAAAACTTTATACATTGGGATATGGAAAAAAATGGAATAATATAAAAAGAAGACATTTTAGGGATGAGGATCATGGAGACTATTCAAAATATTCAAGAAGAATTAAATTTTTCCGCAGTTACCGAAAACATAAATTGAAAATATGATTTGTCACAAGAAGCCCTTAAAATTGCTATGGATTTAATCAGAAAATGTACATAGCATCATTCCAACGTCAGTGTAGCGTTTGCGATACATAGACGTCGTGACACATACAGTTCTCGTACTGCATGTAAATTTTCGAGTGCAATCTTTTTTCTATATGTATATATATGTACATAAAAAACGTCCCCTAAACACACACAAGAACACACACGCATACACACACCGCCAGCTGGACTGGTCGATAACAACGAAAGTCAAGCCAGCATGCGCACTTGTGCATGCCTGTCATGGCCTTCCCTGTTTGACTATTTGAAGAATAATGAAATCACTGGTGCCGGCTCATAATTTATGTTTGTGTGTGTAAGAAATATCAGAGATAGGTCGACTTGACCGAACATCTTGGCACACAGTGCAAACATATTGCCATGGTCCAGTTTTTAGCGAACAGAAAATTGATAACTACAGTTATTTACAATGAACTACACTTTACATCGGTGTGACCGATAACTTTAAAGTAGAAAATGTCAGGATGGTGTTTAAACAGGTAAAAATTAACTTAAACATGCGACCGATTCTCTCTGTTGATAAAGTTATAGAATTTTTAACAGGATCAAGTAGCATATATTGATGTGAGACTGTGCATTTGAGCCGCCTCATCTCAATATGGAATATATGTAGGTCTATATAAGACTGCTCTGTGAACAGTATCACGTGTGCCTACTTTGTCTACACTGAATGTCAGAGTTTATTTGACGAAATCGAGAGTGTTTCCTAAATTTATCGTTTGATTTGCATACCTCTGATAGGGTCAATATCTGCAAACAAGAGATCTGCCGTTTCGCACCGTTGAGAGTTTGTACATAAACATTTCCAGCATACACCCATGTATTGATGATCAGTCTATGTTTTTTTAGTTGTCTGCTCTCAAATGCAAGGGTTTTCCTAACTTTAGTTAGATATCATTAATAAATATTTTAGCTCTCTGTTCTCTTAGTTTGGATCGACCTTTAAGTACCTGTAGTCTTTCATCTGAATCATTGAATTTCACAATTATTTCACGGCCATGATTGGCATCTTTTGTGTTCACGATGAGCCTTATCAATATCAGCTGGTCTGATATCGGCTCCAATAAGATCTGCAAGATCATAAACCAAATCTGTTTACATTTTCATTTTCAGTCTTCTTTATGCCCGATATACTTAAGCAGAACCTTCTTGAGTATTGTTCGAGCTCATCATTTTTGGAGATAACTGATTTTATAAAAGATAGTGGTTTTTAACTCCGATATTTCCTTTTTAAGGGGCTCAACTGCTGACGCTACCCAATTCTTTAACTAACCTGTCAATGTCTTCTCGAATAATGATTTTCATCTGTTGTGCTATCCGTATTACTTCGTCGTCCGATAACTTAGGCAGTGGGGGTGGAGGCGTCTGTGGCATCTGTCCTGAGAGTTGCAACGTCTGTTGTGGAAAATTTACAAGTACTTCACTGTCAATCATAAGTGACTGGCTATAAAATTGAGATGCTGGGGGTGGCAGAGCCGACATGTGCATCGGGTCTATCAAGGGGGTGGTTACTGAAGTGGCTACTTGGAAGCCTCTATCTCTGTCTGTGACTCAGAAATGATAGAATCCATCTCACCAGAAGCAAAATTTCCTGTTATTGTATTGTCTGTCGTACTGGCAGTACTGTCTTCCGATTTTGTTTAATCTTCTCCAACGCTTTTAGCCGATAGAGCTGAAAAGTTGTCATATTTTTTGGAGAAGGTGAAGATTTGTTTCTAAGTCTCTTTTTTTACGCTACGGCGTGTCATTCCAAACTAACGTTACTAAATATTTCAACCACGATTATTTTCATTGTAGTGGTAAATTATAGTAAGTTAATATTAATATTTATGTCCGTCATGTCTGTGTTTATCTACTCATGGTAAAGTTCATGCATTCTCCCGCACTTTTGAAATTCCGTGAATTATTCAATTTTCAAAAAACAAATTCTAAAGTGAAAGGTCATTCAATATAAACAGATAAAGGGCAGGGAATATGAGACTCACTTACTGATTTAAAAAAATCCCTCAAAAAGTCCTAAATTTCACACATTTTCATCAGTCCAAAATGTGTCCACCATTTATCAAGTCATGTGACCAGGCGACCACGTGATCATATTTTCTAATATGTACGAGAGAATACTTTAATATATCTCATATAATGAAGAGCAGCATTTCCTTTTCTCAAACTTTTAGGTGTAAGACAAGGTAAAAAAGTATCTCCTATATCATCTGTCTTCTTCTTAGATGGCAGAAAATTTCCTATGCGACAAAAGTTGAATGGTGTGAACTTTAAGTTCCAATATGACGATATAAATTGTGTATAAAACTTGGATTATAAGCATTGGTTCTCGACTAGACCCACATTTATATTTTTATTTAGATTTCAGATTGTTATAAAATAGAAATCCCTACTGATTTTGAATACCTTGGTGTTATTTTAGCAGCAATAAGCACTTCCACCGAACAAGGAAAGTTACGATTAAGCAAGTTAGGAAGGATTATGCGTGTACTATACCCCGGCATCCAATTTAGGTTACCTTGCACCCCCCCCCCCCAGGACAATTTTTCATGGGTGCCAAATTGTTTATTGGGACCCCCTGGATCGGAAACAAAAGTGTCCTCAAAAAAATTTGGTTTGGGCTATGTGAAATTGCATGGTTTCTATGCCAACCCATAGCGAATTTGAGAAGGGGGGTCTGCCTATAAAATTACTCATAGCTCAGCTGTTACTTATCCTTGACTACTAAACTTAATACCAAATTAAAGCTTAGACATATGCCTATTATCCCCTTGTTGCATATGGAAATTATCTAATTTGCATATTCATAAATATTTATGAAAACATTAAAAATGTGTTTCACGAATGGGGGTATACGTACAAGATCAATAATATCTCAGCTGCTTTTAGTCGTAGAGTACTAAAATTTGTACTAAAATAAAGCTAAGACATAGGCCTTTCATTCCATGGTCCAATATGCAACGTACCTTATTTGCATAATTTGCATATTCATGAATATTAATAAAAACGCTAAAAAATAAGGGAAAATCATTACAAATATAAATAGGCTGATTTCATCCCAATGTTGTCATTGTTGCATGTTTTAATATAATCAATGTTACAATTTGACAGGTCCAATCATCCAGTGGTCCTTTTTGAATATTATCTCATTTGAATATTCATGAAAATGCATGAAAACTTAAAAAAATTAGAGAAAATCAAAAGTAAAAACTATACGCCTAGGGGAGGGGTTAAGGTACGATCTATCCTGCACTCCTAGGGCCTTTTAGATTCATGCCAAATTGTTCAGTGGGACCCTCAGAATGTGAAATGAAGTTCTCCTCACAAGAAATTAGGTATGGGCTACATGAAAATGCATGGTTTCCATGGCAACCGCTTATATGATTCTCGACATTGGGGGGTAGGCCTACATATTCAATCATATCTAGGGTTCTACCTATCCTAGAGCACTGAAATTGGTGTCAAATTAAAGCTTAGACACATGTCTTTTATCCTGTGGTCAGATTTGTAAATCAACTAATTTGCATATTTATGAATATTAATGAAAACCTACAAAAATGAAGTAAAATCATAAAAAAAACATAAATGAACATATTTCAGCACAAAAACATCATCAATCCACCATTGTTGCCAGTTTTTATATCCTCATTGATTCAATTTGATAAGTACTTTCATCCAGTGGTCCTATAAGAAAATTATCTCATGGTCCTATATGAAAATTATCTCATTTGCATATTCATGAATATTAATGAAATCTTTAAATGATGGAAAAAAGCATGAGTAAACTATAGTATGCAACGGGGGTAATCAGACCTAAATTGAACACATCAGACATTTTATTATGGGCATAAATTTGTCCAATAGGACCACGTAAATGTAAAAAGATATTGTCCTCAAAAATAAATGTTATTTGGGTTTTTGAAATTTCATGGTTTCCATGGAAATCCATTATGCCGACTGTAAAGATTGGGAGTATACGTACAAAAATACTCATATCTTAACAACATATCATCCTAGATTACTAAACTTGGTACCAAACTAATTCCTGGACATAGCAGTTTAATTTGGTAGTTAGATATGCAAATTATCTAATATCCGTATTCATGAATATTAATGAAAACTTAAGAAATGAGAGATAAAATCTCAGAAAAATTAAGGGGTGTATGTATAAAATTACCAATATCTCAGCAGCTATGTGTCAGAGTGTATCAAACTTGGTGCCAAGTAAATGCTTAGACATAATACTTTTACCTTAAGTTCAGCTTTGAAAAATAGTTAACATAAATAATTATGAATTTTAATTAAAAACAGAAGAAACAAATGAAAAATTGCGGAAAAATCAAGGGGGTGTACTTACAAATCTGATAATATCTCATTTGCTAAGTGCCCTAGAGTACCATATTTGGTTTTAAACTAATGCTAAGACAATAGTATGTTTAACAAATCATCAAATTTTAAAATGGTCATATTATAATATTCATGAATATTGATGAAACCATGAGCATTTTGAGAATAATATTAGAAAATGAAGGGGATATACCTACAAAATTACTCATAGCTCAGCAGCTTATAGCCCTTACGTAGCAAACAAGGTGCCAACTTATTGCTATGATACAGCTCTTTATCTCAATGGTAATATTTGCCAGTTGTCGCATTTACATATTCATGAAAATTAATATAAACATTAGAATAAAGAGAAAAATCACCGAAAAATGAATGGGGTATACCTACAAAATTACAAATATCTTAGCTGCTAATTGCCCTAGAGTAGCAAACAATATACTTAATTTAAGTCTATGCATAGCAGTTTTACCTAGTGGGAAGATATAAGAATTAACTAATTTGTTTAAGATCAATGTTAATAAAAACTTTGAAAATACAAGTTAAAAATGTATACAAATTGATAGCAGTGTACTTACAAATATATTCATATCTCAGCTGTTATAAATTTTATACTTTTTTCTTTTACTCAATTTTACTTAGGATTATGCTGTTTGATATGGTACCAAGCTTGTTACTATTGAGCAATTGGAAGACAAGATATGAATCACTTTGTAGCTATACCCCCTTAATTTTCCTGCATTTTCTCTTAATTTCTCATGTTTTCGTCAATATTCATGAGTATTTAAATTTGATGTGTTATAAATTGGATCATTTTGGTAAACATGTTGTGTCTATGCATTGACTTAAAATCAGGTTTGGCACTATTGGGCACTTAACTACTGAGATATTAGTAATTTTGGAAGTGCACCCCCTTGATTTTTCCGCAATTTTTCTATCCTTTTTTCTGTTTACATTAAAATTCACGAATATTCATGATAAATATTTTTCATATTATACCTTATGGTAAAAGTACAATGTCTAAGCATTAAATTGGCACTAGGTTTGATACACTGGAACACATGGTAGGTGAAATATTTGTCATTTTATATGTACATCCCCTAATTTTTCTAAGATTTTTTCTTTAATTACAAAACTTTTCATTAATATTCATGAATATGCAAATGAGATAATTTTCATATAGGACCACTGAATGAAAGAACTTATCAAATTGAAACATTGAGGATATAAAAAAAAAACTGGCAACAATGGTGATTTGATGATGTTTTTGTGCTGAAATATGTTCATTTATGTTGTTTTTTATGATTTTACTTCATTTTTGTAGGTTTTCATTAATATTCATAAATATGCAAATAAGATGATTTAAAATTTGACCACAAGAAAAACGACATGTGACTAAGCTTTAATTTGACACCAATTTTAGTGCACTAGGATAAGTAGAACCCTAGATATGATTGAATTTGTAGGCCTACCCCCCAATCTCGAGAATCATATAAGCGGTTGCCATGGAAACCATGCATTTTCACGTAGCCCATACCTAATTTCTTGTGAGGAGAACTTCATTATACATTCTGAGGGTCCCACTGAACAATTTGGCATGAATTTAAAAGGCCCTAGGAGTGCAGGATAGACCGTACCTTAACCCCTCCCTAGGCTTATAGTTTTTACTTGATTTTCCCTCATTTTTTTAAGTTTTCATGCATTTTCATGAATATTCAAATGAGATAATATTCATAAAGGACCACTGGATGATTGGACCTGTCAAATTGTAACTTTGATTATATCAAAACATGCAACAATGACAATATTGGGATGAAATCAGCCTATTAATATTTGTAATGATTTTCCCTTATTTTTTAGCGTTTTTATTAATATTCATGAATATGCAAATTATGCAAATAAGATACGTTGCATATTTGACCATGGAATGAAAGGCCTATGTCTTAGCTTTATTTTAGTACAAATTTTAGTACTCTACGACTAAAAGCAGCTGAGATATTATTGATCTTGTACGTATACCCCCATTCGTGAAACACATTTTTAATGTTTTCATAAATATTTATGAATATGCAAATTAGATAATTTCCATATGCAACAAGGGGATAATAGGCATATGTCTAAGCTTTAATTTGGTATTAAGTTTAGTAGTCTAGGATAAGTAACAGCTGAGCTATGAGTAATTTTATAGGCAGACCCCCCCTTCTCAAATTCGCTATGGGTTGGCATAGAAACCATGCAATTTCACATAGCCCAAACCAAATTTTTTTTGAGGACACTTTCGTTTCCCATCCAGGGGGTCCCAATGAACAATTTGGCACCCATGAAAAATTGTCCTGGGGGGTGCAAGGTAACCTTAATTTGATGCCGGGGTACTATTTGAACGAATTGGAAATCGTATTATTCCATATATTTGGTTTGATTATATGCTTATATACAGAATTGGGACGGCACCCAATACAAATCAATATCAAGTCACGAATGATAGGTTATAGGTTATCAAGGAGTCACGTGGTGTAGAGGATAAGTCGCTCGCCTTGTTCGATCCCCGCCTCCACCAGCTGTCGAATGAACCTTTAAGCTGTGCCCCGTCTCTTGGACGTTTTAAACCAGAACCACTGCGGGTTGAGACTTCGGGTGCTCCCGCCATACTGATTACTGCCACGGAACAGTTTGAAAAAGTTTGTGTTTTATTTGTGACTGATAAAGAATCCAAATTATCAAAACTGGTGTACACAGTAATGCTAAAAGAACGAGAATAGGTGTTTGCAATTTCAAATGATTTCGCTCTTGTTTCGATTGGCCTTCCAGATCTTTAAGATCTAACTTAGTCAACAACCAAACGGCTATTAAAATGGGGTTTCACAGACATTGTCAGATCTTTATGGTCAAAAAAGAATGCAAAATTTCACGTTCCCTGAAATGGAAAGCACATTTAACCCTTAATATGCCAATCACAACAAAAGTCGTCTGCTATTCTCATCTGCTGAAATGTATAAGAAACCTCTATGGTGAATAGTGAGGACCCAGATCAGACTGCTCCTATTCTGTTCTGAATCCACGCTGTTTGCTTCTATACTTAATTCGTCGGTAATGTAAGGCAATTATTTGCAGTAGACGACATTTTCAGATACATTTTTTTCTTGGCGCTTTAAGGGTTATTATATAAAGACAGTCTCAATTTTGAAAACATAATTGACCAATATCTCAAAATTCTATTATTCTAAAAGTACAAATATACGATAGGCAATCATCGGCTGTACGATGGGATGATATACCATTAAAGGAATGAAAATGTAATGTTTGCACTACAAACGACATTGGTAATGAGTATTATTGTTTGTTTTCATGTGATATTTTAAAGTGACAGAAAATTGTTTTTGAAACCATATTTTTATGTTCAGCCAAAATATATTCAAGCTCAGTGAGCTTTTAAACTAGCAAGTGAAACGACAGTCATAAAACTATCAAAAATAGTAAATGAGTATAATCAGAAAACACCACAATCACAAAATGCTGACAAACCCGTGGCATCATAGAAAACATGCCAACACAATAACAAGTGTCATTGCAGCAAAACAAACGGTTTATTTTTTTTTTTTCAATAAAATCACTGGTGCCCAACTCCGTCACAACGATTTTCGGTTTTTGCTGATACGTCGTCGCAAAACAATTCGTAAAGCGGAAAGACAGAGAAAAGACGTAAGTAATTTATTTAACCGTTTATGATTTATAAAGGTCAAACATGTGCTTTTATTATTTGAAAACTGCCAGATGTATTGGCCACTTCGAGTTTCTAAGTTGTTTATCGTTTCTAATTGAAAATAGCAACACAATCATAATCACTGCATTTGCACAGAATTGTGTTGGTTTGGACAGCGATTAGTTTTGGTGTCACGATCTCTTAAAGACAATGTCACAGCTTGGTTGAGACGAGGTAAAATGCCAAGTAAATGCATGTTTTCACTACATAAGCTTTATATTGCTCGTTAACTCATAGTTTTGAGTTCAATAACTCAATATTATGAGTAAATAAATAGTATTGCATAAAAAGCTGTTTCGCATGAAATAACAAAAGTAACGTCCTAATTAGCATAAACTAATGCATCAAACAAGGCAGGTCACATGCCGTTGATTATTTTTTGTAATTTTTGGAATTTTAAATATGTGGTTTCTGGACCATCACAAAAATGACGTCATCAAAAGAAACGTGCATAAAGGTGAACATAATTAAGTATAAGTCTGAAACTTCATCTATTTCCATGCAACACGTTCGCTACACCTATAGCAGTGGCTGTTCAGCATGTGAATCTCATGATTTGAAAATTTGAAAACCCTTTTCTAAGAATATATTTGTCATTAATTCATATAATTCGTCTTGAATTGTATGATTGGTCAGTATTCAAGCACAATAACAACTTCAACTCAAACCTTTCATGGGTGGTTGGTACCTGAAGGCTGTTTAGCTGGGTCCATTCTGGCTTAGCTATTGGTTTTCCTTATCTCAAATTGTCAGTGAATTGTGTGTCATTTTATTTTTCATATCAGTATGATAATTTGATTTTTAAATGATGCATTGCAAAATTTAGGAAGCCTCCATACCAGATGAACGATTTGTTTGTGAAGATTTGGATAGCACGATAGCGGCCCTCTCACAATGGCTTTAGCTGCTGTTAGTTTTAAGGTGGTTATTCTGTTATTGTTTATCCATTGTATGATGTTGCTCCAATTTGACGGGTTTGTGTTTGTAACTTGTTTTGTAGTGTAGTTCTTGGTGTGGGTCTATTTTTAGCAATTAAATAGCTAGTGATAGCTGGTGGCTTTAGTTTAATTGTATTGTGACTGTCTGTGTTCTATGTCTCTTTCTCATGATCCACTGAGTTGGTCTGCCTGCAGTGATTGTGACGTTTCCTAGATATACTCAGTTGTTTCTGTTTTCCTTCTACAAAGTACTTGTCAAGCTGTCAGATTAAAGGTGGACCAAACAGTGTTCATTTTAATGTTGTTTTGATAAGATTACAAGGAAAACCAATTTCAGGCAGTTTTTAAAAATGTCTTAAATAAACTGTGACAATTCCATTTGAATCGTTTTCAAAACCGTGACATTGTATCAACCAAACTGTGACATTACGTTTTTTGTTTTGTTGCTTTATGCGATTATACAACAAATATGCACAAGATATTAAATACAACTATTTTATGAATCTATAGAATCATGCTTCCAGGTTAAATTATTCTTATTTTACTAATCCTACATATGAAAACGCCTAGGAAACCTTATTGCCAATAAACACAATGATATTGTAATTGCCGAGTAAATAGCTATGAATATTAATGGTGTGCTGTCTGTTATCACTTTTAAAACGATATCGACGAAAATGACTTACCATAATTATTTCGACCTTATGCGTGTCCTGGCATATTTTCGCTTAAAGTCCGTGACGTTATCTTAAAGTTTCGTCACAGTTGTAAGTGAAAATTCGTGACGGATCAGCGAAAATCCGAAAATCGTTGTGACGGAGTTGGGCACCAGTGAAAATAACGCTACAGCGATATTTTATTTAAAAATACGTAAACTTTATTTATTCTGCTGATTTAACTTTTCGGGTAATCAGAAAAAAAGTTTAATAGGGCTGAGCCCACATGCTACAGAACTAATTTCCTCACGCCAGTTCCGACTAACAAAATGCAGGAGCGGGTCCAAGATTGATAGGGGTTCAAACTTTACAGAGGGGGTTCGATTTGTAAAGTTTACCTGATTATTTATTAATTTTTCCAGATTTTTCGGAAAATTCTATATGAAAATGAAATAATTTTGTTTCAAATTTAATGGAGCTTTTTCGTACATAGTACCACGCGTAATGCGCCTTACGTACACCCAAGGCTTGATTGTTTAATCAGCCTTACGTACACCCGAGGCTTGATTCGATTCTTGAATTGTGCCGGACTTTCCCGGTGCGCATTCAATTAATGTATCATAGCATGATAACTTGGGTAAGTGAAGTAAACAAACCAATGCGATCCATGCCTTAAAAAAACTCAATTGTAGTGCATACGAGCTTAAAAGTGCATGCCCTGTAATTATATTGGCAGTAATAATATGAATGTACTTTGATTAAATCGTGCTCACATACAAAAATACATTTTAGTAGTAAACATTCGATCGAAAAGAAATATAATCGTGAGACCAAGCCTTTGATGTCCTGAAACGTGACAGAATGAAAATATTGTTTCAAAATATCTAATTATTAATGAGCCTTTTGTACTTAAATTTATAAACATGAAAGTGTGGCGCATAAAAGCTAACCATCGGGTGATATGTCAACAATGCGCAAAGGGAATTTCAGATGCTGTAGAATCTTAACCATTAACCGCCAATATTTTACTCCTGGAAATGTCGTCTCCTGTTTATGTTTGCTGCATACATACAAGTGCACTTGGGACAAGTTTTTTATCATGGAAGCAAACACTATGTACCCTGATCAGACTGCTCTCTTGGGAGGGTCTACACAGTTTACCTATGTCCCATAAAAAGAACGCTAGGATTGAATGGATTAATCATATATTGATATTAAGTCTTAAAACAAGATTATTTTAAAAATTATATCTCTATTAAAAAGTGTATTAATACTAGAGTAAGATGCAAAGCGGACAGTACAAAGGGTAACAGAAAGTCTTCCCATAAAGAAATCAAGGGAAGAAAACAGTGAGGCAGAATTTATGTTGTAAAGTAATCACATCCTGTTGACATGCAGGTGCCTTAAAGCCAGACACTAGTAAGAAGCATAGGTTGACAGTCTAAACTGGCAATTTTTATAGTTGATAACGACTAAGGGCAGATTTTCATTTCGCTAAAAAGAACAAAACTATTAAATTCTGCCTTATTTCAAATGTATATCGGCGTAACCGTTTTTTTTTCCAGCTTATTTGATAGGACTTAGTTGTTCTTAGAGAAATATAGGAATATTTTTCTTTAGCTGTATATGTGCACTGTAAGATATAAGCGTAACTTAACACCTTATTTGGTGGCAGCTTGACTGCCACTGATCTTGATGTAACCTTTCAACTGTTTTAAAACATGTGATTTCCAACATTGTGACATTTTGACAAGTGTAGACTCAGGCTAGCCTATGCAGCCTTCTTTTAAGCTTAGAGACTCTAAATGATGTTAAGTCAGTAGCTTAACAGTCATAGAATAGTCAAGAGACTAGGAAATGCTCTGATCTGACTGTTCGTATGCGCAGGCTGATCTGAGGCTTTGCTGGTCGCACATACCACATTGTTGGAAATCTCATGCCGCGGCTCAATCATGTTCTCACAGTTCGATTGTATTGATTCACAGTATCGATTCACTGTGCGCCTGAAATGAGCGAAATCGACTGTATCGGTAGAATCGAGAGTTTTTGGCCTAAATTTGTGAGGGGGTGGTAAGTATTTTCGCATGTTTTCTTATAGTTAGATTTGTCCTTCCGCCGTAGATCTCATTATATCTCTTTGATATATGCATACATGTCGTAATATCGTGCAAAAACAACGACAGTGTATCGTGGGAGCGCAAGAAACGCATTCTTTTAGAGGGATGGTTGTCAAAAAGCGAAAATCCACAGCTTTTTATCTTCCCGTTTCGAATTTAAACAACTTAGCTAAAATGATTTTCACCAGAAGTTCAAGAGGCTTATCATCCTACAATACCAGAAGTCTCAGACTGATCCGTTTTTTCGATTTTGAGATATTCAGCTATATATGACTGAACCCCTAATAGCGGTGAATTAGAAACTGTATCGGTAGAATCGACTGCTGTTTATTTAATGTACGAAGTAAAAACTACCGATTGCACGAAGTGAAAGCAAATGTAGGTCATAAATCTTCGAATTTAGAGCAGAAAGTAGGCTATTTATTTCACCCTGCATATACCATTGGCTTCTAAATGTGTATTTTGGCAGACAGTGAAGACCCAAATATAATGCCGCATCATACGGCATTTCATCTGGGTCTTCACTGTTTATTTATACAAATATGATGTTCAGAGAAAGAAATGCAACTTTTTTCAATAAAAACCTGTGACCAGCAATATATATATTGTACCACCCCAGGTTCATTGTATATAACCAGTAGGCAGAATTCAATTAGATCATAAAGGGTTAACAATACGTCAATCTGTATCACTTTTTTAAGCCTGTTAGAGACTCCTGCATCTGCTGTCTGTGTGTAGGTTTGTAGGCTTACATTTCAAAAATTTCATTCTGCTTTAAACAGCTGTATGGTAAGATGAAATGGCAGTGGAAAGTACATTTCATAAGAACCACTGTGGCAAATCCTTTAATAAGGCTTTTTGTGCCCAGCGAGCAATCAGATTACATCGAATGCTGAAGACACTAGAGGGGGGATTAATCCCCCTCTCAACAGGGGGGTTTAGGGGGTCTCCCCCAATTTTTTTTTTAATTTTGGGCGCTTATATGTGCGTTTTAAATGGGTTTTTATGCATTTGGGACCAGATTTCAGTCCTTTTGGTCACGATCTTTTGCTAGAAAAAATATTTCTTGTCACGTGAGAAACCGAATGCTGGTCAAAATTGTTTTCAGACAGTCACGATTTTTTTTACTTATTTTTCTACAGCATGTTTCTTTGACATTATTTCACCTATGTCCCCGCAGGTTTTGGAAAGTACTTTTAGCACTGATCCTTGGTGGTCCTTCAAAGAGTTGTGTTTTCGAAAAGATATACACTTAGTCTTTTCAATTACATGTAGAACACCCGTTAAGGATGCAGGCTTCATCTTGATTTTGGCTTCGGTAGGCACAAGATAAGACCTTTGGCTTTATCGTAATGCAGCTAGGGCCTACTGTCGAACCACGCCAGCTAAACGCTTCTCTGCTCAGGCTTCTTAAAGTCGAATGAACGTTGGGGGAACTGAAAAGTCTTGGACTGAATTGGAACAGGCGGGACCTGTATAGCTGTAACAGAATGCATTGTAACAACACAGGCTCATGATGCTCATATATGTAAAGTCAACACGTTTTCAACATACTTTATCGCTGGACATGTTAATAATAAGAAGAAAAAACAAATTGTCAATTTAAGGGATCATAGAATTATCTGGACCTCAACAAGAAGACCTGTCTTCGGGGTTTCTGACCATGCAAGACTCAAACCAACCTACTCAGTTACAGAGATTAGCTAGAATGCTGGAATTTGAGTGTAGCAAGTTAACAATTATACTTTCCTAGGAGCGAATAACAAAGGCGCTGATCAGACTGCGCGGATGTGCAGGCTGGTCTGTGCCTTTGACGTTTGCATGCAGCTACGTCAGGTTTTCTCTCAAAACGGTCCATAAGTATGATAACGTCCATTAAGACCATCTGATTATGAAATTAATTAAGCAGGTGTCATTATAATTTTTCAGTGTTTTCACACGCGCAACGCGCGTTATTGATAATTGCATCAATAAATGGTAAGCACAGAGTAAAGCGAGTGGAAACCAGCAAAAGGGACCATGGAGAGCATACTCGGCCAAAAGTGGTTGGGTTTTTGATGGACCTGCCGGCGATGACGGCCTTGTTTACAGGTAACATGCTACTGTAAACATAGCATTTGTAATACACTATTTTCTAATTGCATGGTGTTATGCTCCACTAAACGGGTAGTATAATATAAAGGTAAGTTCACGTCGTGCTATACTTCCACAAAACACGTTGAGGCGTGACTGTAACGGTAAATGCATTGAATGAATCGAGGGTCATTACTTAAAGGTCGTGGTAAAAGTACACATGTAACGCTTTGTTACATGAATATTTATGAAGGTTGGATGTTTACAAAAATAGGTTTCTGAATTTTCGTTACAGCATCTTGACAATAACACACACACACAAACGCACGCACACTCTCACGCACGCACACACACGCGCGCACACCACACGCACGTGCACGTGCCACCGTCGCAAAAAATCAACTGACAAACCTATCAACAAACTAGTGAACAAAACATTATCTCTATTGTTTTGTGCTTGTCCGTCTGTCCGTCTGTCTGTCCATTGCGGTGGTCACTCTAACTTAGTCATTTTTAATCAGATTTTTTCCAAATTTCATATCATCATCAAACTCTCGTTCAAGTTTGAATACAGTTTTTTTCTGTCAAACGATAAGCAAGAAGGCTGTAAAAATGGCCGCCACGACAGGTCTCTCTAACTTAGTCATTATAATCGGTTTTCTTCCAAATTGTATGTATGGATTGCTTCCTTCAAACTCTCGTTCAATATGTTCTTAAAAATGTTATCCTTTGGAAGCAAAGATTGCACCAAAGAACTGAAACTAGAGTGTGCAAATTTTCTGTGCCAGACTAGCTAGTTTCGGCCATTTAGGCCACATCAGTGACCCTCTAATAGTTTCAAAGTTCCACAATGAAACACTTGATCCCAAAGGACAAGAAAATAAAATCTACACTATAGTGAAGGGCATGGAGACGTTCTACCACCGCCACAAACTCCCAATAACCAGCTGTAGTGAAGTCAAATGTGTTCTTAAAAAGTTATCCTTTGGAAGCAAAGAATGCACTAAAGAACTAAAATTAGAGTGTGCAAATTATCTTGGCCGGACTTGCTAGTTTCGGCCATCTAGGCCTCATCAGTGACCCTCTAATAGTTTTTAAGTGCCACAATGAAACCCATTATCCCAAAGGTCAAGAAAATAAAATCTACACTATAGTGAAGGGCAGGGAGACGTTCTACCATCGCCACATAGTCCCAATCACCAGCTGTAGTGAAGTCAAATGTGTTCTTAAAAAGGTTATCCTTTGGAAGCAAAGAACGCACCAAAGAACTGAAACAATAGTGTGCAAATTTTCTGGGCCTCATCAGTTACCATCTTATAGCTTCAAAGTTCCACAATAAAACCCAAAGGACAAGAAAATAAAAGTTTGAATACGTTTTTTTATCTGTTGAACGATTAGCAAGATGGTAAAAAAATGGCCAACGCCTATCAGTGTCCACTACTTCATTTTTTATCAGAGTTTTTCCAAATTTCATATATGGATTGCTTCCATAAAACTCTCGTTTAAGTTCGAATACGAGTTTTGTCCGACGAAAGTTAACCAAGATGGCCAACGAAATGACCGCCACCTATTAGTTTGCACTTATAGACACTCTACCTTAGTCATTAATTACACGATTGCTGCCAAATTTCACATATATTACTTTTATCAATCTCTCGCCTAAGTTTGAATATGGGCTTTGTCCGATAACCAAGATGGCTGCCAAATGGCCGCCACCTGTCAGTTTACACTTGTGGACACTACTTAGATGTATGAGTGGTCTTCGATATTTTAAAGTGTTTCCTGAATTAGTGACAATGGAGTGTTTTATGAATTATCAAAGTCAGAATAGAGAGGGCAGTTGTAGCATTTGTATCCTGGATTTTCCTTTGTGCTATAGAAACTCACGAGTATTGGTGTACTGAAAAGAAAATGTTTTAGAAGTGAGACTATATCTAACAAACAATGATGACTTGTGGCATAGGCTGCTGTACATTCTAAGGCAGTAATTCTGTTGTTGATTCGTTGTTGACTGTTGCTCCTGATGTGGGTTCTGTGTTTGTTCTATGGTTTGCTATGCATTGCTTTGTGTCTTTTCTAGGTTTGCATTAATTTTGATGTTGGCGAGTGCTATGAGTATGTGGGAAAGGAGACTTGACTTAAAAGTATATGTATTTTAATTGACCATTCCATGGCGGTGCTTCTTTTGTGGATCTTTTTTGTTACTTATGTTTCGTGTTTGTCATGCTATCTTGTCGTCTATTTATTGCAGTCTTGTGGTCACCTGCTTGGAAAGGGCTGACCTCTTGGCTCTCTTGTATGTGGTGATTTATTGTGTTTTATCACTTCCCGATGGGGTGTCCTGGGTCAAATATGGTACTTGAGTGTATCGGTTGCTGATCTTTGCATCCTTTCTTACTTTAAGGAATGAAAGAAAAATAATTTTGTGTTTCAGACGATGACCCAAGAATTGCTGCTGGGCTCATATGCGTAGGACGCTTTTCAATATTGGGGGGGGGGGGGGGAGGAAGTCAGCGATGCCAACTTCAATACTTGTGGAGGGATATTGCAAAAATGTACATACACGCATGCATGCGCACACACATCAATGTAAATATGAAAACACATGTACATGCTACTAAATGTTCATACTCCCATGCATGCATGCATGCATGTACACACATATGTATGCATGCATGCACATGCAGATACATCAAAACATTTATATATTTACATTCTTACATGAGAATCAAAGCAAGCGCTCTTTATGATATAGAATCCGAGAATCTGATTTTCCGTACGAAGGGATATTTTAGAGAAACTAATAAATCACAAAACATAAATTCCATTTCTCCAACCCCTAAGTTCACCTTTGGTATCATACAGATCAAGGTTAAAAGCCTATCAACTAGTTTTCAGTGGTTAGTTCAATACAAAATAAACTTATCTGTCTGACTTCGATCTGACCTAGAGGTCAGGGGTGTGTGTAAGGTCAAAGTGTTTGCTTCTATGTAAGTCTATACTTCTTTCCCCTTAATTTTATATACAACACGATCACATTCAGAATTTATTTTATGTTATAATCCAACCTACTGTTGAGTGTGAGTGTAAGGAGAGAATATGTGTTTGCATGGTGCCCTATGCCCCATTCCCTTTAATTTAATATGCAACATGACCATTGGGGCGGGGTCTGCGGGTAAAAAATTGCTACAACGCTGCTGCATTTGTTATTCCCTTCAATTTGATATGCAACACGACCATGTTCTGAACAAGTTGACTTTTGACCACAGGGTCAGAGGGGCGGGGAGAGAGGATTTGCGGCCAAAATATTTGCATGTTGCTGCTTTTGTGATTCTATTTAATTTCTTATGCAACATAAACATGTTCTCAATAAGTTGAATTTTGACCTTTAACCCCACACCCAAGGTCGAGTGGGGTAGGGAGAAGGTATGTAGGCAGAATATTTTCTGCCATGTTTCTGAATTCGAGAATCTATTTAATTTGATATGAAAATATTCTGTAAAAGTTTAAATTTGACCTTTTGACCCCCAGGGTTAGAGGGGGTGGGAGGGGGTTCCCGGCCAAAATATTTTCTACCATGTTGCTGCATCTGTGATTCCCTTTAATTTGATATGCAACATGACCATGCTCTAAAAAAATTTAATTTTGACATTTTGATCCCATCACCTAAGTCCACCCAGGGGGTCCAGCACAGGTCTTAGATCCAAAATCACGTTTGATATGTTTCATATTTATTATACCTCTGTCTGCAACTGCTACCATGTTGCTGCATTCGCGATTCCTTTGATGTGCAGCATGACCATGTTCTGAAAAAGTTGAATTTTGACCTTCTGAGGGGAGAGGGGGGCTGCAGGCAAAATATTTGCTACCATATAGCTGCATTCATGATTCCCTTTAATTTGATATGCAACATGATCATGTTCTGCAAAAGTTAAATTTGACCTTTTGACCCAAGGGTCGGGGAGGGGGGGGCTGCAGGCAAAATATTTGCTACCATGTTACTGCTTTCGTGATTGCCTTTAATTTTATAAGCAAAATGACCATGTTCTGAAAAAGTTGAATTTTAACCTTTTGACCCCCAGGGTCGGTGTGGGGGGGGGGGGGGGGTTCTGCGGGCATAATATTTGCTACCACGTTGCATGTTGCTGTGCCTGTGATTCCCTTTAATTTGATATGCAACATGACCATGTTCTGAAAAAAGTTTAATTTTACCTTTGACCCCACCCCCTAAGTCCACCCAGGGGTCGGACACAGGCCTTCGATCAAAAGTCAGGTTTGATATGTTTCTTATTTATTGTACCTCTGTCTGCATTTGCTACCATGTTGCTGCATTCGCGATTCCCTTTGATATGCAAGATGACAATGTTCTGAAAAAGTTTAATTTTAACCTTTTGATCCCAAGGGCCCTGGGGGTCTGCGGGGAAAATATTTGCTACCATGTGGCTGCATTTGTGATTCCATTTAAGTTGATATGCAACATGACCATGTTTTGAAAAAGTTAATTTTGACATTTTGACCCCACCCCCAGGGTCAGGTGGGGGTAGGAGGGGGTATGCGAGCAAAATATATGCTACCACGTTTCCGCATTCATGATTCTATTTAATTTGGTATGCAATCTGACCATGTTCTGGAAAAGTTGAATTTTGACCTTTTGACCCCAGGGTCAGGGGAAGGGGGTGAGCTGACCTCCGCAGGCAAAATATTTGCTACCATGCTGCTGCATTCATGTTTCCCTTTAATGTGATATGCAGCATGATCATGTTCCGAAATCATTGAATTTTGACGTTTTGACCCCACCCACTAAGTCCACCCAGGGGGTCTGGCACAGCCCTTCGATCAAAAATCGCGTTTGATATGTGTTTATTATTTATTGTAACTCTGTCTGCATGCGACATTTCTGTAAAAATAATGACAACTGACTGAGTTATTGTGAAATTTACATATTTGACCTTTGATCCCACTGGGGGGAGGGGCGGTAAATTTTTAATCACGGGTTATGCTTATCTACAGGCACTGGGTAATCATTGCCTATAGTAAGAAGTTGTAAGATGTAATAGTTTTGGAGAAATGTGATGTTTAGCTTTTGCATTAGCCTAAACCTAAGTCAAAAAAAGGCCAAAACTCAGTCAAAAATTGGCGAATTACCTCCAAATACGAACTTGGCCTATATTTTATAATGCTTTATCAGTGTTAAATTTGAATGACAGTGTTGCATCCCTCCAAAAGTAATTGATCGTAAACCATAATTAAGCCAAAATCTAAGTCAAAAAGGGCAATAACTCTTAATAAGTTTGTGGATAACCACCACTTTCAAACTTAACCTGTATAATTGATGCTTTACCCTTCTGCAAAGTTTGATGGATGATTAAATTGATGAATCCCTTCAAAAGTTATTGATCGCAAACTCAAAGTGTTACAACGTGGAAAACGACGACGACGACGCCGCAGACACCGATGGACACATGATTCTTATGTGTTGATTATGCGACTCAAAAAGCTGGTACGTTTATTTGAGGAAGAGGCAACAATGCAACGAATGTATTTATACATGGGGTCTTCGCCACTATAAAGAATTATCTATTGTCATTATACCGTGTTAGGGTTTTAAAGCCCTTCTGTATATCTCACATCAAACTTGGGCCTCTGTGGTGAAAGAACCTGACTCTGTCGCATGTGAACAACAAATGTGCAGACCAGTCTGCGCATCCGGCCAGTCTGATGCGTGCCTTTGTAACTTGCTCCCTGGAAAGTATATAACTAAGCAGCTGGACTTGGCCCACTAAAAGCTTTAAGCTTCTATCTAGTCTCTGTTAATGGCAAGGCTGATTTTAGCAAGATCTGGTTGCAAACCCTGAAGAAATGAGACGCAGCACATATTGAGCCCGCTCATTATCCTTACCAAATTGTTACTATTCAAGCTGATCGAAGGCACTTACGTGCTACATGTACATAATTGTTAATATTTTGCCAGTTACTGACAGCCAACCTTTTTAAATCAACTGAAGGAGAAGAACGGCCAAAAGCATTTCATGGAGGGTGCACAGTGGCTTTGTCGTACAATGCTTGACTCGATACCAAGGGGCTCCCTGGTATACTCCAATCTGCGTCACTGCGTTATGTGTTTGACCAAGACACATTAATACTTGCTTACTACTGGTTCAACCCATGAAGAACAATCCCAACATAACTGAAAACGTGTTGACTGGGACGTAAAGAATCAAATCAAGCAAACAAACAAGCATTTTCATCCAAAAAAAATTTAAGAATGTACCAAGCGTCTATTTGTTTACAAACTGAAGATTTTGACAAGCTTTTATTATATTTTTTATCGCACAAAGGTTGTGGGTTTGATGCGCAAAGTTTACGTATATTTTAGTCCTTCTTGCGCTTGTAATTGGCCCAGAATAGACGAAACTGTCTTCATTGTTTCCTTTCACTGGGCACAGTACCTCTTATGAGTATCGATATTACTTCGTTCAGTGCGTCGACCGATACAGTTTCTAATTCACGTTCAGTCATATATAGCTGAATATCTCAAAATTGAAAAAACGGATCAGTCTGAGATTTCTGATATTGTAGGATCATAAGCCTCTCCAACTTCTGGTGAAAATCATTTTTAGCTAAGTTGTTTAAATTCGAAACGGGAAGATAAAAAGCTGTGGATTTTCACTTTTTTGACAACTATCCCTCTAAAAGAATGCGTTTCTTGCGCTCCCACGATACACTGTCGTTGTTTTTGCACGATATTATGACATGTATATATATATATCAAAGAAATATAATGAGATCCACGGCGGAAGGAAAAATCTAACTATAAGAAAACATGCAAAAATACTTACCACCCCCTCACAAATTTAGGCCAAAAACTCTCGATTCTACCGATACAGTCGATTTCACTCATTTCAGGCGCACAGTGAATCGATACTGTGTGATTGGGAGAATAACTACAATACGAGGGCTGTTCAAATATGAATGCAAGTGGCTTCATAACTTTCTTCACATATATGCTACGACAAAATGGTGAACGTTTCTATAAAGGACTGTATGTCACCTTTAAAGTGGCATCAAACCAAAAGAAAAATACAGTATATTTATCGAGTTATAGCCCTTTGAATGAGGGTCACGTGTGAATACTAACAAACTCAATGCTCGAACATAGACCAGTGGTAGAGACGAGCGTATAATTCTTCGAAGAACAGGTGAAATTTCTTGAAATTTTTTAGGAAGTATCCCCATACTCTTACATAATGATTCTGTGAAAGTTGCGAAAATCCGACATGCTTTTGTAAAATTACAACGAATCGTTTTCACTAAAGTCTCTTTATGCTTGCAAATAAATGGTAAACAAAACATCACCTTTCAGTTTTCAGTTAAACTTATCTATAACAAAATGCACGAAAAAACATTTAAACTAGTTTTAACTCAAAGACAATATGTTGATCGCTCATACTGAGTTGTTGCTAAAAATTATTGATGGATAGTGGGTAATTTTTAACCGCTGAAAAGCATTTTTATCAAGTCAAAAATGCCTTAGGTGAAAGGGGTTATAGAATTTATACTTCTTTTTATATCATAACATTGCGGCTTTATTCTAAATTTGAACGTAAACTTCAAGTTTGACCACTTTAGGCATTATTTACAATAAAATTACTTAACTGGTCTTGAGGACTAGACAGATTGAACATATTTTAATAAATGTAAACACGCCATTAAGAAGCAGAAACATGCTTGAAAAATTATATAAAGTGGGATAACTCTGTAAATAGAGGACGGATTATTTTGAAAACTCCCTTATGACATGTTTAGCATGTTTTCAGCAAAACGCAAAGAAAACGACACAGCAATGTGTATTATTCCATCACCAGTAGATAACTCAAAATGACGTTTATCATAAAATAAATGACGTCACAAACGTGCCTGTTTACTCGAGATTGGAACAGGATTATATAAATTTTTTCCTGTAAGCAACTTTTAAATTGTTACTTAAACTTGCATTTAAAATTTGGTGCCATTTTGTCTAAAACTTACAAAGATATGACACTATATCATAGATGTACCAAAATGTGCATTGCAATTTGCTTCAGAAAAACTTCAGTATACAGGAATGGGCTTTATATAAGAGTCTTTAACTCGAGAAATATAGTTAGTGTTTCTTTATGTTTGGTGCCATTTTAAAGGCGACAAATAGTTCTTTCCAGAAAGGTATAACATTTTGTCGTAGCATATATGTGAAGAAAGTTATGAAGCTACTTGCATTCATATTTGAACAGCCCTCGTAGTAAAAGGTATAAAAATGTTTAACAACTTTCACTGGAGAATTATTGGCCTCAAGTTGTTTTTATAGAAAACAGCTGTTAATTAATAACAAAGGGGATGGCAGCTCAGCTGCCACCTCTTTTTGGTGTTAACTCACACTTATTTTACATTGTAGAGAAGTATATGATTATTATTTTGGGAGTTATATAGGTGTCGTTATCATTTGTTTTATCATCAGCATCATCATCTAGATTTTTTTCTATTCCACAATGTTACTACAGATAGAGTTAATTTTATTTTTCTTGATAACTGTCGACCTTATACAATGCAGAACGATAGTAAAGTTAGCAATTGTTAAAAACAACACTGAAGCGATGCGTAGAAACTATCATCATGCAAAAGTATCTTTGCAATTAACAAAGTGGTATATGCGACCATCAAAGGCTCAGATCAGCCTGCGCATACGCGCAGTCTGATCGGAGCCTCTTGTCGCTGGAATATTCTATGAGTGTTGAGCTACTGACTGACCATCATTTGGAGTTTCTAGGCTTAAAAGGTGGCTGCACGGGCTCGTCTGCGCCTGCATTAATGAAAATGCCACATTGTTGGAAATCACATGTCGCGGCTCACATGGGTCATACAAAAATAAGCCAACAAGATAACAGTTTTCTCCGTTTCTCTTCACATATGCGGCTGCAAACATTTAAAACAAGCAGTTTCAAAGAATTCCTAGCGATAAGGCGAGCACTCTCCCTAAACGAGACGTTCGTTTTATTTTGTTGAAATAACGACTGGAGAATATAGACACATTCAACAAATATATATATAGACGAGCCGTCGATGCACCATTGCCCCCAATTTGTATATTTAAAACGGGTTTTCCTTCATGCATGCAACACCTCTACTTCTTATTGAATGAGAATTTATTTCGATCATCAACTGTGCTTGTTAATCAGTAACATATATGGGAACTAGACCGTTAAACAGGGAACCACGCTTTGTACAGTAAAAACTATTTATACAGTTGATATACAATAAAAACGACCATTTTGCATAGTGGTCTATTTTTGTCAGATATTTGATGTCTTCTTTCGCTTATACAACCCCTTTCCCCCCTAGACCCAAGACGCCATTTACATATATTATATATTTGTATAGCGACATTTAATTGTCCAAAGGGCATCTTGGGTCTAGGGGGGGAAAGCATCTAAAAACAAACTGAAAGACGCTAGTTTCATCTTTTCAATGACAAACGTCACAATTTTAAGTATATTTCGTACGCATGCGCAGAAGGAATACCGCAAAGTTTTGGAAATGAAGGGCACTTATATCCTTAATATTTTAGCACTTTTACTTTTTGAAAACCTGCAAAGGATTTACTAAAACTATCGTCTAAACGGCACCCAGTCTAAAGACGTAAAATGAGGGGTGGGAGTAGAAGGCGCAAGTTTTCACGGCTTTGTAAATGATGGATCGCTTTGAAACCTATTTTGATGCTTTCTATGCATATTTTACTACCGAACCAGTCCAATTTTAAAAATATTAGGGCAATTTGAAAATTTAGGTTTTGTGATCATGTCAACTAGGGAAAATATACGCCTTATCGCTAGAGCTCCTTACAAAAAAATCACAGTCAGCATTTCAATTAATACACCATGTAACAGCCCACGCAAATGACGCCTACAAAACAAGACGGTTTATAAATAACTATAGCCTTGGCTCTGTATACGCATACAAAGACCCATATCTCGAGAGTCACCATACTTTGTGACCCGTGATTATGTTGGGTCTTCTGGCCAATAGCACAGTGCTTATAATCCCACGATTATCCATCGATAACCCTGACCGAATAAAATAGCCACTGGTTTCGTCTGTGAGAGTTCATAATAATTGTGAATTGCCTGTGGGTATTTACAATAGTTGTGAATGCTTGGTTTGGGTAGGACGCAGGTGTTCAGCCAGGTGCGGTTTTGACATCTGTGATTGACATGTTTATGTTTTTATAGGGAATTCTGATGATGATGATGAGTTAGAGTTTAACGACGCATCAACCCTTTTGGGTCATTAGCGTCATCAAGGTTAGGTTAAAATAGTACTGATAAACAATAAGACACAACTATTTAAAAATGCACAATTCAACACAATAAACGTATGATTATATGAAAGACATTAAAATGTAATATTCTAATGAGTAGTGAAGATCTTGTACACTATCTGACAACTACAAAGGGCTAATCAGATGAATATACATGTTATCCGCCTGAACTGTAGAAACTGATAATATGATGTAACATAAGTTAAAATATAAATGATTTCTGTTAAGAGGTAGTTACAATTTGTTAAAGAGATTAATCTCTTTTAAGAATAAGAATATATTATCAATAGGTACATCATTAAACAATTGTTTAATTGTATTAACATGGTAATATTTATTTCTAACATTAGAAAAGTCAACACATTCAAGTAGTATATGTCGTACTGTAAAAGGTTTATCACATCCAACGCATTGTGGTGGTTCTTCTCTATTTAAAAGATATGAGTGTGTTTCTCAAATGTCATATTCATTAGCCTGTCCATTCTGACGGGATGTTTTAACACTTTCAAAGGGTCATGATGACAGATGTTACTTAGTTTAGTAAAATTACATAAGCCAAATAAATAGATTGTGTCAATTCTAACATTGATTGGCAGGATTGCGTAATACATTTAATCATGTGACCTTTGGGGAATTGCGCAACTGGTGTGACTATGAGTCACTTTTGTATCTTCTGATTGGTTGATATAAATGGAAGCTTACCTATGTAGAGGGCGCTAAATAGTAAACTTGAAATATGATTGGTTAGTAATGATGTCATTAGGTGGCGCTGTGGTCAGCCTCTATCACGTGACTTCATGGTATATAAGATGAAATCCAGTGGCAGAGCTAGAGATTTCGGAATTTTTTGGTTATAGATAGTTTCTAGAAGTATTTTAGTTGTACTTAAGAAGATTTAATAAAATTGTGAAAGTTGTTGATGAAATTAACAAGACTTAGAAATTCTAAAGAGACTTTGAAAACTCAACGCGAACTTTGAAGATAAGAATCAACTACTACATTACAACCTGCGGCTAAGAGATTTTCCGATAAATGACATTTGGTCGAAAACCATTTGGTCGAATGCGACGATTGGTCGATGCGACGTTTGGTTGACTACGACATTTGGTCTTAAATTCGTCATATACGATTGTTTGACCACAGCCTAGTGGTGACTCAGTTGTCCTGCCTAACATTTCCATAGTGACAATTTTCATCTGTCCTTATCCCCCTTATGAGGTCTGATCGAAAAACGATTGGCTTGCACAGGTGATTCATTGCAATTGCGAACTTCTCGTCTCATCGTTCATCTTATGATGGATGGTCATATTTAGCACAATGATTATTTAATGTGTGTGGTAGAAATCAGGGTTTCATATTTGACTTCACTACAGCTGGTGACTGGGACTGTGTGGCGGCGGTAGAACGCCTCCCTGCCCTTCACTATAGTGTAGATTTTATTTTCTTGTCCTTTGGGATCATTGGTTTCATTGTGGAACTTTGAAACTATTTTAGGGTCACTGATGACGCCTAAATGGCAGAAACTAGCTAATATGGCCAAGGAAATATGCACACTCTAGTTTCAGTTCTTTGGTGCAGTCTTTGCTTCCAAAGGACACCCTTTTAAGAACATATATCAGATTGCCAATACGACCTTGAAGTCAAAGGACCATGAGGACACGGTTAAATATATTTTAAAACTGTATAGTCAGTGTGCATGGTACTCTTACATTGTTTGGCGGAGTGTGTTCATGTAGAATTAAAAGTATGAGTCAAAGTCAAAAATACGAAACAAATATTTCAGTTTACTTCTTACATTTTTGATGGAGGCTGTTTATAGTTGGTACACTGATTGCATGTGGTGTGTAGATGACAACGGAGGTTTGATCCCTGCTATGACTTTGGAGTCAAAGGTCATGGTCAAAAATGTTCCATACTATGCGATATTTAATACAAATAGGAATATCTGCGATGGGCCGCCATCGATTGGCTCTAGTCTAGTTGAAAATGGTCAACTCCACCTACCCCAACCAGCGATTTCGAGCCAGCTATGCTGAAATATTGCGGATAGAGTGAGTTGTGCATCGTAGCATTAGACTATATGATTATTTAATTTTTCATTATTTCCAAGGAAAATTCGTTTCAGTATCAATTATCATGAAGGACTAACAGGTTATCAGATAAGCAATATGAAATCATACTTTACAGAAGAATTTATCATTTACTCTTTACTGACCTACTAGTGTCGTCTGCTGATAAGCTTCGCAAACAGTTTGGACCAGACAAGATCCGACAAAACGCCAGGCCTGATTTGCGCCCAAACTGTTTGATACGCTGATGGTATTACTGAAAGGGTTTAATTAAACAAAAAAGATTTTGAAAAAATCTGCAGACGACAAAAGACATGCAAAATTACCCAGCAGGCAAAGAGTTAAATAATGATTAGCTAAATCACTCTGCGAATATATGATTTATATAATATTTTCAACGAGTTAATTTGATTTTTGTGAAGATTATCTTATAATGCATAACTAGAGTTGAACTGCGATTTATTGAAGTTCTTATATTAAAACGAATGAACATAAACGATACAAAATGTCCCCTGCCAGCATTGCTTCCCGATATTTTATTTTCGGTTAATTGTTAGTTGGCATCCAACCTTGATGGACCAAATGTCACAAGTTCGTAAACCGCAATAACATATCACTGAGCCATCACATGATATTGTAGGCGACCAGCAAATGCTCAGACGAGCCTGCGCATATGCGCAGTCTCGTCAGAGCTTTTGCTGTTCGCATGCACAAAGTATTGTGTAGATGAAGCATTTCGAACTAAAAGCCCGACCTAACGTCCAAGTCCTTCTGAATAAGTAAGCATGCGCCAATTTAAAGGGTCGACTCTGTACACTTGTGGTAAGATCCATTATTCCAAGGTCTGGTTCGTGTATTTCCGATGACAAATCGAATTATTCTCCTAGTGACGTCACCACGGCAGCTAATCATAATGTCTGAAAGAACTCTATGGTTTTATGGGAATAGCAAGACACGTACTGTGTATTTTCTGGAAATGCCAGATCCAAAAGAGGAGCCGCGTCTCTTTATCTTCGGATCTCAAACTTTTCGTAAACAAACAGGACTTTATGGAAGCCTAGATGAACCAGTTTGTTGTACTCTGTCAACAATTGTTTCAAATACTTTTGCACTATCATAAAGGCATGTTGTGTTCTATGTGTCACCTTCACATGACATCAGAAATACTTATTTGCAACCACGCAACTAGCAATTTAGCAATATACTCCCATAGAACATCTCAAGATATTAAAGCTGTCAGAAGCATAAAATAGACAGTGTTTTATTGTCATCCATGTGCATGACAAACTACATGAAAAGTTGTTCTTTCTACATGTTCATTTTTGAATAAGGAAAGTGTTTGAGAATTTGTTTAAAAAAAACGTATTGTGAAAAACTCATTTATAAAAAACATATGTTGTATGTACATATTGGAATTGCCTCATAGTGGCAATTCCAGTTTGTACCTACAACATATGTTACTGAAAATAAGGAAGAAAACTATTTGGAAATTTACATTTTCCAAGTATCATGTCCATTGTCTTAACCTCTTTTAAACATCCCAAACTGCAAATCTGTATAAAAATTTTGTCACTCTACTGCAAATTGTTTATATTTATTATTTTGGCTTTGTCATGCAACGGCGAATACATATTTAAAAGTGGTTGTGCAGTGAATCAAATAGAAAGCAGAGATGTTTAAGTTAGACTGGGTGTACTTTTGTCTCAAATACCTATTGCCAAGTGTAGTTTATTAACGTAAATGACAAGGAAACGGAATAAAAAAAAAATCAATGCTGAGTAAACTTAAGAGGGTACCATTCTTCCAAATGTTGACAAAATTTAATACTTAAATGGAATTTTTATGTTAGCAATATTTGCACAAATGCTAACAGAACCCTTGGTTTCCTCGAGCAAAATTTATATCCCTGTTCGCAAGACGTAAAAGAGACATCTTACAAAGGACTGATGCATCCAGTCTTGGAGTATGGTAGTTCTGTTTAGGATCCACAAGGTGTTGTTCTCCAGGATGAATTAGAAAGTTTGCAAAAGCACTACAGGGAACTACAACTTTGTAACTGGGAATATGCCTGGCATTCTTAGACAATTAAAATGAGAATCCCTCAAGAAACTGAGGAAAGACAATAGACTCATCCTATTATTGGACCTCCACGAGAGAAAACCTGTTTTCGGAGGTTAGCGAATAACACAGGTGCAGACCAGCCTGCGCATCCGCGCAGACTGATCAGCACCTATGTTATTCGCTTATCCGATAGTATCATACGTAATCTTTTTACAGGTGAAATTTCAATTTTCCAGCTAGTCTCTGTAGCTGTGTAGACTGGTTTGAAACTCGATTTGCCGATACCCCGAAGACAGGTTTTGTCGCGTTGCGGCCCATTATAAAGATCTAAAAGGTAAAGCCAGTTTACCTACAGGTGACCTCATCCCCTACCCTGAAGCAGAAGGAGTCACCACTCAATGGCATTTCAGACACCTGCAGCTGGCACAGATATTAACAAAGGCAGCTTCTTTCCACAGCCTATTAAGGATTGGAATGCCTTCCCAGAATCTGTAATTTCTTCTGATGACGTTGCGGACGATTGTGTTGCTAAGTTAACTTCTCTGGTGAGAGCTAGGGACTAATTTCCACAAGGTCGGTAAAGTTAGCACTAATTTTGCTGCAGCAAAAAACGGTAAAGTTGGCAGCAATTTTTCTGCAGCAAAAAACGGTCAAGTTAGCAGCAACAGTAAAAAACGGTAAAGTTGGCAGCAATTTTTCTGCAGCAAAAAACGGTCAAGTTAGCAGCAACAGTAAAAAACGGTAAAGTTGGCAGCAATTTTACTGCAGCAAAAAACGGTCAAGTTAGCAGCAATTTTGCCGCAGCAAAAAATGGTAAAGTTGGCAGCAATTTTATGGCAGAGAAAAACGGTCAAGTTAGCACAAAATTTCTGCTAGCACAAAATTTGCTGCTAGCAAAAAATTTGCTGCCAGCAAAAAATTTTCTGCTAGCACAAAAATTTCTGCTAGCACAAAATTTGCTTCCAGCAAAAAAATTCTGCTAGCACAAAAATTTCTGCTAGCACAAAATTTGCTGCCAGCAAAAAATTTTCTGCTAGCACAAAAATTTCTGCTAGCACAAAATTTGCTGCTGACACAAAATTTTCTGCTAGCATAAAAATTTTTGCTAGCACAAAATTTGCTGCCAGCAAAAAATTTCTGCTAGCACAAAAATTTCTGCTAGCACAAAATTTCCTGCTAGCACAAAAAAAAATTTCTGCTAGCACAAAATTTGCTGCTGGCAAAAAAAAATCTGCTAGCACAAAAATTTCTGCTAGCACAAAATTTGCTGCTGGCTCAAAAATTATTGCTGGCACAAAAGTTGCTGCAGGCACAAATCTTCATATCGGGCTGCGTAGGCAGTCGGTAACGTGTCTGGCTACAGATGCGTGTCTGACTGCAGATCCTGGTGTCCCGACTTTGATCGCAGCCTGGTCTCATACTTTCATGGAGATTGATCGTGAAATAATTTCTACCGTCATATCACTCTCTTCCGCTATATCATTCAAGAGAAGTAGCTGTCAGTTTTAAGCGAAAGTATGCGCACGAAGTACTTGTTTGATTTGATTCATTACGTCCCATCAACAAGTTTTCAGTTATGTAGGGACGGGTCTTCCTTGGTTGAGCCGGTACTAAACTAGGATTAATGCGTCTTGCTCAAGGGCACAACGCAATGACGCCGGTTAGGCTCGAAGCCGCGGCCACTCGGTATCGAGTCAAACACTCTACCACTGAGCCACTGCGCTCCGATGACGAAGTACTGGTTAACCGCTTCTTCAAGCTTGCCCAGGAAAGGTGTGGTTAGGTGAGCTGACCGTCTCGCCATGACCATAGTTGTTGACTTGGGACGTAAAGCAGCAAAACAAACAAAACACAAATATTTCTGCAAGCACAAAAATTGCTGCCAGCACAAAATTTGCTGCTGACCAAAAATTCCTGCTAGCACAAAATTTTGCTGCTGGCACAAAAATTCCTGCTAGCAAAACTTTGCTGCTGGCACAAAAAATCCTGCTAGCACAAACTTTGCTGATTGCACAAAATTTGCTGCTGGCACAAAAATTCCTGCTAGCTCATAAATTGCTGCTGGCACGAATATTCCTGCTAGCAAAAAAATTCTGCCAGCAGCAAAATTGTTGCCAGCATTTAAAAATTGTTATTTTTTCGATTTTTTACCTTATATTTCTCCATTAAATCTTGAGCAACCAAACATCTATATCGTGCTGATTACTCTTTGTATGGCGGTGATCTGCCAAAAGCCTTCTTACGCTCATTTTGACGTACCGTAACATTAGTACAGTATACATCGCAGACGTTACTTCTTGATGTTCGATGTTCAGACAGAAATACTCCCGAATAGTGTGTTTACATATTCAAAATATCGTAAAGATAATCTTCTAGATTTAAAAATGCAGTTTGACGTTTTTCAACGTTATTCATGAACGCCTGATAAAGTTTCGCATGGTTGTCTTGTCAGACGTGTGGCCAAGGCGGTGCTTCTTTTGTGAATCCTTCTTGTTATTTATGTTTCGTGTTTGTCATGCTTTCTTGCCTGTTAATTGCAGCCTTGTGGTCATCCATGCTTGGAAGGGGTAAACCTCTTGCTTGTATGTGATGTTGAGTTTTTGTGCCCACGGTATAAAATGAGGCCCACAAAGCTGCTGCAATCTTTGATCAGAAAACATCCTTGATGTATATGAAATAGCCAATTCCGTATTTATCATTGCTTTATAGGCGTGTACATTTAGCCTTTGCGGCTGCAAGGAAGCCACCAGCATGATTAGTGTGCAGGCGGATGCGAAGACCAAGGTCAGTGTTGGTGCGGGCAAGGCTGTGGGAGGAACAAATACAGCAGCTGGGATATATGCCAACATTAATTACAAGAGAGCTCCGCACCAATGTTGTTATCACATTTCAGACCTCCAAAGCTCTTCGATGAGATTCTTGAAAGACAAACACCAACCATTGTATCAGCATTAATCCTTTGTACACTTGTGACTCCTTAATGCGTACTTTTTCAGTCAGTGAATATTCTGATGAAATGCAACATTACGAAGCATTTTATCAATGTTTACACTGACTGATCTTCGGAGAAAAAAATACATCATGGAAATTATAACCTGTTACCCCTCGATACATACATTGAAACTACCCAAGTTTATTGTACACATCAAACCGAAAGAAAAATATACAAAGGGCTAATGGTGCAATGAACACACACATGCACGCACGCATGACTCCAGCTTCAGGTTGGGCTGATGGGTTGGGTTAGGTGAACGTGGCAGATCCCAACAGAACTTGATAGACCTTGACCTTGGGTTGTGGTCCCGCAACAAGACGTCCCGCTACGGACATGCTCCAAGTTCGTTAAGGTATGTTACGTTCTGTCACGTTTTGTTGCGTTCTTCCTGCTCTACTACTGCACATATAAATAGGTCACTCCCGTCATGGCTGCCATGGCAATTTTTTTACTGTTTAAAAATTTGCCCCGACGACCACAGCAACCATGGCGAGCTACGTTTGTCGACCCCGTTCCTCTACGTTGTTATACGGTGACCCCGTTTCGTCCACGGTGATTGAAATCGTGATTGACGTGACCGCCGGTAAACGAGGCGTTACTTCCTAAAGTATGATAGAAAAGTTCGGGTTACAGCGGCATGCTTCGTTAGACGGGCGAAAATATCATTTTAATGCTAGCAACAATTTTGCTACTGGCAGGAATTTTTGTGCTAGCAGGAATTTTTGTACCAGCAGACATTTTTGTGCCAGCAGCAAATTTTGTGCTAGAAGGAATTTTTGTGCCAGCAGCAATTTTTTTGCTAGCAGGAATTTTTGTGCCAGCAACAAATTTTGTGCTAGCAAGAATTTTTGTGCCAGCAGCAAATTTTGTGCTGGCAGGAATTTTTGTGCCAGTAGCAAATTTTGTGCTGGCAGCAATTTTTGTGCTAGCAGGAATATTTGTGTTTTGTTTGTTTTGCTGCTTTACGTCCCTAAGTCAACTACTTTGGCCATGGTGAGACGGTCAGCTCACCTTATCACATCTTTCCTAGGGAAGCTTGAAGAAGCGGCTAACCAGTACTATGTCATGGGAGCGAGAGTGCCTGACCCGGGACCGAGTGGCCGCGGGTTCGAGCCTCACCGGCGGCATTGCATTGTGCCCTTGAGCAAGAAGCATTTATCCTAGCTTAGTACCCGTTCAACCCAGGAAGACGCGTCCCTATATAACTGAAAGATCGTTGATGGGACGAAATGAATCAAATCATACCAGTACTTCGAGCGCATACTTTCGCTTTTAGCTTATAACTTTTTTTTGAATGATTCAGCTGAAGGGAGGAATGTGACGGTAGAAATTATTTCATGATCAATCTCAATGGAATTATGAGACCAGGCTGCGATCAAACTCGGGACACCAGGATCTGCAGTCAGACACGCATCTGTAGCCAGACACGTTACCGACTGCCTACGCGGCCCGGTATTCAGGAATATTTGAACCGTGACATGTGATTTCCAACAATGTGCCATTTTGACAAGTGTATGCTCAGACGAACCTGTGCAGCCTCCTGTTAAGCTTAGAAAAACTAATTAAGTTCGATCAGTAGCTTAACACTCATATAATAATTAAGCGACAAGCAAAGGCTCTGATCAGTCTGCGCGTATGCGCAGGCTGGTCTGAGCCTTTGCGTGTCGCACATACCACATTGTTGGTAATCTCATGTCACAGCTCATTTGTGCCTGCAGCAAATTTTGTGCCTGCAGAAATTTTAGTGCTGGCATCAAATTTTGTGCTGGCAGGAATTTTTGAGCCAGCAGCAAATTTTGTGCTGGCAGCAAATTTTGTGCTAGCAGGATTTTTTGTGCCAGCAGCAAATTTTGTGCTGGCTGCATTTTTTTTGCTAGCAGAAATTTTTGGGCCAGCAGCAAATTTTGTGCCAGCAGCATTTTTTTTGCTAGCAGAAAATTTTGTGCCAGCAGCCAATTTTGTGCTAGCAGAAATTTTTTGCTGGCAGCAAATTTTGTGCCAGCAGCATTTTTTTGCTAGCAGAAGTTTTTGTGCCAGCAGCAAATTTTGTGCTAGTAGAAATTTTTGTGCCAGCAGCAATTTTTGTGCTATAAATAGTAGGAATTATTGTGCCAGCAGCCAATTTTGTGCTGGCAGCAATTTTTGTGCTCGCAGGAATATTTGTGTTATGTTTGTTTTGCTGCTTTACGTCCCCAAGTCAACTACTTTGGCCATGGCGAGACGGTCAGCTCACCTTATCACATCTTTCCTGGGGAACCTTGAAGAAACGGTTAACCAGTACTTTGTCATGGGAGCGAGAGTGCTTGACCCGAGACCGAGTGGCCGCGGGTTCGAGCCTCACTGGTGGCGTTGCATTGCGCCCTTAAGCAAGACGCATTTATCCTAGCTTAGTACTGGTTCAACCCAGGAAGACCCGTCCCTATATAACTGAAAGATTGTTGACGGGACGTAATTAATCAAAATAAACCAGTAATTTGAGCGCATACTTACGCTTATAACTGACAACTACTTTTTTTGAACGATTCAGCTGAAGGGAGGAATATGACCGTAGAGATTATTTCATGATCAATCTCCATGTAAGTATTAGACCGGGCTGCGATCAAACTCGGGACACCAGGATCTGCAGTCAGACACGCATCTGTAGCCAGACATGTTACCGACTACCTACGCGGCTCGGTATTCAGGAATATTTGAACCGTGACATGTGATTTCCAATAATGTGCCATCTTGACAAGTGTAGACTCAGACGAACATGTGCAGCCTCCTGTTAAGCTTAGAAACACCAAATTAAGTTCGATGAGAAGCTTAACACTTATATAATAATTAAGCGACAAGCAAAGGCTCTGATCAGTGTGCGCGTATGCGCAGGCTCGTCTGAGCCTTTGCTGGTCGCACATACGGCATTGTTGGAAATCTCATGTCACTGCTCATTTGTGCCTGCAGCAGATTTTGTGCCTGCAGGAATTTTTGTGCCAGCAGCAAATTTTTGTGCCAGGAGCAAATTTTGTGCTAGCAGAAAATTTTGTGCTAGCAGAAATTTTTGTGCTAGCAGAAATTTTTTTCCCAGCAGCAAATTTTGTGCTAGCAGAAATTGTTGTGCTAGCAGAAGATTTTTTGCTGGCAGCAAATTTTTTGCTAGCAGAAATGTTTGGGCCAGCAGCAAATTTTGTGCCAGCAGCATTTTTTTTGCTAGCAGAAAATTTTGTGCCAGCAGCCAATTTTGTGCCAGCAGAAATTTTTTGCTGGCAGCAAATTTTGTGCCAGCAGCATTTTTTTGCTAGCAGAAGTTTTTGTGCCAGCAGCAAATTTTGTGCTAGTAGAAATTTTTGTGCCAGCAGCAATTTTTGTGCTATAAATAGTAGGAATTATTGTGCCAGCAGCCAATTTTGTGCTGGCAGCAATTTTTGTGCTAGCAGGAATATTTGTGTTTTGTTTGTTTTGCTGCTTTACGTCCCCAAGTCAACTACTTTGGCCATGGCGAGACGGTCAGCTCACCTTATCACATCTTTCCTATGGAACCTTAAAGAAGCGGTTAACCAGTACTTTGTCATGGGAGCGAGAGTGCTTGACTCGAGACCGAGTGGCCGCGGGTTCGAGCCTCACTGGTGGCGTTGCATTGCGCCCTTAAGCAAGACGCATGTATCCTAGCTTAGTACTGGTTCAACCAAGGAAGACCCGTCCCTATATAACTGAAAGATTGTTGACGGGACGTAATTAATCAAAATAAACCAGTAATTTGAGCGCATACTTACGCTTATAACTGACAACTACTTTTTTTGAACGATTCAGCTGAAGGGAGGAATATGACCGTAGAGATTATTTCATAATCAATCTCCATGTAAGTATTAGACCGGGCTGCGATCAAACTAGGGACACCAGGATCTGCAGTCAGCCAGACACGTTACCGACTACCTACGCGGCCCGGTATTCAGGAATATTTGAACCGTGACATGTGATTTCCAACAATGTGCCATCTTGACAAGTGTAGACTCAGACGAACATGTGCAGCCTCCTGTTAAGCTTAGAAACACCAAATTAAGTTCGATGAGTAGCTTAACACTTATATAATAATTAAGCGACAAGCAAAGGCTCTGATCAGTGTGCGCGTATGCGCAGGCTCGTCTGGGCCTTTGCTGGTCGCACATACGACATTGTTGGAAATCTCATGTCACTGCTCATTTGTGCCTGCAGCAGATTTTGTGCCTGCAGGAATTTTTGTGCCAGCAGCAAATTTTTGTGCCAGGAGCAAATTTTGTGCTAGCAGAAAATTTTGTGCAAGCAGAAATTTTTGTGCCAGCAGCAAATTTTGTGCTAGCAGAAATTTTTGTGCTAGCAGAATTTTTTTTGCCAGCAGCAATTTTTGTGCTAGCAGAAATTTTTGTGCTAGCAGAAGTTTTTTTGCTGGCAGCAAATTTTTTGCTAGCAGAAATTTTTGTGCTAGCAGAAAATTTTGTGTCAGCAGCACACTTTGTGCTAGCAAAAAAATTTGTGCTAGCAGAATTTTTTTTGCCAGCAGCAAATTTTGTGCTAGCAGAAATTTTTGTGCTAGCAGAAATTTTTTTGCTGGCAGCAAATTTTTTGCCAGCAAAAACTTTTCTGCTAGCAAAAAATTTTCTGCTAGCAAAAAATTTGCTGCCAGCAAAAAATTTTCTGCTAGCACAAAAATTTCTGCTAGCACAAAATTTGCTGCTGGCAAAAAAAATTCTGCTAGCACAAAATTTTTTGCTAGCACAAAGTGTGCTGCTGACACAAAATTTTCTGCTAGCACAAAAATTTCTGCTAGCAAAAAATTTGCTGCCAGCAAAAAAACTTCTGCTAGCACAAAAATTTCTGCTAGCACAAAAATTGCTGCTGGCAAAAAAAATTCTGCTAGCACAAAAATTTCTGCTAGCACAAAATTTGCTGCTGGCACAAAAATTTCTGCTTGCACAAAATTTTCTGCTAGCACAAAATTTGCTCCTGGCACAAAAATTTGCTGCTGGCACAAAAATTCCTGCAGGCACAAAATCTGCTGCAGGCACAAATGAGCAGTGACATGAGATTTCCAACAATGTCGTATGTGCGACCAGCAAAGGCTCAGACGAGCCTGCGCATACGCGCACACTGATCAGAGCCTTTGCTTGTCGCTTAATTATTATATAAGTGTTAAGCTACTCATCGAACTTAATTTGGTGTTTCTAAGCTTAACAGGAGGCTGCACATGTTCGTCTGAGTCTACACTTGTCAAGATGGCACATTGTTGGAAATCACATGTCACGGTTCAAATATTCCTGAATACCGGGCCGCGTAGGTAGTCGGTAACGTGTCTGGCTGACTGCAGATCCTGGTGTCCCTAGTTTGATCGCAGCCCGGTCTAATACTTACAAATTTTGTGCTGGCAGCAATTTTTGTGCTAGCAGGAATATTTGTGTTTTGTTTGTTTTGCTGCTTTACGTCCCTAAGTCAACTACTTTGGCCATGGTGAGACGGTCAGCTCACCTTATCACATCTTTCCTAGGGAAGCTTGAAGAAGCGGCTAACCAGTACTATGTCATGGGAGCGAGAGTGCCTGACCCGGGACCGAGTGGCCGCGGGTTCGAGCCTCACCGGCGGCATTGCATTGTGCCCTTGAGCAAGAAGCATTTATCCTAGCTTAGTACCCGTTCAACCCAGGAAGACCCGTCCCTATATAACTGAAAGATCGTTGATGGGACGAAATGAATCAAATCATACCAGTACTTCGAGCGCATACTTTCGCTTTTAGCTTATAACTTTTTTTTGAATGATTCAGCTGAAGGGAGGAATGTGACGGTAGGAATTATTTCATGATCAATCTCAATGGAATTATGAGACCAGGCTGCGATCAAACTCGGGACACCAGGATCTGCAGTCAGACACGCATCTGTAGCCAGACACGTTACCGACTGCCTACGCGGCCCGGTATTCAGGAATATTTGAACCGTGACATGTGATTTCCAACAATGTGCCATTTTGACAAGTGTATGCTCAGACGAACCTGTGCAGCCTCCTGTTAAGCTTAGAAAAACTAATTAAGTTCGATCAGTAGCTTAACACTCATATAATAATTAAGCGACAAGCAAAGGCTCTGATCAGTCTGCGCGTATGCGCAGGCTGGTCTGAGCCTTTGCGTGTCGCACATACCACATTGTTGGTAATCTCATGTCACAGCTCATTTGTGCCTGCAGCAAATTTTGTGCCTGCAGAAATTTTAGTGCTGGCATCAAATTTTGTGCTGGCAGGAATTTTTGAGCCAGCAGCAAATTTTGTGCTGGCAGCAAATTTTGTGCTAGCAGGATTTTTTGTGCCAGCAGCAAATTTTGTGCTGGCTGCATTTTTTTTGCTAGCAGAAATTTTTGGGCCAGCAGCAAATTTTGTGCCAGCAGCATTTTTTTTGCTAGCAGAAAATTTTGTGCCAGCAGCCAATTTTGTGCTAGCAGAAATTTTTTGCTGGCAGCAAATTTTGTGCCAGCAGCATTTTTTTGCTAGCAGAAGTTTTTGTGCCAGCAGCAAATTTTGTGCTAGTAGAAATTTTTGTGCCAGCAGCAATTTTTGTGCTATAAATAGTAGGAATTATTGTGCCAGCAGCCAATTTTGTGCTGGCAGCAATTTTTGTGCTCGCAGGAATATTTGTGTTATGTTTGTTTTGCTGCTTTACGTCCCCAAGTCAACTACTTTGGCCATGGCGAGACGGTCAGCTCACCTTATCACATCTTTCCTGGGGAACCTTGAAGAAACGGTTAACCAGTACTTTGTCATGGGAGCGAGAGTGCTTGACCCGAGACCGAGTGGCCGCGGGTTCGAGCCTCACTGGTGGCGTTGCATTGCGCCCTTAAGCAAGACGCATGTATCCTAGCTTAGTACTGGTTCAACCCAGGAAGACCCGTCCCTATATAACTGAAAGATTGTTGACGGGACGTAATTAATCAAAATAAACCAGTAATTTGAGCGCATACTTACGCTCATAACTGACAACTACTTTTTTTGAACGATTCAGCTGAAGGGAGGAATATGACCGTAGAGATTATTTCATGATCAATCTCCATGTAAGTATTAGACCGGGCTGCGATCAAACTCGGGACACCAGGATCTGCAGTCAGACACGCATCTGTAGCCAGACATGTTACCGACTACCTACGCGGCTCGGTATTCAGGAATATTTGAACCGTGACATGTGATTTCCAATAATGTGCCATCTTGACAAGTGTAGACTCAGACGAACATGTGCAGCCTCCTGTTAAGCTTAGAAACACCAAATTAAGTTCGATGAGAAGCTTAACACTTATATAATAATTAAGCGACAAGCAAAGGCTCTGATCAGTGTGCGCGTATGCGCAGGCTCGTCTGAGCCTTTGCTGGTCGCACATACGGCATTGTTGGAAATCTCATGTCACTGCTCATTTGTGCCTGCAGCAGATTTTGTGCCTGCAGGAATTTTTGTGCCAGCAGCAAATTTTTGTGCCAGGAGCAAATTTTGTGCTAGCAGAAAATTTTGTGCTAGCAGAAATTTTTGTGCTAGCAGAAATTTTTTTCCCAGCAGCAAATTTTGTGCTAGCAGAAATTGTTGTGCTAGCAGAAGTTTTTTTGCTGGCAGCAAATTTTTTGCTAGCAGAAATGTTTGGGCCAGCAGCAAATTTTGTGCCAGCAGCATTTTTTTTGCTAGCAGAAAAGTTTGTGCCGCCAGCAGCATTTTTTTGCTAGCAGAAGTTTTTGTGCCAGCAGCAAATTTTGTGCTAGTAGAAATTTTTGTGCCAGCAGCAATTTTTGTGCTATAAATAGTAGGAATTATTGTGCCAGCAGCCAATTTTGTGCTGGCAGCAATTTTTGTGCTAGCAGGAATATTTGTGTTTTGTTTGTTTTGCTGCTTTACGTCCCCAAGTCAACTACTTTGGCCATGGCGAGACGGTCAGCTCACCTTATCACATCTTTCCTATGGAACCTTAAAGAAGCGGTTAACCAGTACTTTGTCATGGGAGCGAGAGTGCTTGACTCGAGACCGAGTGGCCGCGGGTTCGAGCCTCACTGGTGGCGTTGCATTGCGCCCTTAAGCAAGACGCATGTATCCTAGCTTAGTACTGGTTCAACCAAGGAAGACCCGTCCCTATATAACTGAAAGATTGTTGACGGGACGTAATTAATCAAAATAAACCAGTAATTTGAGCGCATACTTACGCTTATAACTGACAACTACTTTTTTTGAACGATTCAGCTGAAGGGAGGAATATGACCGTAGAGATTATTTCATAATCAATCTCCATGTAAGTATTAGACCGGGCTGCGATCAAACTAGGGACACCAGGATCTGCAGTCAGCCAGACACGTTACCGACTACCTACGCGGCCCGGTATTCAGGAATATTTGAACCGTGACATGTGATTTCCAACAATGTGCCATCTTGACAAGTGTAGACTCAGACGAACATGTGCAGCCTCCTGTTAAGCTTAGAAACACCAAATTAAGTTCGATGAGTAGCTTAACACTTATATAATAATTAAGCGACAAGCAAAGGCTCTGATCAGTGTGCGCGTATGCGCAGGCTCGTCTGAGCCTTTGCTGGTCGCACATACGACATTGTTGGAAATCTCATGTCACTGCTCATTTGTGCCTGCAGCAGATTTTGTGCCTGCAGGAATTTTTGTGCCAGCAGCAAATTTTTGTGCCAGGAGCAAATTTTGTGCTAGCAGAAAATTTTGTGCAAGCAGAAATTTTTGTGCCAGCAGCAAATTTTGTGCTAGCAGAAATTTTTGTGCTAGCAGAATTTTTTTTGCCAGCAGCAATTTTTGTGCTAGCAGAAATTTTTGTGCTAGCAGAAGTTTTTTTGCTGGCAGCAAATTTTTTGCTAGCAGAAATTTTTGTGCTAGCAGAAAATTTTGTGTCAGCAGCACACTTTGTGCTAGCAAAAAATTTTGTGCTAGCAGAATTTTTTTTGCCAGCAGCAAATTTTGTGCTAGCAGAAATTTTTGTGCTAGCAGAAAATTTTTTGCTGGCAGCAAATTTTTTGCTAGCAGAAAATTTTTTGCTAGCAGAAAAGTTTTTGCTGGCAGCAAATTTTGTGGTAGCAAAAAGTTTTGTGCTAGCAGAATTTTTTTTGCCAGCAGCAAATTTTGTGCAAGCAGAAATTTTTGTGCTAGCAGAAAATTTTTTGCTGGCAGCAAATTTTGTGCTAGCAGAAATTGTTGTGCTAGTAGAATTTTTTTTGCTGGCAGCAAATTTTGTGCTAGCAGAAATTTTTGTGCTAGCAGAAATTTTTTGCTGGCAGCAAATTTTTTGCTAGCAGCAACTTTTGTGCTAGCAGGAATTTTTGTGCCAGCAGCAAATTTTTTGCTAGCAAAATTTTTTGTGCTAGCAGAAATTTTGTGCTAACTTGACCGTTTTTCTCTGCCATAAAATTGCTGCCAACTTTACCATTTTTGCTGCGGCAAAATTGCTGCTAATTGACCGTTTTTTGCTGCAGAAAAATTGCTGCTAACTTTACCGTTTTTTACTGCTGCTGCTAATTTGACCGTTTTTTGCTGCATAAAAATTGCTGCCAACTTTATCGTTTTTTGCTGCAGCAAAATTAGTGCTAACTTTACCGACCTATTTCCACAACTGATTCATGCGACAGTCTGCGTGCCTGGTTGTAAACCCAGTCATGGTGTATAGCTATGGGTTACTCTTTAATTGCACGACGTTGGGTCAGGCCTCAGACTCAATGACGGCTCTGACGTAAAGCTTTATCGGTGGGTTGGTGCCTGATGATTGGCTGAAGCTGGGCCCACCGTGGCTCAACTTGAGGTTTCCTTTAGCTCTGACTATCTGTGAGTCGTGAGCCCTTTCATCATAGTGCGATAATTTGATTATATTGTTTCTCTAAGGTGATACATTGCAAAAGTTAGGAATTTTCCTTGCGAGCTTAACATTTTTTGTGCTTCAACAACATCAGAATCTAGGGCGAAGATTTGGTACCAGTTAAATTCATTTGAGCCCCCCCCCCCTTCTCAGTGGCTTTGGCTGCTGTCCGTTCTAAGGCGGTGGTTCTGTTGTCGTTGATTCTTTGTTGATTGCCACGCCCATTGTGGGATTCTGTAATCGTTCTATGTTTTGTTGTGCGTTACTTTGTGTCCATTCTACTTTTGCAATCATCTTGATGGGGCGAGAGAGCTGGTTGCTTTGCTTAGTTTGTCTTCCTGGTGTCTCATGATTGTTGTGAGGCTCTTCCTTATGATGCCACGGGTTTGTCTGCAGTTTGTGATTGTGGTATTTCCTGATCATACTCACTTACTAATTTTTGTTTTTCATCAGTAATCTATCGTGATCTTGAAAGGTCGCATTTGTTACTTGTTTTAATGTGAACCACATAATATTTGAAAGAGCCTCAGGCAGTCTTAATGAAGGATTGCCCATAATAATGGCTAGATAAAAGTTTCAAAGAAAATGAAACTTTTTATATGGAAACGGTACTGTGCCAAGCCCGCGAATTATCCACAAATAGGGTTTTCACATTGGACAAGTACTGCTTGAACAATACGGGTTGAAAAATCTGTTTCTGCTATTCAACCTATAGGAAATAGTAAAAAATGTATAAGGCGCTTCCCCCATCCTTGACCAAGCTAATCCTTTTGCATACAGTTGTAGTTTCACATTACACACATCATATACAAATGACATGTTTGGTCAGAGGGGGGAAGGCTGTCAAAATGCTCAAATACAATTTTTTATAAAAGCTGATTAGTTACTAATTTTGTACAACCCTGTAGCTTAATATCCATTTATAATGTCATGTATACAGTATGTAATTATTATACTCCTCAGTGAACAGGTAAAAATGATTGAACAATAAACAGAACAGGTATAATCTGTGTGTAAGACATTACATGTAATAATCAATAGTTATGGACACCATACGTATTATACAAAAATAATATTATTTTGGAAATACACTTTTGTCTCAAGTTTATGCTGCAAATATTATATTTCCATGCATTTAGATGAATAACTGACAAAGTTTGGATGTCTGCAAAAAAATTATTTGGTCACAAAAATACCCGACCATAAACCCTAAGTTCCTGGAATTAGTATGCAATATTTTCCAAATACATTTATTCCGTTAGGTGCACTGAATGTCAGGCTTTAATTAAAGGACAATCATAATTTTGTCATTTCACGGATCCGTGGTCATTTATATGTAATTTTAGCTACAGGCTCTCAAAATTTGGGCAGATTGCATTGGAGACCGTCCGAGGTCCTTTACATCTTTGGATGTCGATATTCTTATCACCTTGTTTGGGTTTAAAAATGAAAATAACTTTGTTGGTATTGACATTTTAGATCACAATTTTCTCTCGTCAAGTTATAGAAGGTGGCCTCAATCAAGTGTGAGTTAGGAAAAATATACCACGTTGAATATGCTCCCTTTCTTGCACCACATGAAGAGGGCGAGTCATGGATTTATACAAAACCTCGGATGACGTAAACACTTGGTTGCCGCGGTGGAATGAAAACTGCCATATTCAAATATCCGTATTGGTCACAAAATAGGGTCCAGTGCAGGTGCTGAATATGGATAAGGCCTGGGGGACCACGCTGGAATGTCACTTATAACCGAGAATCGCATTGTAAGGATTAAAAATTATTTCTGTAAACCGCTTGCAGCGTGTACGACAGTATCAAGATAAGATAAACCAATAATTGTTACCAGAGACATAATGTATGTATTTATTGTTTTTGCATTTATTCGATATCAGTCAATAACTTTGTTATTATTGTTTTTCCAGTATTGATGTTATCTAAGTACATAATCCTATGTCTTAAATAAACATTGTCTTATCTTATACAAACAATATTCCAGCCCATTCAAATTGCACCCCAACATAAAAAAGACTGCCTATATACATATGCGCAATCGATTCTGAAAATGTAATCAACTGTTGCAGTTTTAATGTAATGGAAAAAATTAAAGACTCTAGGTAGTTGTTTTGTCTTGTAAATTTTAAATTCTCGCTTGCCCATGCACTGTGCGGCACAGTGAACGGGCGAGCAAGAACCTACAATTTACTTAAGCCTTGACCTCCTGTTCCAAGGTACAGCTCTAAATTATGTTTACCTCTAACTAACAACGTTGTCAAGGAAATAAAGAAATGTACTAAAAGATCCAATTTTCTCCAGTAATTACATATAATATTGGCGCTCTCTTATTAATGGAAATAAATAATAATAAAAAAGAAAAACCTAGGTGCATTGTGGAAATCAATCATAAGTCATAACCTCTATCTACAATCCTATACATATGTGCGACAGATAAGCATGTACATTCAAACTGTCCCCAGTGCATTCACTGCCCGCATATAGAAGAAAGTCAAAAATTTATCTCTAGGCACTTTGGATAGCTGCATGCACATGCACCTTTATTTATCAGAGACCTGAGATTTATCAGAGACCTAAGAATCATTTAAGAGGGCAAAACTATGTCCAGATAGTGTAAATGATCTTAATTTAAAGAATAGTGCGCAGTAATATGAAAACAAGAGCATTTTGTTTCAGTTTTCAGATATAACCTTATGATGTACAAAGCGCTTAGAATTAAGCCTTTATAATCTGTAGGGGGTATCTTTTTCTACAGTCTATTATTCTGTCAATGGGGTCATTTCTTATAAACAGAGGTTTAAGCCCTCTAGTAAAATATTTTACTGACCGTTCCAAGGTTGTACTTCTTTTGTGGATTTTTTATGTTTTTTTTTTCTGTCTTATGTTTGCTATGCCTTTGTGCGCGCGCGTCTGTTTATATGTGCTTTGTGGTCACCTGCTGGGAAAGGGCTGACCTCTTGGCTCTCGTTTGTGGTGTCCAACTATTAGTTTGTCACTTTCCCATTGGTATCCTGGGTCAGGTGTGGTACTTGATTGTATCGATTCCTGGTCTTAGCATCCTTACTTACTTTAATAATTCCTTGCAATATATGGTGCTGGACGAAATTTCGTAATACCCACTTTCCAAAAATCTGTTTGGTCTGTTGTGAAAAATAACAGGAGCAAGTCGTTTTTGTTTTTTAATTTGATAAACATGCATATACTAGTAGGTAGTCGTTTTATATTCGCGCAGACAATCAGATATACACTGACCCAAAGTTATAAGTGGCCATCTTACATTCTTTGCATCAGTTCAGAAGGCAAATTCGCTCTATCATTTTTTTTTTATTTTATAATAAAAAAATCCAAGCTTTGTCTAGACACTGCAAATTATGTCATTTCAAAATGACCAGTAGATCTTGCACAGACGAAGTCCGAGTAAAGGTACCCTCATTTCATAAAGTCACACTTTTTAGGGTGATATAAAATTTTCAGAATGTTATCCATTTATATTTTAATTAGTTAAAGCTGTTAATAACAGCTGTGATATGAAATGAAAAAGAATCAAAAGTTTTGTGACAATTGAACTTTCCATTTCTCTTCTATGTTAACATGAAGACAGACACTATCAGCAGCGTAATCAAAGAGTTTTAGCTTTAACCATGCTATCATTGTTGGTAGAGTTGTAGGAGACAATTATAACAGTGAGCCGTTTTTATCTCTAGGGTGCTGACTGTTTTAACCAGGCTTTCAGAATTCACAAAAGGTACCTATGGACCATTGGGAAGAAAAAATGGTAGGTTAATATTGTTCTACTATGGACTCAGCTGGGGGTGCTTCAAAGCACCCCCCCAACCCTGGATCCGCCACTGCAGTATAATGGGAATTTATTCACAAAAACTTTGATTACTTTAATGTTGACGATGGGTTAAATTATTTCAAAATGGCTCAGAGTCATGTATTTTACCAAACGGTCATACTACTAAGTATTTTATTCTACAAAGAGATTGTAGGCAAGGAGATCCTATCTCACCTGACCATACATTTTATTCTCTGTGCTGAGATACTAGCCATATAATTAGAAAAGATAATCTTATTACTGGTAATTTATACCGGGCCGCGTAGTGCAGTCGATAACGTGTCTGGCAACAGATGCGAGTCTGACTCCAGGGGTCGCGAGTCAGTCGATCCCGGCCCGGTCCAATACTTTCGTGGAGATTGATCATGAAATAATTTCTACGGTCATTCCCCTCCCTTCCGCTGAATCATTCAAGAAGGGTTGTTGTCAGTTACAAGCGAAAGTATGTGCACGAAGAACTGGTTTACTGCTTTGCTTGTTCAAGCTTGCCCAGGAAAAGGTGTGGTTAGGTGAACTGACCGTCCCGCCATGACCATAGCTGTTGACTTAGGACGTAAAGCAACGAAACAAACAAACAAAACTGGTAATTTATGCAAAATAAAGAATATAAATCAAGTCAATATGCAGACGGCGCTCAAATTTTCTTAGATGGATCTATGGAAAACTTTAGCTAACTTAAAATTATTTCAATCTTTTTCTGGACTTCAAATAAATGTAGAAAAATCAAGAGCAATATGGTTTTGGTCAATGAATAAATCAAATCGTAAGATGAAGTGTGAAGAATATAAATTAGACTGGAATCAGGGTCCTTTAAAATCATAGGAGTAGGGTATGAATCCAGGCGGAGGGGGGGGGGGGGGGGGGGGGGGACTCTAATATTTTTATACATACTTATGCTCGGGTCTTTTTTGTGGGTTCAAAATTTTGAAATTTAATATTTTTGGGGGCTTTCAGAAAAATGTATATTTTGGGGGTATGAGGTTTTTGTGGATATTATTTTGGGGTCATCACAAAATTGGACCATATTTAGAGTTTAGGATCTTTTCTTAAGATCAAGGTACAGAATGGGGGTATTTTTTGGGGTTGCTAAAATTTCAAATATTTTTTGGAGTGCTTGAAATTCCTGATAATTTATTTGGTGTGAACGGTAGATGCCGGGCCCGAGCCTAAGAAAAAATCAGAGACCACCCCCCCCCCCCCCCACCCCCCTGGGGTAGGCGTTTTCATCAGTAAACTCTTGTAGAAGTTTCGTTTGCCGTTGCGGCTCGGCTTTGCGAATAGTCAAAACCGGAACTGTCATGGCCGAAAATAAATCATGGCTGGGATAAATTTAAAGAAAATTCGATATATCTTCATTCTCTTCCAAGTCACTGTAGTCATTTGTAAGATAAACTTTTAAACATTGATCAGAATTTAATCTAACACCATGTGCACTTATGCATGCAATCAACAAAAGTTAAAAACGTGTGACCTTTGGATTCTTTCTCTTTTGTGTCAAATTTTTGGTCCGAACACAGGACCAGGCCCCAAGGTTATAAAACTTATTTCATGCTCAACTGAACATGAAAATCCAACTGCTCATAAAAAACTAAAATACCGACAATTAAAGAAGTTTCTTGCTTTAAGTCTTTCAACCTTTCTTTCTCTATATACTGCCAGTCCCGGGGCCAGACCCTCCTTCGAGTATTATCGGCAGGCGTACTATGAACACTCCGGGTCGCAGGATGAAAGCCTACAGTAACCATATCGAAATTACTGTAGGGTTCTTTAACCTGCGCAAGGGGTGACTCCCTGCACAGGGGGCATCCAGTTAACGTCCCGATCCGAAGGACGATGCACTTATCTAGTGTCATCCCTGCAAATGACACTAGAGAGGGCGTGTACTGACACCGAAATTTTCCTCGCCGCGAGTGGGGATCCAACTTGGGACCTCTAGCACCAGAAGCAAGTGCCTAATCACTGAGCTACCACGCAGTCTCTGGCATTTTTACATTTATGAGCAGGATAAATTCCAGGTTGGGTATGAAAGCCATGACCACGCTGCAGCGTCAAATCTGTCACCCAGAAATATTTCTCTAGAATGTAAATTTGTGTTTTATTGCTAAACAAATAAGTTTTCAAAAAGTTTAAGCATTTCTAGCGATAAGGGGAACTGTTTCCCTAAATAAGACATTTACTTAATTTTGTTGAAATAACGTCTTGAGACGCTAAATATATTCACCAAAAACACTAATCATATAATACATTACTAGCTTGCATGTGCAAAGTATTGATGTAGAAGAAGCCCAAATTCAAAATAGGAGCGCAGTGGTAGAGTGCTTGACTTGAGATCGAGAGGCCGCAGGTTTGAGCCTCACCTGAGTTGCTGAATTGTGTCATTGAGCAAGACACTTTATCCTCTGCTTAGTACTGGTTCAACCCAGGAAGACCCGTCCCAACATGACTGAAAAATTGATGACTGGGATGTAAAGAATCAAAACAATCGAAATCAGACCCAAAACCAGTTCTTTAGTCCCTCCAGATAAGAGTGTGTAGTGGAAAAATATTTTTTTTATTTCTCATCCAAAACATATGTTGTGGGTACTCAAAAGAACCGTCTTAATGAGACGTTAAGACAAAACACATGTTTATATAGATGAGTAAGAAAATAACTACAATTTTACGCTCTTATGGAGTTTTGGCCACTCTGAGTGCAATAAGGCTTCAATAAGTACTAAACTCTAATGAACTAGCCCATATCTTTTTCAGGTAGTCATCATGATGCAGTGTATGAATCTGTAGAACTGTATGAATACTCTGACTTCAGCAGCACCTGGCCATTCACCTTCAATGTACCAGAGGAAACCTCTCTCGCCACCTGGTACTTCCAGGCCGCTAGCTCACATCCAGACTCGTGTAAGAACAGGAATGTAACAATGTAAGTACATGTATAATGTCTATAGTATTATGTTCCCCACCCCATCCTGTATTCACCTTCAGTGTACCAGAGGAAACCTCTCTCGCCACCTGGTACTTCCAGGCCGCTAGCTCACACCCAGACTCCTGTAAGAACAGGAATGTAACAATGTAGGTATAATGTCTATAGTATTATGTTCCCCACCCCACCCTTCATTCACCTTCAATGTACCAGAGGAAACCTCTCTCGCCACCTGGTACTTCCAGGCCACTAACTCACATCCAGACTCCTGTAAGAACAGGAATGTAACTATGTAAGTATAATGTCTATAGTATTGTGTTCCCTACCCTTCATTCACCTTCAGTGTACCAGAGGAAACCTCTCTTGCCACCTGGTACTTCCAGGCCACTAACTCACATCCAGACTCCTGTAAGAACAGGAATGTAACTATGTAAGTATAATGTCTATAGTATTATGTTCCCTACCCTTCATTCACCTTCAGTGTACCAGAGGAAACCTCTCTTGCCACCTGGTACTTCCAGGCCACTAGCTCACACCCAGACTCCTGTAAGAACAGGAATGTAACAATGTAAGTACATGTATAATGTCTATAGTATTATGTTCCCCACCCACCCTTCATTCACCGTCAGTGTACCAGAGGAAACCTCTCTTGCCACCTGGTACTTCCAGGCCACTAACTCACAACCAGACTCCTGTAAGAACAGGAATGTAACAATGTAGGTATAATGTCTATAGTATTATGTTCCCCACCCACCCTTCATTCACCGTCAGTGTACCAGAGGAAACCTCTCTTGCCACCTGGTACTTCCAGGCCACTAACTCACAACCAGACTCCTGTAAGAACAGGAATGTAACAATGTAGGTATAATATCTATAGTATTATGTTCCCCACCCACCCTTCATTCACCGTCAGTGTACCAGAGGAAACCTCTCTTGCCACCTGGTACTTCCAGGCCACTAACTCACAACCAGACTCCTGTAAGAACAGGAATGTAACAATGTAGGTATAATGTCTATAGTATTATGTTCCCCACCCACCCTTCATTCACCGTCAGTGTACCAGAGGAAACCTCTCTCGCCACCTGGTACTTCCAGGCCACTAACTCACATCCAGACTCCTGTAAGAACAGGAATGTAACTATGTAAGTATAATGTCTATAGTATTGTGTTCCCTACCCTTCATTCACCTTCAATGTACCAGAGGAAACCTCTCTCGCCACCTGGTACTTCCAGGCCACTAACTCACATCCAGACTCCTGTAAGAACAGGAATGTAACTATGTAAGTATAATGTCTATAGTATTATGTTCCCTACCCTTCATTCACCTTCAGTGTACCAGAGGAAACCTCTCTTGCCACCTGGTACTTCCAGGCCACTAACTCACATCCAGACTCCTGTAAGAACAGGAATGTAACTATGTAAGTATAATGTCTATAGTATTGTGTTCCCTACCCTTCATTCACCTTCAGTGTACCAGAGGAAACCTCTCTTGCCACCTGGTACTTCCAGGCCACTAGCTCACACCCAGACTCCTGTAAGAACAGGAATGTAACTATGTAAGTATAATGTCTATAGTATTATGTTCCCTACCCTTCATTCACCTTCAGTGTACCAGAGGAAACCTCTCTCGCCACCTGGTACTTCCAGGCCACTAACTCACATCCAGACTCCTGTAAGAACAGGAATGTAACTATGTAAGTATAATGTCTATAGTATTATGTTCCCTACCCTTCATTCACCTTCAGTGTACCAGAGGAAACCTCTCTTGCCACCTGGTACTTCCAGGCCACTAGCTCACACCCAGACTCCTGTAAGAACAGGAATGTAACAATGTAAGTATGTCTATAGTATTGTGTTCCCTACCCTTCATTCACCTTCAGTGTACCAGAGGAAACCTCTCTTGCCACCTGGTACTTCCAGGCCACTAACTCACACATAGACTCCTGTAAGAACAGGAATGTAACAATGTAAGTATAATGTTGATTGGTCCAATTAAGCAACATTGTTTAGCGTAAAATTGTATTTTTTTCTTACCCATCAGTTTAATCGTATGTTTTGGGTGCTCAATGAGACCTTCTTTTGCGTACCCACAACATATTGGATATGTTTTGGTCAAGAAATAAGAAAAATAGTTTTCAACTACACACACTTTCCTGGAGGGCTGGTGTTGATAGTAGGGTATTGTCAGGTTACTTTTTTAAATTTTAACCAGCAACCCCTCCTTACCTCAATTGAGCACCTTGGGCTCAAGGTGAGCTTTTATGATTGCTGGATGTCCAATGTGCATTTGCAGGAATGGTCCTTATATGATTCTTACATTATTCTCTTTGATAATTGTTCTAATGAGTCGACTAAAAATAAATCTGACTGAAAGTTTTACAAATCATCTGTCAGGTAGGTGGTGAGGTCTAGCTATAACCTGTTTGATTTGATTCTTTACATCCCATCAACAATCTTTCAGTTAAACAGGGACGGGTCTTCCTGGGTTGAACCAGTACTAAGCTAGGATAAATGTGCCTTGCTCAAGGACCACAACGCAGTGACGCTGGTGAGGCTCGAACCCTCGGTCTCGATTCAAGCACTCTACCACTGCGCTCCCTTCTGTAAGTTGAAAACTGTTCAAACTATTTAGATGAAACTTCATACAGTTGTAGAGCACAATGTGTCATGTGCCAGAATCATAACTCTGCTTTGTTTATTTTTGGAGTTATTTCCCTTTAATCATTTGCAATGCTATTTCATGTCCAATCTGTTAGTTGAAAACTGTTACACAGCTATTTGAATGAAACTTCATACAGTTGTAAAGCACAATAAGATGTGTCATACATGAGAACCATAACTCTGCTTTGTTTATTTTTGGTGTTATTTCCCTTTGATCATTTGCAATGCTATTTCGTCACAAAATCGTGTACGGTCTATAACTTGATAACCGTTAAAGATATTTTGATGAAACTTCATACATTTGTAAAACACATAAAGATGAGGTGTCCTGCACAAGAACTATAACTCTTGTTTGTAAATTTTTCAAATGATTCCTCTTGGAACATTAGTAAATGCAATTTTGTGTCCATTCTGTAAGTTGAAAACTGTTCAAGCTATTTGGATGAAACTAACAGTTAGAGAGCACAATAAGATGATGTTTAATGTGCAAGAACCATAATTCTGCTTTTGCATATTTTTGGAGTTATTTCCCTTTGGTCATTCATTTGCAATGCTATTTTGTGTCCACTCTGTAAGTTGCAAACCGTTGTTGTAAAGCACAATAAGAATATGAGTCATACATGAGAACCATAACCCTGCTAAAAGTTGTTTATTTTTGAAGTTATTTCTCTTTGATCATTTCAAATGCTATTTCGTTTCAGCGCTGTAAGGCCAGATTTTTTTATTAGTTGATTTACGGGATTTTTTTTTCAGATTTAGGGTCGGGGGATTGGAGGGGAAAAATAAAAAGCTCTGAAAGTGACCAGGTAACTGGTCATTTTCAGAGCTTTTTTTTTAATATTTTCAGAGCTTTTTTTTTCTCCAGAAACAGTAAAACTAGTAATAGGTAAACCAACAGTCTGTATTAAATCTTTAAATATTTTATCATTTTCCTAAAAATCTGGACAGGACAATCACTTTAAACAGTGTCACTCTCAAAAGTACACAGACAGACCCTCAAAAATATATTCTTTTTTTCTATGAAACAAATATTAGAGTCGGCAGATAAAATAAAAAAAAACATTTAGAAATAATTTTTTCTACTATCTGGAAAATGACAGTAGGAGGGTTTGTAAATCAACTTATAAAAAAATTCTGGCCTAAGTTGAAAACCATTAAAGCTATTTGAATGAAACGTCATACAGTTGTAAAGCTCAGTAAGATGATTTGTCATAAAGCACAATAAGACGATGTCATACACAAGAACCATAACTCTGCTTTGTTTCAAAATTGTTTGTTTTTCAAGTATTTTCCCTTTGATTAATAATTGTATTTACTGACATTTTGAGCACTAAAAGGACTAGACAGATTTGTTTTTTTGCTGAAAAACAATTCTGGTTATAACAGTTATTGGAGATTCTCAAAGTGATCTAAATATAAAAACAGAATCCTTTTAAAAATGGGGAACTAACAAATTTAAAAAAAAACAACATTCAGTTCATTTGAGTTTCCACCACTACTACTGTTGCAGACAACTGCTTGCATTTTTGGACTTTTTTTATCCCCCCATGAAGTCAGTGGGATATAGTTTTGGCGCCTTCCGTCCGTCCATTCCGCCCGTCAGTCCTCACTTTTTGTCCGTCCGGAACCATATCTCAGTACCTATTGGTCAGATTTGATTAATTCTTAGTACAAATGATAAGAATCATGGACTCTCGATATCCTATAAGTTTAATCAAAATCGACATCTTAACACTTGAGTTATTGCCCTTGTTTTAGTATAGGCAATTGTAATGCAAAGCCTATATTAGCTTTTAGTGATATTCTTCACATTTCATCAGTGCTATTGTAATTGTATTTAACAACTTCTCACTATAGACCATGATTGCTCAGTGCCTGTAGATAAGCATTGCAGTGTCAAAGTTTTACCCCACCCCCTTTGAACCCAACTAAGGGGTCAAAGGTCAAATATTTAAATTTCGCAATTACTGAGTCAATTGTCAATATTTTTTGCTGAAATTTTGCATGCAGGCAGAGCAGCATTAGATATGAAACATATCAATGGGGATTTAAGTTTGAAGGCATGGGTCCAAGCCCCTGGTATGGACTAAGGGGTTGGGGCCGAGGCCAAAATTAAACTTTTTCAGAATATGGTCATGTTGCATATCAAATTAAAGCTGACAACATTTTCAGCAACATGGTAGCTAATATTTTGCCTACAGACATACCCTTGGGGTCAAAAGGTCAAACCATTTTTGTGAAAGTAGTCATGTTGCATATCAAATTAAAGAGGATTGAGCACAGAGCACCATGAAAGCAAATATGCTGTCATTACACACACCAACGAACCCTGGGGTTGGGTCAAAAGGTCATATATATTTTTCCTTTCTAAAAGTGGTCATTTTGCATATCAAATTAAGCTGGAAGATGTGTAGACCTACATACAAGGTAACACTTTGAATTTACACACACCCTTGACCTCTGGGGTTGGGTTGAAAGGTCAGATATTGATTTTAAAATTGTGTATATTTAAGTATATTTTCATGCCACCGCCATGACAATGGCCGGGGCATTAAGTGTTACCCCTGTCCATACATAAATACGTATGTACGTCTGTAAACAACGTCCGCTCTCTAAGTCCAATACTTTTGATCAGAATTTTATGAAACTTAGTCACATTGTTAAGTACCATGATGTCTGCTTCAAGTTCGATAATGGTCCATATCGCACCATGCTTTCAGTAGTTATGGCCCTTTGTTTATGAAAATTCACCATTTGAAACAATGTCCGCTCTCTAAGTCGAATACTTTTGATCAAAATTTTATGAAACTTGGTCACATTGTTTAGTACCATGATTTCTTCTTCAAGTTCGATAATTATCCATATCGCACCATGCTTTCAGTAGTTATGGCCCTTTGTTTATGAAAATTCACCATTTGAAGCGATGTCCGCTGTCTAAGTCGAATACTTTTGATCAGAATTTTATGAAACTTGGTCACATTGTTTAGTACCATGATGTCTTCTTCAAGTTTGGTAATGGTTGATATCGCGCCATGCTTTCAGTAGTTATGGCCCTTTGTTTATGAAAATTCACCATTTGAACCATGTCCGCTCTCTAAGTCGAATACTTTTGATTGGAATTTTATGAAACTTGGTCACATTGTTAAGTATCATGATGCCTTCTACAAGTTCAATAATGGTTCATATCGCACCATGCTTTCAGCAGTTATGTCCCTTTGTTTATGAAAATTCACCATTATAAATGATTTCCGCTCTCTAAGTGGAATACTTTTGATCAGAATTTTATGAAACTTTGTCACATTGTTTAGTACCATGATGTCTTCTTCAAGTTTGATAATGGTCTATATGGCACCATGCTTTAAGAAGTTAATGCCCTTAGTTTATGAAAAATTGTCAGTTGAAATGAGGTCTTTTCTCTAAGTTGAATAGTTTTGATTATAATTCTATGATACTTGGTCATATTATAAAGTACCATAATGTCTTCAAGTTTCAGAATGGCCCATATCGCATCAGGCCTTCAGGGTTTATTGCCCTTTATTAATGACAATTCCCTATTTTATGCGAATTTGGCAGTAACGGGGGCATCCGTGTCCTATGCACACATTTCTATTTTTTTGTTAAACTAAGCACTAAAACATACTTGACAGCATTTGTTATGAACTGAATGATACCGGAGGTGAACTTCAGGTTTAGATAAATTGGATTTATGTTTTAAGAATTACATGTTTCTCTCAATTAACCTTCGTCGGGATATATGAATTCGTCGAATTTGTCTTGTTAGCTAAAATTTATTTTTTATTGTAAATTCTTTTTCTAGATATCTACAACATGGGAGTCTACCAGTAATTAATCCCCTTGGTGAAAGATTTCCTTCAAGCTTCTACATAAGCAAGTCACAGTTAAAAAGCTTGCACACAATATCAGACAATCATACCCTGAGTAGCAGTCTTAGAAACCCGAGGTCAGGACACTGGTATGGTGTAGCAAGTCTTCCAAAGACAGAAACTAAGCTTAGACCTGCAGTAAGTACGCATTTAAACACAGGTCCAGATAAGGATATTTAGTCAGAGCTCTCACTAGGATTTGGAAAACAGGAGTCCCAAAGCCCTCTTTGCCAAAAAGTGGGAGTTCCACCATACTAGAGAATGAAGCCTCCTTCAAAAAAATTAGTCCCAGCACCAAAAATGGGAGTTCAGGACTGCAAATTAGCAGTTAGTGAGAGCTCTGTTTGTGCACCTAAAATTGCATTTATTTCCTTACTCATCAATTTAAACATGTGTTTTAGGTGCTCAAAAGAACCTTTTGTTGAGACGGTTCTTTTGAGTACCCACAACATATGTTTTGGTTGAGAAATAAGAAAAATAATTTTCCAGTACGCACTCTTATCTGGAGGCCTGCATTTAAAGTACAGTCCCTTTATAACGCTCTACGATTGGGGTCATTAGGAAATGAACTGTGTTATAAGTGAATGTTTTCAAGGGACAATTTTACAAAGGAATTATTAGCAGGATAAATGCAGTATCAGAGTTTTAAAGCAAGAAAAATCATTGTTTTTTAAGCATTTTAGATTTTAGTTTTTATGAGTTGAAATTTGACTTGAGGTGAGCATGATAAAAGTTTTATAACTTGGGGGTCAGGTATCATTCTCACTTACTTTTTGATGTCATGACTCTTGCGTTTGAGCTGCATGGTTACTACATTGTATAAATAGTTTCCCTGTGCTCGCATGCCCTTGGTGAAAGATTTCCTTCAAGCTTCTACATAAGCCAGTCACAGTTGAAAAGCTTGCACACAGTATCAGACAATCATACACTGAGTAGCAGTCTTAGAAACCCGAGGTCAGGACACTGGTACGGTGTAGCAAGTCTTCCAAAGACAGAAACTAAGCTTAGACCTGCAGTAAGTACATTATTAACATAGGTCCAGATAAGGATAGTTTGTGCAACTAGAATTTATTTAATTCCTTACCCATCAATTGAAACATGTATTTTGGGTGCTCAAAAGAGCCGTCTCGTTGAGACGGTTCTTTTGAGTACCCACAACATATGTTTTGGTTGAGAAATAAGAAAAATAATTTTCCAGTTCGCACTCTTATCTGGAGGCCTGCATTTAAATTACAGTCCCTTTATAATGCTATGTTTTGGGTCTATAGGAAATGGACAGTGTTATAAGTGAATGTTTTCAAGGGACAATTTTACAAAGGAATTATTAGCAGGATAAATGCAGTATCAGAGTTTTAAAGCAAGAAAAATCATTGTTTTTAAGCATTTTAGATTTTAGTTTTTATGAGTTGAAATATGACTTGAGTTGAGCATGAAAAAAGTTTTATAACTTGGGGGTCAGGTATCATACTCACTTACTATTTGATGTTACTTTTTGTGTTTGTGCTGCATGGTTACTGAAAATAGTTTCCCCGTGCTCGCATTTAATGTTGTTATCAGAATTTGTATTTGTATTTCCTGATCATACTCACTTACTTTTTTATTTAGAAAAGTTAAAAAAAATGTCAGGTTTTTACTTATGATATTTCTTGACTATATCATCATCTCTTGACAAGCACAACTTCTGTATGTAGTCTTTATCAGCTGATTTGCTTTACAGGATAAAAATAGAGACTAAACTCTTTTCCCTAGTGGTTACTTTTGTTGCATACCAATGGCTTTTGCAAATAGTTTGGACACAGATAGGCTTGGCAAATGTTGGTTCTGATCTGGATCCAAACTGCTTGACACTTTGATGATATTCCTGTAAGATATCTTTAAGTTATGCTCTCTTATCTAGGCCTGAATAAGTTGACCAACAGCAGCAAGGACTGTCAATCCTTTGCCCACCAGTCATGACTTTTGCTGTCTGCTTATGTTCTTATGTAGCCTGTAGCCTTTATTGCAAACAATATGGACCCAGATCAGACGGCTCCCTTCTATCAGACTGCTCCCTTCTTGGGAGCAGTCTGATCAGGATTCATAGTGTTTGCTTTCGTGATAAAAATCTAGCAGAAAACTTTTGATTGAAACATATATTTTTTATTGTCTATTCTTGTACAATATTATATTTTAGGATCTCTTTGTGGAGTGCAAATACAAGTTTCGAGCGTGGTTTGAGATTGAGAAGTATCCTAAGATTGTAGTACTTTCACCTGAAGAAATGATTGATGTAGCACTGGCTGCAGAAGGCACAAGATTGTTCAAGTATGTTGCAGTTTGCCTTGGTCCAGATAAACATAATCTTTGAGTGTAAAATCTTGAATTTTTTCTTATCAATCAGTTTGATCTTGTTTGGGGTGCTCAAAAGAACCGTCTCAATGCTCAATGAGGACCCACAACATGGTTTAGTTGTAGTAATTTTTTTTAAAATTATGTACTCTTCCCTTGGGGCCTGGGTTTGTATTGGGTATCAGTTTTATCATGTTTGGGGTGCTCAAAAGAACATGGTTTAATTATAATAAGAAAAATTTAGTTATGTACTCTCTTAAACCTAGAAGCCTGAGTTCGTATTGGGTATTTAAAATAAGAGCACTTTTTGAACGTAAAAGGGTAATTTTTTACTTTATCTATCAGTTTTAACTTGTTTTGGGTACTCAAAAGAACCGTCTCATTGAGATGAATCTTTTGAGTACCCAAAACATATGTTTTGGTTGAGAAATAATTTTCAATTTCACACCATTATCTGGAGGTCTGTGTGTGTTTTTTTTTACAGATTCTTTATTCCACTGAATGCTGTAAACCACACTGTAACCATTAGTAACTGTGCCGTTACCAAGGAAGACAACTCAACTTCCTGTCCTATCATCCTACTCAGCAAAGGTCAAGGTATCCCCGGGAGTAAAACTGCCTCGGTATTTGTCAACTGTAGTGTCTCAGCAGTTGAAGATGTTTGTGAGCTTGCAGATATTGATCCTGTTCTCAATGACTGGTCATACCTGGTGCTGAAATCTGAGGCAAAGGAGACCTTGACCATCAAACTTGAGGCAAAGGTCACAGGTAAACTTTAGTTTAAACATATTTTATTTCAACTTTATGACATACATACATATATATATACACACATTACAAAAGGATTAGAATGGAAGCTTAAAGCTTATCTAGTTCATCTCCTGACAATATTCAGCTGCACAAATGCAATGGCGCTCATTCAATTTCAGATGTAAATAGCGCAAAATGGCAAACATGACAGAAATATAGTCAATATAATACAAATTGTGATAACTCCACCTTGTAACTTTACTAGTTCAAATCAATTGTATCCATTTATTCAAGTGTGATTCTGAGGCAGGCCATATGCTGTTAACATGTACATTTAGTTTAAATTTTTCTCTAAAAATAGCAAAGATAAACAGAAATTTTGATATGGTCTCTCTTTTCAATACTTTGACTGAATCATAAGATGTGTAAGAATTCTCACCGTATGTGCGTTTGTCACTGTGTTGTGTCCTTGAGCAAGACACATTAATCCTAGCTTAGTACTCATTCAACCCAGGAAGACCCATTCTGACGTTACTGAAAGGTTGTTGGCTGGGACGTTAAGAATCAAATCAAACAGAAAAAAAATAGATTTGTAAAGTATAGTGGCAGATTGGCAAACAGTGTAGACCCAGATAATACAGCTTATTTAGACCAGCCACACTATGGGATGATCTGGGTTAATTCTTTATCTCTTAGTGATAACTTAAAGTCTTTTAAAAACAGTTTGGACCCAGATCAGGCCCGACAAAATGTCGGGCCTGATCTGTATCCAAACTTTTTGACACTCTGGTATTCTTGAAAGAATTTTTCAAAAATGCTGATTTTGAAAAAAAAGCAGCTGACGACAAAAAAGCATGAAAAATTACCCAAGATGCAAAGAGTTAACACTGCTCAGGCCTATCTGAATATTTAAAAAATCAGGCCTCCATCTATAAAAAGTGGTAATTATGTATTGATTTACTAATTTTTCAACCAAACATATGTTTTGGGTACTCACAAGAACCATCTAATGATCTTAATGAGATGGTTTTATGAGCACCCGAAACATGTGTTTAGACCAATGGATGAAAATTTTTTTTATATCACTGGTTTAGATAAGCCAAAAAATTTTAGCGTGAAATTGTAAATATTTTTCTTACCCATAAGTTTTATCATCAGTTTTGGGTGATCAAGAGAACCGTCTCACTGAGACAGTTCTTTTGACTACCCACAACGTATGTTTGGTTGAGAAATAAGAAAATTATTCTTTTGTTACGCACTCTTAACTAAAGGCCTGTATATAGCTATATGCAAACCTATTTTCTATCTTAACCAATGAAGAATAATGAAGTTATATCATTAAAACTTGAGCTTGCTGATTTTGACCCAGGACTGAATACTGAATGCCCGGTCATATCCAGTGCTGAAACCTGAATCCAGGGAGGATTTGTTGCACATTCATGATTATTCATTGCAGAGACTCCAGTTTTACCCAAACCAGTTGGAGAGAAGAAAATCCAATCACAGCCAAATTACCAATTACTTCCCATGTTGGACCGGTTCTCTTACAATGCCATGTATAAAAACCGATTTGCTTACATAGTTGGTGGCACAGTCCAAGATGTTACTGCAACTATAACAGAAGACCAGACTGTGGTGGTTCCCTTCAAGCTTGAACAGGACAGTGATACAGGAGGGAGCCTGGCAGTTGAAGTTACGATTAGTAACATTGTGTCACCAGAGGTAAGGCTAGAAATGGGCCGCAACGCGAGAAAACCTGTCTTCAGCATCCGCGCAGATTGGTCAGTGCCTTTGTTATTCGCTTATTGGAAAGTATCATATCTAGACTTGCTGCGTGCATATTTTCAATTTTCTTGCTAGTCTCTGTAGCTAAGCAGGCTAGTTTGAACCTCACTTTGTCAGAAACACGGAAGACAGGTTTTATTGCGTCGAGGCCCAAATGATATGAGGCAGCTCATGAGATTTTGGTACTTATCACATATTTCGTACACTATTTGCCATGATAACCCAAAGTTTGCATATGTGATAGGCTTTTCTCGACAGCTGGTTATCTGAGTACCTTGATGATAAGCGGAAATCATACATTTTGAAAGTAGAGAGGTTATCATGCTGGCCTCAAGACATTGATCATTAGATGATGTCAGATGTAAACAAGTGGCTTAATGACATGTACAGTTTACGTCAGTCTTCTGTTTTATTTACATTCGTACGTCTAACGCGGAAAAAACAGTGAATTGGAGTATGTGATATACAGATCATAACACATGGTTTGGTTTTAGCCCTCAGTATCAACCCAAGACCCCATTATCAGCCTGAGAGCTAAAGCCCTCAGGCTGATAATGGGGTCGTGGGTTGATACTTTTGGTGATAACCAAAACTTTGTGTGATAATCTCTAATTATCACATTTTTGCAGTTTTCCTTTAAACATTGATGCTTATCAGCAATAGCTTTATAGGGGGACTAGTCTGAGCCTTTGTCACCTATGTGATAAGTGTAAGGTTGTGTATGGTATGTGCGTTTGTATGAGAAAATAAGCTTTAGGGAGTGGATTGTTGTCTCTACAGTAACTTTCTAATTGCATGAACATGCATTCAAGCGTTGTGCATTGTGAGATATAAACATTGGAATACCAATAAAAGGTGTAATAAGTACCAAAATCGTATGTACTGGCTCATATTCTTTTTGTTTCCTCATACCTGACCAACCCATAAAAAAATTAGGCCTACCCCCAAAAATGTTTCTTTATGATTTGGTAATACAAATTTGACAAAGTAAGCACAAAATTCTATAATCTGTTGAAGCCAGCTGATCAGGATCCACACTTTTTCATCCAATGAAAATATACTTTCAGTTTGACTGGAAAATGAAAAACATGTAGTGGACACAACCCACAGAATATATGGGCCTCGAAGCAAGAAAACCTGTCTTCAGGGGTTTGCGAACAACAAAGGTGCAGACCAGCCTTCGCATCTGCAGTCTGATCAGGGTCTTTGTTATTCGCTTATTGGAAAGTATCGTTGCCACAAGCAAAATTTCAATTTTCTAGCTAGTCTGTGTAGCTGGGCATGCTGGTTTGAATCTCACTTCAGAATACAAGCAAATGCCAAAAGGATATTTTCACAGACGATAAGAATTACCACGGCATGTAGCTCTTTGATCCCTGAATAAGTCCTTTTCGCTCTTCATTGAACTAAAATACAAGGGATGATCAGACCTTCAGATAAGAGTATGTGATTGAAAAATATTTTTCTTATTTCTCAACCAAAACATATGTTATGGGTACTCAAAAGAGCTGTCTCAATGAGAAGTTTCTTTTGATCATGTAAAACATATGTATAGACAAATGGGTAAGTAATTAATTACAGTTATACGCTCAAAAATTTTACTTATCAAGTTCAATGGTTAATAGTGAGCTGCACATACGTAATAGTTATACAATGGGTTGTCCGCCTGTACGTGGAGATAATCCACGAGCTTTAGCGAGTGGATTATCTTACGTACAGGTTGACAAACATGGTATAACTATTTTATACCATCTACATCAGTGTAGTACTTGCAAAACATGAGATATTCCGTGCTATAGTTGGTAAGGGTGGTATAAAGGGTGTTAGAATCAACAAAAGAAATATTTTTCAGGCAAACAATCAACAAGTTGCAGTAGATATGTGTCTTCAGAAGAACAAGATGCCCTTCATGAACTCTAAAGCATGCCTGACTGGTTTCCATGGCAACTCATCTTCTCAAGGTCAAGGGTCAACTAAGGTCATCTTGCCATATCCTTCCCCGGAGACGTATTTTGTTGGTGCAAGACTGCTGTGTTTTAAGTCTGTAACAATTGCTAACAAGAGGTATGGATATTGAGCGGCAACATGAGATTTCCAACAATGTGGTATGTGCGACAAGCAACGGCTCAGATCAGCCTGCGCATATGCGCAGTCTGATCAGAACCTTTGCTAGTTGCTTGAATATTCTATGAATGTTAAGCTACTGACTGAACAGCAATTGGAGTTTCTAAGCTTAAAAGATGGCTGCACAGTCTCGTCTGAGTCTACACTTGTCAAAATGCCACATTGTTGGAAATCACATGTTGCTGCTCATATTTAAATGTCAATTTTGTTAGGCTTCTTAAGTAGATTAAATGGGAGTGGTCGCTGGTTAGCAGGCCTTTAGGTTGAAATGTGTCATTAAGAAATTATATTCTTATTTCTCAGCTAAAACATATTGTGGGTACTCAAAAGAAGCGTCTCAATGAGACGGTTCTTTTGAGCACCAACACAAATGTTAAAACTGATGGGTAAGAAAAATGTCATAAATTTTGTGCTCAAAATTTTTGTTTACAACCACGCAACTAGCACGTTAGCAAAGAGGTAGTTCATGATGTCATGCACATGTAAACATTTTGCAGTAGAGTGACAGGAATTGGGATGTTTCAAAGAGGTAAAGACAAAGGACATGATCCTTGGAAAATGTTAATTTCCAAATAGTTTTCTTCTTTATTTTCAGTGACATATGTAGTAGGTACACATTGTTATTGTCTCTATGAGGCAATTCCAATATGTACCTACTACATATGTCTTTTCAATAAATGAGTTTTTCACCATAAGCTTTTTAACACTTTCATTTATTCAAAGAATTGAACATGTAGAAATGAACAACTTTTCATGTAGTTTGTCATGCACCAGGATGACAATAATAGACTGTCTATTTTATGCTTCTGACAGCTTATCTTGAGGTGTTTTATGGGAGTATATTGCTAAATTGCTAGTTGCCTGGTTGTATCTAGACCTATGGGTCAGGAACAAATACCTTTTCCACATGTACACATTTCTGCCGATGATGCTAGAGCGTGAAGTTACAACTACCGCGATGGCGAAGGCTATATTTCGCCTGAAAACTTTGGCTTTATTCCTTCATAGAGCTTGATCAGTTCGATTTATTTATGTACAAAGGACGAATAAGGGCAGTTATGTACATGCCATGTGTAAAATGCTCTTGTTATGAGCTAAAATTGGCAAAACATCTGCATACTTTCTTCGTTTTGACATAAAACTGATGAAATCTCGTTCTGTGTTTGATTTGGTTACGGTTCTCATCTCAAAGCAAAGCTTTTTTCAACATCACATTTGGCTTGTTTAGCAAGGTAAATCATATCTACATGGAATAGCATTGCCGGATTTTTACATAGTTAGCTCACTCTTTTACAAAAATTCAAAACAAGCAAGAGTACCTACCTTTGTTTGTCTTTTCCGTGATGATGCCACTACCGTGAAGGGTCCCGGATGTGACGAAGGAACAAATTTACGTTTACGCGATTTCGCAGTAGTTCTGCTGATGCCCACCCATGAACAAGTCATTTGTATTAAATACTGTAAATCCAGAAATTTTTGCAAGAATTTTATTTTCGCAAATAGTGTTAAAAGACATATTTGCGACATTTACAATTCGTGACTATTGCATGATTTACCTATATCAGTAAACGACAGAATGATTTCTTTTTTTCACAAAAATTTTATTTTCACGAAAAATAAAATAAAATCCTCGCGAAAATTTCCGAACTCATAGTATCAGATGATGAAATGTGTGCTCTAAGGGCTGAAGAATGAAAATATAGATATCTATTGATATTTGAATGCTTTCTTGATGTCAGTACACTATCCTTCGATAACGTCACAAGGTGCCTTTTTATAGTGTTGCAAAAAGATTATTTCATACACATTTCAATGGCATTGCTAAAAAACTGTCATACATGTATGTAAAAACAAATCTTGAGGTTAAGGAACAGATGAAAATGACAGCAATCTTTTAGATCTACTAGTTAAAGAATGTTCACTCTGATATTGGTGAACATTGTTTCGTTTAGAGATATGGAATGGCATGAAGAAGTATTCTTCTATATCTCATCTCTGGAAAATATTCACTCAGAGTTCCCACAAGCTCTGGAAATCATGAAAAACCTGGAAAACCACAAAACAGCCTTGCATGGAGTTTGAAAAAAAACCCTGAATAATAATGGAAAATTCATGGAATTTTGTGAAATAATTTGACGAAACCACCAGTGGCCAGAAAACTAGCTGTCCGACACACAAAATTTGTGTGTCTGACAGCTAGTTTTCTGGCTACTGGGTGTGTCTGACAGCTAGTTTTCTGGCTACTGGGTATGTCTGACAGCTAGTTTTCTGGCTGGGGGGGGAGGGGGGGTTCAAGTTTAATTATTTCAAAATGCATGCATGGTCTACATTCCACATTTATGCCCAGTGTGGTGAAGATACTGCTAAAAGGGGAGGTTGGAGGCCATGCATAAAATAGTGATGGAAATTACATTGCTTATCATGGAAAATCTGGGAAAAATCATGGAATTATGTTTTTGAATTTCTGTGGGAATCCTGTAATCACTGATAAAAGTATTATAATCCTTTTATTATTACTCATAAATAAACAAGGTTCAGTATTTATATTTGATTTACAGATCACATTTGCCAGTGCTGGAAACCTTTACCCTGGCAGGTGTGTCACCGACCCTCCGTGAGACTATTATTTTAGAAGTGAAGGTGAAAGGAATAAATTTATATAAGTTAAGACTCATTGGTGGTGGTTTGACAGTTTGACAGTGTTTTGCCTTGGTGATAGCTAGTTAATACCTCTGTATTCACCATTACTTATACCGTTACATTGGACTCTAACTACCCAGACACTTATCCCCTTTAAAATCTTCAACAAGTTTGTTGGACTACCTGAATATGTTAATAAAATGTTGAGATAAAATAACAAACGGTGTATACTTTGAGTAGACTACTTCAGAATATGAAAGTAAATATAAAAAGTGAAAAATAAGTAGTTTTCACTATTTTCAAGTACTGATCAGAATATATAATACTGTACACGGAACAAAGATCTCAATTATTGCAGTAAAAGCATGTAAAGGGTGTTAAGAAAGTTTGCTCTGCAATAAAATTGTGTTCCTATTATTTTAGTTATTATGTGTCTAATGACATAAATATCACTTGAATTCTTTAAAGTCGACACACTTGACAAGAAATAAACAACAGGATGTTTAATCAAATATTTTGTCACGAATAAATTATCTTCAAAATCAAGTACCCCTCGGAAATTTTTGGGCTCGAGGAGCAAAATGAGGGTATATGACAAAGAACCCTTTTCATGTCCTGGCCATATGATAAGAATATTTCTAATTGGTTAAGAAACCCTAAATGGAGTTGTTATTCATCTTATATAAGCCTTTAGTACGTTTACTAAACTGCAAGGCTGTAAAGAACCATCCAAAATAATAGTCACATTTAGATTAAATATCAGATTTTTCTAGACCGATTGAAAGACAGTACCCAAATTAAACGTAATTGTGTGAAGACATTCAATGTCAGACACAATGCCAAACACTATAGAGCATCACAAGGAATAACAGGCCCATTGAAAATGCAATTTTCAGCATAATTTCCTTTTTAAATGATTCTATGATGAAGAGCGGAACAAACTTTCTTAACACCCTTTAACACCCTTTACCGAGGCCAGCACTCAAGATTTTGGTACTTTAACCTATTGCATATATGCATATGCCACTAATAAACTCCCATGCGTATGTTTGTTTGTTTTGTTGCTTTACATCCCAAACAACAGATGTGGTCGTTATGGGATGGTCAGTTCACCAAACCACACCTTTTCCTGGGCAAGCTTGAACAAGCGGTTAACCAGTATTCTGTGCACATACTTTCGCTCATAACTGACAACAACCCTTCTTGAATGATTCAGCCGAAGGGAGGAGAATGACCAAAGAAACCATTTCATGATCAATCTCCACAAAAGTATGGGACCGGGCCGAGTTCGAACTCAGGACCACTGGATCTGCAGTCAGACACACATCTGTAGCCAGATGCGTTACTGACTGCGCTATGCGGCCCCATGCGTATGTACTAGCAAAGCTAAAGATCTAAATTTTGGACTGATTCAACGTCTACATCCTTACATTGTGTATGCGAGCAGCGAAGGCTCTGGCAAGTCTGCGCAGACTTGCCTGAACCTTTGCTGCTCACCCGATGAAATAAGAACAAAAATCTCGTGCACTGTCCCATATGATGATTACATTTTTAGACATTTGACATTTGATGGATTCTATCAATAGACTATGGTGTATATAACATCATTTTCATATTTGTCTTCTTTAATGCATTTTACAGCAGTACCAAGGAAACACCCTGTGGTAAAACTTCTGCTCAAGTGAGTGTAAATGTCACAACAGATGCTTGCGTGGGAGGGAAGTGTAATGGCCATGGAAAGTGTCATAACTACCTCAATGGACATGTACTTTTCAGTACTTGTAAATGTTATTCAGGTAAGACTAATTAAAAATAGACAAACCTATAAATTAGAGGAGAGCTTTGGTTCAGTGGTAGAGTGCTTGATGCGAGATCGAGGGGCTATGGGTTCGAGACAAACCAGAGTTACTGCATTGTGTCCTTGAGCATGGCACTTTATCCTTTGCTTAGTACATGTACTTGTTCAACAAAGGAAATGACTGATGTTACAGAAAAATTGTTGACTGGAATTTTAAACATCAACACAAACAAACAAAAAAAATCTATAAACCTTGCATTGAAAAAAAAGCCATTTTATTACAGAAAGATGAATTTGTATTCATTTTCAGCAAAATTGCCCATCAACATCATTTTAACTCTTCCATGCTGGTTAATATTTCACAATTTTTTGTCGTTTGCTGATTTTTTCAAAAATCAACTTTTTCAATAATTTTTTTCAGGAATACAATCAGGTTGTCAAACAGTTAGGATCCAGGGCCCGGGGTTATAAAGCTTTTTCCATGCTCAACTCAGCTGAGCACAAAATTTATCCTGCTCATAAATGTGAAAATGTCAACAATTGTTGGCATTTAAATATTTATTAGCATGAAAAATACAACATCTGAGAGACTTATAGCAAGAAACTTCTTTATTTGATGGTACTTTAGTTTTTATGAGCAGTTGAAATTTCGTGCTTAGTTGAGTTGAGCATGAAAAAGTCTTATAACCTCAGGCCCAAATTTGTCTGTCCTGATCTGGGTCCAAGCTGTTTGCCAACGTTATCAGCAAACCACAAAAGTTTCCGCTCTTTGCTTTTCAGGGTGGCGAGGGTTTGACTGCAGTGATGGTAAAGAGTCTCGAGAAACGAGCCAGCAGTTGTTAGAACTCTTATTACTGACCCTCAGTAACGCTTTGTTCATACCGGGCATTATACTGGCTCTGTACAGGCGCCACTTTGTTGAGGCACTTGTGTATGCTTATACCATGACATTCTCTGGGGTAAGTTTGGACATTTATCATTACTGTAATAGTAAAACCTGTGTAAAACAGCCACTCAATAACAGACAAAACAAAGGTCTAAATGACAACTGGTAGCTTAATGAAGGTCAAAAGTATTGCAAAATGCTCCCTTTGGAGCATTCTGCAATACTTTTGACCTGCATTAAGCGATAATTGGTCTTGTAAAACTTTTTTTGGGTCTTTTTGAGTGTGACAGCTTTACACAGGTTTTACTGTACTACTTTGTGGGAAGAGCTGAATATATACATATAATATACAATACACCTTTTGTTTACTGTCGTCGCCCTGGGCCTGGTCACCTGTTAAACTAATGGTAGCGGGAGCCCACTCATGACAGTAAACAAAAAGCGAATTAAACTGAAAATATATGACCTTATGTTCTTCACTTTTGAAATACTTTTAAAAATAAATGAATAAAAACATGTTTTTATAGTATTGTGCATAGCATCTATTCCTGGGGAAAGGTGTTTCATAAACACAATTTGTTTATTTAAGCTTTAGTTTGATACAGTTTAACTGTTAGCTAGAGTAGCCTGTCTATCGAATGGCCCCCTGAAAAACATGAAAATCAGTAATACATATTTACATTTAGGATCTGTTTTTCACTGCTTGTAATAACATGTTTATTATTGTAATCCTGCATGCTATAGAGGGTCTTACATGAGTGCTCATGATTTATTGAATTTACTAAATGAGTTGAGGAAAAGAGATAAAATGGGAGGCTTGCCAAGCATTTTATACTTTTTTGTAACGAGTTTAATAAATTGAATAATACAAGACCAGGAATGTTAGATTCTATTTATCATGTGATATTAAGATTACTTTGAAATCTCATTTCCGATGTGAAAAGTTATTATTTTGACATTATGTACCCAACGTTGTTATGGACGTCATAATGTTTCCCGAAAATCTGTAAACCACTAGTTGTTTATCGATTTTATTGCATGGCATTATTTCACTCCCAGACGCCAAGCCTATGATAAAATTGGATTAAAATTGGGTGAGAGTGTATTACATGAAAACATCCGGCATGATACATTGTTTGCTCCTAATTTTATAGATTTTATTTGTAAGTTCTTAAGTTGCCAAAGATGTTTCAGGAGCATATAGTATAATTGTGAGGCAAAAATTGTGATAATCATTGTTATATAGGGAGCGCAGTGGCTCAGAGGTAGAGTGCTTGACTCGAGACCGAGGGGCTGTGAGTTCAAGCCCCACTGGCGTCACTGGATTGTGTCTTGAGCAAGACACATTAATCCTAGCATAGTACTTGTTCAACCCAGGAAGACCTATCCCTACATAACTGAATTATTGTTGATGGGACGTAAAGAATCAAATCAAACAAAACAAACGTTGTTGTATGAGGCAAATATCATGATACAAAAATCCGTAATCACTAATCAGGCCTTCAATTAAGAGTGCATAATCAAAAATTGTTTTTCTTATTTCTCTACCAAAACATGTTGTGGGTACTCAAAAGAACCTTCTCAATGAGATGGTTCTTTTGAGAACCCAAAACACATGTTAAAACTGATGGGTAAGAAAATGTTGACAATTTTACTCTGAATTTTTTTGCCTATCTGAGCCTATGCTGTAAGGTAATATGTTTACAGGCTTACAAGTGATTGAGAGTTCACTTATATATAAGCCTCGACATTAGAATACATGTCTATGGGGTTTGTGAACAACAAAGGCGCAGACCAGCCTGCGCATCCGCTCAGACTGATAAGTGCCTTGTTATTCGCTTTTTGAAAAGTATCATATCTAAACATGCTTCAAGTGAAATTTAAATGTTCTTGGTTGTCTCTGTAGCTAATGAGACGGGTTTGAGTCTCGCTTTGTCTGAAACCCCGAAAACAGGATTTGTTGAGTCGAGGCCCATATTTCATAAGCCATGACATGAGATTTCCAACAATGTGGAATGTGCGACCAGCAAAGGCTCAGACCAGCCTGCGCATATGCACAGTCTGATCAGAGCCTTTGCGAGTTACTTGAGTATTCGATGATTGTTAAGCTACTGACTGACCATCATTTGGAGTTTCTATGCTTAAAAGGAGGCTGCACAGGTTAGTCAGAGTCCAAATTTGTCAAAATGCCACATTGTTGAAAATCACATGTTACGACTCTAATTATATATTTCAGTTGTACCATGCCTGTGACGGTGACAGAACAGACGAGTTCAAGTATTGTGCTTTACGTTTGAGCATTCTGAGTTTCGCTGACTTCCTCGGCTCAGCCCTCTCCATCTGGATAACTCTGGTTGCCATGGCGAGACCACCCAAGAAGCTCAAGGCAGTGCTGCAGATTGCAGGGCCCCTTGGTTTGTTGTTTGGGGTCCTCTACAAGAAGACCAGTGCCTTCCTGTTTATTGCCCCTGCTGGTCTTGGTCTACTGATGATATTTATTTCATGGGTATGTAATTTTATGGCCATCATAATAACAATTTTCTGCAGAAGACATTTTGAAAAAAGAAACCATTATTTTGAAAGGAAACTGTAACAAGCAAATAAGGCTTGTATTAGGAGCAATGGGCTTTTCAGGGGACAAAAATGCGTGGTTCAGTCAAGAAAAACTGAGAGTTGGTTAAAATCTTTTTACTGTGTAGGCACTTTTGACTGAAAATTAATACACATATACAATGAACCTTCGGGCTTCATTGCATATAGAAGTTGACGTCATATTATCTTCAATGTGCTGTTGCTAGGCAACCGAAGATAGTCTCTCAGTGACGTGCTTTCGCGCTGACGACACTTCTGACTAAGCAGCAATGAATTTAAAATTATTTCAAATGTAAAACAGTATAATAGTGGAAATTTTACCACGCCAATTGTATCAAACAATGTGTTAGCAATGTTTTGATGAAGTGAAATAGAAAGTAAATACAATACATGCGATGTTCGTTGCCTAGCAACCAAAATCGATGGAAATTCCATTTTTAACAAAAACACCAGATTTTGTTGCTATGACAACTGTTTATTCCTGGGAATATTCAAGATAAGCATTCAGATATTAAAACAAATTACTAAATACAATAAAATTGACATATGATACTTAGTTGATAATATTGCTCTAGAATGAACCGTTACTGGTGGGTGGGGTATAGTTTGGGGTGAAATTTTCCGAAAATTTAGTTAAGTTTCCTTTTATTTATGTAATAAAATTACAACACCTCAATCTCAGTTGTTGCATTTAACAAAATACATTTAAACACTTTATTTGCAACAAATGCATATGTTGATGTAACTTAAATTTTGTATAGTGTTTCCATGGTAAAGCTATATTCCAGCATGAACGCATGACATTATTTCACATTCTTCGGTTGCTTAGCAACAACAATCTATTCTTTCCATATTATTGTATTTTGCGTATTCTGACGCATGACACTTCATTGCATGCATGTGTCAAATTTGACAACTGTATGTTAGACTACGCAGGAGATATGTATCAACTCTCAGTTATTTTTGACTCACCCTCATATTTCAATATTGCACTTGTCCTGTAGGACGAGTGAATTACAATTTTCACTTGTCCTGCAAACACATGCACTTGTCCTTTAAAAGTGTATGCCTTTAAAAGCGTATGCAATAAAGAACATAAGGGAGTAATATGTAATATGACATCCTCGAGTAATTCTTCCCTAAACACTTGTCCTGTAGGACGAGTACTTTGGGAAGAATAACTCATTCTATCTAGATTTCACTGGTAATTACGAGCGGATGAGTGGAATTTTTGTCCGCTGCTTTCATCTTTAATATTTGTAGTTTGCCAAACAGTCAATTTAGCAGACAGTTCACATGAAAAAACAAAAGCTTGTCCAGAAAATGAAGAAGACAGCAAACATTTGTTGGCTGCTGCAGTAGTGAGTTGGTGCTTCAGTATTTAAAAGTATTAATATGAATCTATTAATAATCTGCAGTATACAAAAGTGAATATTTATTTACTGCTACCATTGCAATTTTTATCTTAGGCTAAGAATGAATCAGCTCTTTCAAGCTCTCATTGGTATCTTAAGTTTATATTTACATTTCTATTATTATATTCACTTGTTTTTTACAGGTGTGTCGTTGTTGTTACCGTCACAAATGTTATCCAACAATGAGAAAGTATCTTCTCTGTCTACTTCCCGGTGTGCTACTGGCTGTTGGCGGGATCTGTATATTCACGTTCCTCGAAAATGAGGAAAACTACCTGTATGTACATAGCGGCTGGCATGCCTGTATGGCCCTGTGTATAATATTTCTTCTACCTCCAAGAGAAAGAAAAGGTGCGTATAGATCAGGCCCTGAGGTTATAAAACTTTTTTCATATGATGTATTTATCCTGCACATAAATGTTAAAATGCCATCAGTTGTTGGAATTTTGACATTTATGAGCAGGATAAATTTCATGCTCAGTTAAGTTGCCTAAAAAAAGTTGTATAACCTAGAGGCCAGTTAAACCCTTTACTCCATAGGCCATTTTTAGATCATGACATCATTTTCTATTTCTAGACAACATTGAAAAAAATCAAGAAAAATTTAAGTCAAGTTTTGAATACTTTTGAAAATATTATGGAAAATGGAGCATTTGCTCCAAAAGAGCAAATGCTCCATTTTCCATAATATTTTTAAATACTTGATATTTCCAAGGGGTTATTATGGAGTAAAGGGTTAAGTCCAATGTTTCTGAGATAATGATATTTATCACATATGTATTCAAAAAAAGGCTTTTAATAGTGTAGATTTTATTTTCTTGTACTTTGGGATCATGGGTTTCATTGTGGAACTTTGAAACTATTGGAGGGTCACTGGTGAAGCCTAAATGGCAGAAACTAGCTAGTCTGGCTCATGAAATATGCACAGTCTAATTTCAGTTCTTTGATGCAGTCTTTGCTTCTAAAGGATACCCTTTTAAGAACATATTTGACTTCACTACAGCTGGTGACTGGGACTGTGTGGCGGCGGTAGAACGTCTCCCTGCCCTTCACTATAGTGTAGATTTTTTTTTCTTGTCCTTTGGGATCATGGGTTTCATTGTGGAACTTTGAAGCTATTAGAGGGTCACTGATGAAGCCTAAATGGCAGAAACTAGCTAATCTGGCCCAGGAGATATGCACACTCTAATTTCAGTTCTTTGATGCAGTCTTTGCTTCCAAAGGATACCCTTTTAAGAACATATTTGACTTCACTACAGCTGGTGACTGGGACTGTGTGGCGGCGGTAGAACGTCTCCCTGCCCTTCACTATAGTGTAGATTTTATTTTCTTGTCCTTTGGGATCATGGGCTTCATTGTGGAACTTTTAAACTATTAGAGAGTCACTGATGAAGCTTAAATGGCAGAAACTAGCTAGTCTGGCCCAGGAAATATGCACACTCTAGTTTCAGTTCTTTGATGCAGTCTTTGCTTCCAAAGAATACCCTTTTAAGGACATATTTATGCAGGACCCATATGCAGTCAACAAAAGGCTTTATGCAGGACCCTTCATCTGGAGTCCAGTAAGCTCTAGTATTATATATGGGCCTCGTCACGACAAAACCTGTCTTCAGGTTTTCCAACAAATCGAGACTCAAATCAGTCTCATCAGCTACAGAGGCTATCTAGAAAATTGAAGTTTCGCTTGTAGCAAGTTTAGATATTACACTTTTCATGACGCGAATATCAAAAGCGCTGATCAGAAGTCTTGTCTGCGCCTTTGTTGTAGCAAACCCCTGATGACAGGTTTTCTCGCGCCGAGGCCCATTTTTGGGTTTTCCCACAAATTGAAACTTAAACCAGTCTCATCAGCTACAGAGACTATCTAAAAAATTGAAATTTCGCTTGTTGCAAGTTTAGATATGACACTTTTAATGACGTGAGTAACAAAGCACTGATCAGACTGCGCATGCTGGTCTGCGCCTTTCTTGTTCGCAAACCCCTGAAGACAGGTTTTCTCTGGCGTCGAGACCCATATTGTGTTTGTTTTTTCAGGAGATTACAAGGTACGTCAGACCAACAGCATCAACCTAGGTTCTACTTACCAACCTATTAGGCCGGCAGATGAAAACTATGTCATTTAGAACAGTTCTACAGGATTCAGAGTACTTAGGCCTAAAATCAAAATTGTGTGTTTCAGGTTACCTGACAGTGCCAAGGGCACCTGACAGTGCCATATTTTTGCCCCAGACCCTAAACTTTTTAAGCATTTTTAGGAGATTTCCCGGTTTGAGATTTCCTGTATTGTTTCCTCATCCTCCCCATGTAAAAACTTACAAAATAAGAATATTTTCCTACCTACCATCCCTATTGTAAAATGTCATGAAACCTGAAACACACATATGTTTTTCTTTGGCCTAATACTACAAGGATAGAGATACAAAGGCCACATAAACTGAAATACTTGGCCAGAACAGAAGATACAAAGGCCACAACAGTTGTAATACAGTAAAACCTGTCTTAAACGGCCACTCAAAAATAGATATAACAAGGGTCTTAATGACAAATGGTAACTTAATGAAGGTCGAAAGTATTGCAGAATGCTCCCCTTGGAGCATTCTGCAAAACTTTTGACCTGCATTTGACGGTAATTGGTATTGAAAACCAATTTTTGGTGTTATTTTTGAGTGGCTGTTTAAGACAGGTTTTACTGTACAAAGGCCACATACACTGTAATACTAGGCCAGAACAGAAGATACAAAGGCCACAAAAATTGTAATATAGCATTAGTCTGGTTAAGGATTGTTTTAGCGTAAAGTTGTAATCATTTTCTTACCCATTAGCTTAACATGTGTTTTTGGGTGCTCAAAAGAAAGGTCTCATTGAGATGGTTCTTTTGAGTACCTTCAACATATGTTTTGGTGCTTTTGAGTACTCAAAAACACATGTTTAAACGGGTAGATAAGAAAATAATCACAATTTTAGGTTAAAAAACTTATCTTCACCTATGAGCTGTGCTAGATGGGTAGAAAGAGGGGGAGTATATTTATATCGACAAAGAAGGGAACATGGATATTAAAGTAAAATGTTCCCTTCTCATTACAATCCCCCACCCCCTCCCCCTGATTGTCATACCCTAGAAAAGACAGTGGCTCCAGTTCATGCTCACCAAATTAGTGTTACATTGCTAATGATAAGGTAGCATATGGGTATTTCATGTGTTGGAGTGTATTTAGTGAATTTTTAAGAGCCACCTTGTCGAGAGGTCTGCCTAGCGGATTTTGACAAGAATGACTATTGAAGTTGGAAGTTGTTTAATGTGGGAAAAACTGTGAAGAGTACTTTGGATTTGTAAGAGAGGATTACAATTTCATAGTTGGGTATATTTCACTATATTATCCCTTAAAGCACCAATCACAACTTCAGCAGACGACAAATTTTGTGATATTTTTCTTGATTTTCGAATAAATAAGGCATGATATTTCATGAGAATCGTCTGCCAGCAGACGATTCTCATGAAACATCATGCCTTGTTTGTTATTTGCAGCAAAATTTGAAATTGTTGTCTGTTGCAAATTACAGGTGGTGCTTTAAGGGTTAACATTCACAAAAATGTGGATGCTCATTGATAGTGCCTGAAATCGGGTATTTCAACGGGCACCCGCAAAAACTGAAGATCGAAAGTAAAATTAAAAAAAGTGTATGCACTCTCTTACAAGTCTGCAGAGAAAAGAGAGATATTGACTAATTATATTTGTATGTTTAACTTCATTGTATTAAAAGAATCTCCATATCAATGCAATATGATCTTCACAGTGGGGAATTTCTGCCTTTTGCCATCATGTACCACTAGGCCTAAGCCAAGACGACCCAGATTAAACTGCTCCTGATGGAGCAGTTTGATCAGGGTCTTCATTGTTTGCCATGCAGTCTCTTATTTCAGACATACTATCAGGTTTTCAAATGGATTTATTAAAATTTTTACTATACCAAGCTATATCTAGATAAGAATGCGTAATTAAAAAATTATTTTCTTATTTCTCAACAAAAACTTATGTTGTGGGTACTCAAAAGAACCGTCTCAATGAGACAGTTCTTTTGAGCACCAAAAACAAATGTTTAAATTAATGGTTAAGAAAATATTAACAATTTTGTACTGAAAATTTTTGCTATCTTGACCAATGCCATATTAAGTATGGTGTGAAGTCCAGCTTTTCAGGGTAAGTATGATTCAGTTGGTAAAAAAATACCTACTTAGCGTACTGTGCACATAATCTTTTCAAATTTCATAGCACCTTTTAAAAAAAAATAAAAGTGTAGATCCAGATCAGCTGGCTTCATTAGAAGCCAGCTAATCTGGATTCACACTTTTTTATCCACATAACAAATCCATATTTTAAATGAAATTACACAAATGAACTGGCTGATAAATAGAGGATCTTACATGAGTGCTCATGTTTATTGAATTAATTAAAAGAGTTGGGGGAAAAATGGTAAAATGCAAGGCTTGCCGAGCATTTTATCACTTTTTCTCAATGAATTTAATAATTTCAATAATACAGGAGCACAAATGTTAGATTCTATTTATCACATGACATTAAAAGGACTTAAAGTCACATCTGGGCGTGCAAATGTCAAAATTTTGCCAACTTTTACGCAACGTTATAATGGACGTCATTACGTATTGTTAGAAAATCTGTAAACCACTAGTGGTTTATCGATTTAACTGCATGACATTATATCACTCCCAGATGCGACGTCATATGATAAACAGAAGTTTGTAAAGTGTAAAAAACCATGCAGTACTCACTTGGTGTGTGCTTATAAAAGCATGTGTACCCATTAGATCCAATATGGTATCTGTTTATTTGGCCTCGATGGCAAAAGGTTGTTTAAACCCTCTATGGCTCATTTCGTCTCATTTGATGCTCACTTTTTATATGTCTAGAATATGTTTTGCTTTTATATTAACAGTTAGTGCATTTACTTACACATAGAGATAGGCATAACAGATCATTGAAATTACCTCAATATTGAATTGTTGCCTCTTCAGCTGTATCCAGGGTGCTATCTTGAAATATAGGTATCAAACATGTTTTTCTATGCACTAACATCTGCTGGACCCTTAGGGTGGTGTTGAAACCCGAGCCTGAGAGGCGAGGGTTTTAAAATCCCGAGGGGTCTAGCAGATGTTAGTGTATCAAAAAAACATGAATGATAGTTATTATTGCATAAAGTCATTTTGTCACTTGAAAACTTTGGAAAACGCTTCGAAAAGTTCATTTTTGTATTACTATAATGGCGTGCAAAGTCATGAAGGATTCGTAGGTATTTAAAAGGCCTGTTCCAGAGCAAAGACTTACGTCATCTGAACGTCACTAATTTACGTTCATTTCTATGCACGTTACTGTTGATGACGTCAATTTTTGTGACGGCCTAGAATGTGTATATGTAAAGTACAAAAGCCGTGCATCAACAGCATGTGAATTGCCTGATTAATACATTGGATTTTGCTGGTTAAAACTTGGCTGTTAATAGTGCGTGACACGGCTTTTTATGCAATAATAGTAATTATCCAACTGTCATTTGTTGAAATCTGATACATATCTGCTTGCATACTATAGTGTGAGTGATCAGACCTAAATGAATGAAATGATATATCCTATGCTTAGAACTGGTTCGATTCAAGAAGACAGGAAATTATCCTGACATGACTGAAGAATTGTTGACTGGGACTTACAGCATCAACACAAACACATGAGTGAAAGTTTACAGAATTATTCCTGAATTCAGGATTTTGAGGCTGACTTTGCACAGAAAGGCAGCCTCAAAATGCTGAATTAGGGAGATTATAATAGCTTTTCCGATTTATTTTCAGTCTGTCTGAAGACAACTGACCATTTAATCTTGAAATTGTGAATACTTAGTGGGCATACTGCAGTTTTAAGATTGGAGTTTCGAAAGTTCAGGATTTTGGAAATTTTGATCTTTCACACATGCAAACAAACAAACACAATGAACTGATCTCTCAAAGAATACTGAATCTGTGAAAGTAGTACAGTTCTTGTGTCCATATCTGTTTTGCCTATTTCTATATAAAGCATGTTAAGAAGTTTGGTTGTTTGTATCTGGGCCTCATGGCAAGAAAACCTGTCTTCGCTGTTTGCAACCAGGTAAGGCTCTGTCTAGCCTGCTCAGCTACAGAGACTAGCTAGACTACTGAAATTTGTATGTAGCAATTTTAGCTACAGTAATCTGTTTAAAACTGCCACTCAAAAATAGACAAAACAAGGAACTTAATGATAAATGTTAGCTTAATGAAGGTCAAAAGTATTTCAAAATGCTCCCCTTCAAGCATTCTGAAATACTTTTGACCTGCATTAAGCTCCTCGCTTAGTACTGGTTCAACCTAGGAAGACTCTTCCTGATATAGCTGAAAGATTTTTGACTAGGACGTAAAGAATCAAATAAAAAAAAAAACTGCATTAAGCAATAATTGGTCTTGAAAACCAATTTTCGGTCTTTTTGAGAGTGGCCGTTTTACACAGGTTTTTACTGTATTTTACTTCCCAGTGATTAACAAAGGTGTCCATCAGACTATGCAGATGTGCAGGCTGGTCTACACATTTGTTGCCAGGCCTTTAGTTAAGAGTGCATAACAGAAAAATAGTTTTCTTATTTCTCAACCAAACCATATGTTTTGGGTACTCAAAAGAACCGTCTCAATGAGACAGTTCTTTTGAGCACCCAAAACATATGCTAAAAATTATGGTAAAGAAAATATTAACAATTTTACGCATACATTTTTTGCTTACCTAAACCTATGGTTGCTCTCAGGCAATAAAATTCAGATCACAACAAAGCTCATATGAGCATTATCATAAAAAAAAAGCAAAGATGCAGATCAGCATACACACCCGCACAGTCTGATAACCACCTTTGTTATTCAGGATCTTGAGAGTACAATAGTTATAATATGTTATATCCTAATTTTCAAGATTTGAACTAGTCTCAGTAGCTAAGCAGACGGGCTTTAGTCCTACCATGTGGCAAACCACAAAGGCAGATTTTCTTGCAACATTGCCATATCATATGTTATACATGTATTAATTTTGTATTGTGGTTATTGTTTTGTAATTGATTTTAGAAATCATATATCTTATCTTTAAATTTTGTAAACCAATTAGTAAATTTTTATACCATTTTCTAACATTTTAATCTTATTTTTAAATTTTATTTATTGTCATAACAGTGAAAACAGGCTTATTTATGGTGAGTTATTAAGGCCAAATAAAAAAAAAATCTGTGTTTCAAGTAACCCGACCCTACTTAAATTTGCTGGTGAAACCTAGTATTTTTTCAGGTTTTCTCGAAAAAATATTATTTTATGCATTTTGAAAGGGGAAATGTCTTTCAAAATGCGTAAAATTTTATTTTTTTCCAGAAAAAAAACTATCAAAAAAAATAAATATGTGTGCCTACCTTTCCTAAAATTTTCAGACCTGTTACCCGAAACACACTTTTTTTTATTTGGCCTAATTTATTTTTAGATTTTTAAGTCAACAGCTGATTCATATGAAGACTATAAGTCTCATTTAACCCTTAACCCGCCAGTATTTTGTCTTGAAAATGTCTGCTTTTGACATCTGCTGCATATATTCAAGTGCACTTCAGACTAGAGTTTCCCTTCTGCTGATTTATTCAAGAAGGGTTGTTGTCAGTTACAAGCGTAAGTATGTGCACAAAGTACTGGTTAACGGCTTGTTCAAGCTTGCCCAGAAAGAGTGGTTAGGTGAACTGACCGTCCCCACATGATCATAGCTCTTGCCTGGGATGTAAAGTCACAAACCAAAGCAACCCCAGAAGACTAGATTTTATCATGGAAGCACACCATATGAACCCTGATCAGACTGCTCCTATGTTGTTTGCAATAAATGCTACCTAAGAACATAATCAGAAGAGAGAGCAGATGACTGACTGGCTAAGGGTAAACTCCTTCCATACTATTGGTGGCTAAACTGCTGATAACCTTGTCAAACATTTTTGACTCGGATCAGGCCCGAAAAAAATGTCCAGCCTGATCTGAATCCAAACTGTTTGACACTGGTAATATTCCTGAAAGATTTTTTTAAAAAAAAGTTTTCTTATTTTAAATCTATAGACCGCAAAAAAGTTTGCAAATGTCACCTAACATGTTAATTAGTACCCAGCGTGCAAAGAGGGCTCACGCCATATTTTTTCTTTAAAAGTAAGGATTTCCTTCTTATGGAGGACAATAAATCCTTGCTTAATACAGGTTCAACCCAGGGAGACCCGTCCCAACATAATTGAAAGATTGTTGACTGGGACGTAAAGAATCAAATCAAACAAAATGGAGGACAATTAGCTCAATTACCCAGTATTCAAAGAGTTCTTATGGCATGGGTTTTTTTTGTTGTTTTTTTTGCTTGAAAATTAGGATATCCTTGTTATCAAGGACAATTAGCTCAATAACCCACATGGGTGAACGTTTTCAGGATAAATCCTGAATTCAGGATTTTGAGGCTGACTTTCCATAGAATTAGGCAGATTATAATAGCTTCTCTGAATAGTTTTCAGATTATATAAACACAATCATTTAAATTTGAAATTATTCATATTTGTAGGCATTCTGTAAAATTTTAAACAAGTTCAGGATTTCAAAAATTTTGAACTTTCACCCATGAACCCAGCATACAAAGAGTACTTACAATCTGTTTGTTTAGCTCACCTGAGCCGAAGGCTCTGAGGTGAGCTATTAGTATACCAGTGACTCAGGGGTCCGTCATCTGTCTGTCGTCCGTCCGTCAACATTTTCAAAGATCTCCTCTGAAACCACTGGGCCAATTGAACTCAAATTTCATATGGAGACTCCTTAGGATGGGGGAAGGAAAGTTTGTTCAAATGGTCCTGGTCACATGACCAAGATGGCCGCCATGCCCATATATGGTAAAAACCATTTACAAATCTTCTCCTCCAGAACCAGAAGGCCGCTGACCTTGGGACTTAATATGTAGCATCGGGGATGTGGGGCCTACCAAGTTGTTCAAATGATGATCCTAGGTTGACCTTGACCTACTTAACGTCAAGGTCAAATTTGCTTTCTAATGCATTTAAATGGGGAATTTTTTGAAAAGTTGATTTTTTGAAAACTACTGAAGCCAATGTCATTATTCTCACTTAATATGTTCAATCTAAAGTGGCAATGGCTATAAATAAGTTCCAAAGGTCAAGGTTGACCTTTCAGCCAAGCCGCTCATATTGGAGTCCCATCAATATATCAAAACATCATTTTTCTCAGAAACCATTAGGCCTATTGAACTCAAATTTTTATATGAAGACTCCTTACAATAAGTTAGCCAAGATTTATACCTATTGTTTTGGTCACATGACCAAGATGGCTGACATGCCCATATATGGTAAAACCCTTTAAAAATCTTCTACAGAACCAAAAGGCTGATGACCTTGGGACTTCGTATGTAAAATTTTGGATGTTGGGCCTACCAAGTTTGTTCAAATGAAGATCCATGGTTGACCTTGACCTACTTAACATCAAGGTCAAATTTGCTTCCTGATGCATTTAAATTTGACATTTTTTTTTTGAAAAGTTGATTTTCTAAATACTGTTGAAGCCAAAGTCATTGTTCTCACTTGATATGTTAAAAGGCAATGGCTATAAATAAGTTTCAAAGGTCAAGGTTGACTTTTGACCTCTCATATTGAAGATTCATCAATATATTAAAACATAGTTTTCTCAGAAACCATTTGGCCAGTTGAGCTCAAATTTCATATGGAGAATCCTTAAGTTGAGAGGAGTAAATTTGTACCAAATGATAATGGTCAGATGACCCAAGATGGCGGCCATGCCCATATAAGGTAAAAACCCTTTAAATGTCTTCTATTCTGGAACCGAAAGGCCAATGGCCTTAGGAAATGGTCTGTACCATTGGGGATGTTGGCCCTACCAAGTTATCACAAATGTTGAATCTGGGTTGACCTTGATCTTTTTTTTACCACAAAGCCAAATTTGATTACTAATATTGGAAAAATCTTGAAATATTCATTTTTCTATTATTGTTTAAGCTGAAATACTTGCAAAAAATGTTAAACCTACTGATACACTGGTTTTCTATAAGCACCAAAGGTCAAGCTGTCTGATCTTTGACCTTTCATCCAAGGCCACTCATATTGGACTGCCTTTATGTATCTAAGTAACTTTTTCTCAGAATTCGCCGGGCTGTTTGAACCGAAATTTCATATGGAGTATTCAGTAGATAAAACAATATAAATATGATATTTTTTAGATCACTTGATAAAAATGGCCATTACCCATATATGGTAAAACAAAATATGTTTGAATAATAAGCCTATTTTGAACTTGACCTATTTTAACATTTTTAAGGAGATCAGGTGAGCGCTTCAGGTCCTCTAGTTTGTTATTTGTTTAAAAATTAGGATATGGTTCTTATCGAGGATGATTTGCGTTGTTCTATGGGTCTTTTGTTACATTTGTAACCTGTTTTTCTTGTGCCAGTCTAATTTTCTTGTTCACTGTTAAGCCATTCCAAGTGTCACTATTTTCCTGATAGTTGCGGTAAATATTCTAAAATTTCGAACACTAGTTGCCCGCCATAAAGCTATAGACAAACAGCACAGACCATGATCTGACTGCTTCTGAAGAAGCAGTCTGATTATGGTCTGCCCTGTTTGCTGTTCAGGCAATAATTTTGTGACTTCCAGCCCTGCTAACCAACATTTTAGTAGTGAACAGAAAAAGAAAAGTGTTTGAAATTTTAGAACGTTTACTGTAGGTAGGTTTTGAAATGAAAGTTTAAACTTTTATTTGCTCACAAATATTGTGATATCTTTTTTTGTTTTTGTTTTTCTTGAAGGGAAAATAACATGCTCAGTTGGTAGAGTGTTAGACTGGGGGCAGAAGGGTTGCTAGTTCGAGACTCACCGCCGGCGGAGTCACTGTGTTGTGTCCTTGTGCAAGACAATTTATCCGATGCTTAGTACTGGTTCAACCCAGGAAGACAGGATATTGTCCCAACATGACTGAAAAATTGTTAACTTGGATGTAAAGCATCAAATCAAACAAACAAAACATTTTATTTGAATCAAATTATGATTTACATCAGCCCTTTTCCTGCTATTCACAACAAATGCCATCTGCTCTCTCATCTGCTGGTGTACCATGGTAGCCTATATTGCAAACAACATAGATCCAGATCCGACTGCTCCATTAAGTCTGATCTGGGTTCATATAGTTTGAATCTTTTAATAAAAGTAGTCAGTCTGGAATGCATTTTAAATATGTTTTTTTTTTTTGTTTGATTTGATTCTTTACGTCCCATCAACAATCTTTCATTTAAACAGGGACGGGTCTTCCTGGGTTGAACCAGTACTAAGCTAGGATAAATGTGTCTTGCTCAAGGACCACAACGCAGTGACGCTGGTAAGGTTCGAACCTGCGGCCCCTCGGTCTCGAGTCAAGCACTCTAACACTGAGCCACTGCACTCCCTATTTTGAATATGTGAAGCAGACATATTAAGCAGACAACATTCAGGTCAAAAATATTTGCAGGATAAGGGTTGAATATCATTGCTTATTTGGTTTCCAAAGTAAGTAGTGAAATTTGTGTAACGAGTAAAAAGTTAAGATTTCCAAATTGCTGAAACTTTAGAATTCATGTCTAAAAACTTGCAGTATGCCTACACATTATTAACAAATTCAGGATTAAATGGTCAATTGTCTTTAGATAAACTGGAAATAAACCAGTAGAGAGGTTTGTATAATCTGCCTAATTCAGGATTTTGAGGTTGACTTCAGCATCAAAATCCTGAATTCTGGAATTACCCTGAAAACTTTCACCCATGCGTGACGTCTGCTGCAAAATTTTAGATGGTGCTAAAATCCATAGACGCCACATTTTGGGGCATCAGATCAGGATCTCCACTGTTTTCCAACAGAAAATATATTCAAATTTTAAATATAAAAAATAAGCAATCCTAAAATTGGAAATAGACTTGTTGGTTTCAGAAGGGTTGAAAGTTTTTTGGATTAAATGCTTTTTACCAATTTTTAACCAGAAACTCCCCTGAAATGTGGCATTTCATCAGGGTCTGCACTGTTTGCTAAGACTAAATCAGTCCTCAGAGAAAGAAACACGATATTTTTTTTTAATTATAGCCTGTGAATCCTCAATATATAGATGTAAAATGGACCATCCTGACATGATTGTGGGTAGCATGGAAAAATTCCATTGGACTAATACTGAAAAAACTTGGAATGGTTTAACAATGGAAGCTCAATTTTGTCTATGAACTAATTGTGTATGGGGGCCTATAATTGTTATATTCTAGTCAGGAAAAAGAGAATTATTTTACCTAATTGTTGGACTAATTGTATATAAACTATTTTTTAAAACTATTAGAGATTTTTTTATGTTAATGTGGAAATATCCATATGATTTTCGTTTGTTTTGTTTTTTGTGTGCCAACAAACTATGATTTACAGTGTTGTTTTACATTCATGCTTTCGTTAACTGTTGTCTTCTGATAACTTTTACATACTGTTTGACACTCTAATGATTTTCCTGAAAGAGTTTTTAGAAAAAGTTGATTTTGAAAAAAAACAACAGCAGACGACAAAAATGCATGAAAAAAATTACCCAGTAGGCAAAGAGTAAATACTTAAACTGCCATTCACAATTTACATGGTCTGCTTTTGTCTTCTGCTGTTTTATTTTAGGAGCCTTTATAGTTAATAGTTTAGACCCAGAACCAACTGCTCTTTGGAGGAGCGCGGTAGCTTAGTTGTAGAGTGCTTGACTGGAGATCGAGGGGGTGCGGGTTTGAGCCTCACCGGAGGCACTGCGTTGTGTCCTTAAGTATGACACTTTACCCTCTGCTTAGTACTGGTTCAACCCAGGAAGACCAGTCCCAAGATAAACTGAAATATTGTTGACTGGGATGTAAAGAATCAAATCAAACAAACCAACTGGTCCATGTTAATTTGGATCCATACTGTTTGCATGCAAGTTAAAATTAAAGGTTAAACCTATTGTTAGTGAAGAAAATTCACCTATTGACATTTTCTTCTGCATTTCTGACTGGCATTTAAAGTGTTCAAGATTCACATTGTTGATATATCTACAGAAAAGAAAATCTTTTTATCAGACAGGTGTTAAATCAGTTAGCCCTTAAAGAACCTGCAAAAATTTTGTCGGCTTAACTTGTCTATTGCATATTCTGGCTAACATTATTGACTAATATGAGTACAGTAAAACCTGTTTTAAGCGGCCACTCAAAAATAAGAGCAAAACGGGTTTTTAAGACCAATTATCGCTTAATGCAGGTAAAAGTATTGCAGAATGCTCCAAGGGGAGCATTCTGCAATACTTTTGACCTTCATTAAGCTACCGTTTGTCATTAAGATCTTTGTTTTGTCTATTTTTGAGTGTCCGCTTAAGACAGGTTTTACTGTATGGAAGCTAACAGTGTGGACCCAGATCAGACTGCTTTATAGGAACAGTATGATCATTTTCTACACTTTTTGTTGACAAAACAGACACAACTTTTGTTGTGATTGGGGCTTTAAGGGCTACTGTTTGATTCCAGTGTAAGGAGCTGTTGATTAATAACTCGGACCCAGTATAAACGGACCCTGACAGAAATAAAACGTTATGTTGTCGAGGCTTTGTTTTAGCACTATCTCAAAGTACTACAGCCTATAAAATTGATTCTTTACAAACCTGAGGTTATACGAATTTATTCCCAGTATGCAAAGTTGAAATATTACAAGTTACAGTATTAAAATAAAATTGAAGTTTTATCATCTATTAAGGTTGATTTCTGATGGTTTTCAGCTTAAAGTGCCGAAAATAGCAAAAAAGGGTACCTTGGTTTCTTGCTGATTTTCATAAAGATGGATAAACTGTCAATAAATATAACAATACAGTCTTAAAGATAGTATATTGAACTATTGCTTTTTGAAGAAAAATCACAGATATGCAGAGAAATAATGGAGAAATGATTATTTAATCTTCAACATACGTAAGTTTTGAAAGCTCAGCCTCGACAACGTATTTCCAATATATACATTTTCCTGTATAGTAGTTACCAGTCCATGTATACTGGGTCCAAGTTAATAACAGTCTACTTTTTCTATTTAAGTTATAAATTTCTTTAGTTGAAATACAACAAACTAACATTGGCCTAATACCTTTACTCTGCATTTATATTATCTGTCCACTTTCCTACCTCACTTTTTCATATTGACAAATTTAAAGCGATTTTTATACTTTTTGATACTGAATAACGTTTTGATAGGTAAAATGACCTACAATCTAGGAGAAAAAGTGTGATGTATTGTTTGTATTTTTATAAATCTGTTTAGTTGAAATATTTTTTTACCTTACCAATGCATATATAAAATTAAGTTACAAATTATAAAAAATGCTGCTTAGCCTGTGTGGATAAATCTTGATATATAGACTATTAGACTACATGTTTATCCTAAAGATTTTGGACTTTAATAAGGGGATAACTATATTCAAAATTTTCTTTTGGGGAGGTAGATGGTCCGAAATTTTGTTTTACAGCGACGCGCAAGTGGAGCTGTAAAACGTGATTTCCAACCATATATCTGACGATATACCTCCCCAAATAAAAATTTTGAATATGGTTATCCCTATTCTAATGCACTTTCGTAGTTTCCGCTCAAATTGAAGCGTTGCAAGCCGCATAATGCCGCACATCATCCAATGAAATGTGACGTTATTAATGACGTCAGACTGTTTCCTCTGTGATATACTGTCGCAAATTTTTGACGTTATCCAATCAGAAGTCACGTTACAAAAGCAAGTGCATTAGAATGGCCAACAATGTAAAGTGCTGGGTTTTGAAGGTCCTTATCCGGCTAATTCTGATGTTGGTTCAATGTTTATTTTGGCCTAGTGGTCAGGTAACTAGTTTGTGAAATTTTAGAATACAGTAAAACCTGTGTAAAACAGCCACTAAAAAAATAGACTATAACAAAGATCTAAATGACAAATGGTAGCTTAATGAAAGTCAAAAGTAGTGGAGAATGCCCGCCTTGGAGCATTCTGCAATACTTTTGACTTGCATTAAGCGATAATTGGTCTTGAGATCCATTTTTTCGTCTTTTTGAGAGTGGCCGTTTCACAGAGGTTTTACTGTATTTACCATTTGGGCCAGTATATGAGATTTTGGTGCTTGGCACATATACAGTAAAACCTGTGTAAAACGGCCACTCTCAAAAAGACCCAAAAATGGTTATCAAGACTAATTATCACTTAATGCAGGTCAAAGTATTCTGCAATACTTACGACCTTCATTAAGCTACCATTTCTCATAAAGATCTGTTTTGTCTTTTTGAGAGGCCGTTTTTACACAGGTTTTACTATACACTAAAGCCTGTAAACACCCGTGAAGAAATACAGTAAAACCTGTGTAAAATGGCCATCCTCAAAAAGACTGAAAATTGGTTTTCAAGACCAATTATCGCTTAATGCAGTGCAAAAGTATTGTGCTCCAAGGGGAGCATTCTGCATACTTTCCACCTTCATTAAGCTATACTCAACGTCAGTGAAAAGTTACCAGTAAATCACATACACTTAACATAGGACAATATTTAGTACATTCTGAACTGCGGATACTTCAACACTCAATTTATGGCATAGGGTGCCATGCATCACCACTATGGAAAACGGTATCCGTCACACCCAAATGCATTATTATCATTCCTGGACGAACCCCTGTAGTTTTCATTGCAATGTATAGGAACATGCAAAGTTTTGGTGCTACCAAAGTTTTGATCCTCATTTATCGCGTTAAATGGGATAACCTTAATCATTTTGGTGGCGTTTTCAATGAAAATGTCTAGGGCATGTTCTGGCACGTTGCCTTCTGAAAATGTTGATTTCAAATTCTTAAAAACTGCAAAAAACATAAAATGCACGTGCGTCAAGTGCACAATAGTTCCAGGACTCGTGTAACTGTTTTATCTCTCCAAACCAGCTTGTCGTTGACCAGAAACACGAACGTAACAGTAGCCAAAGAGCTGTATTATACATTTTCCGAAATATCGAAATTTCGATACTGGTAACTTTTCATTGACGCTGAGTATATATCATTTGTCAGTTAGGTCTTTGTTATGTCTATTTATGAGTAGCCGTTTTAGACAGGTTTTACTGTATCCGAAAGCCTCCTGTAAATGCCAGTGCTGACGTATCCACATAGTGCTAGAAAGGCTGTGTGTAGTAGGCTAGTTTGAGGAGCATTGATAAAATTAGGGGATAACTGTATTCAAAATTTCATTTGGGTAGGTATATCGTCGGATATACGGTCGGAAATTTAATTTTACGGCGACACGTAAGCGGAGCCGCAAAACTTGATTTCCGAACGTATATCCGAGGATATACCTCCCCAAATGAAAAGTTTGAATATGGTTATCCCCATTCTAATGCACTATTAACAGTTTCCCTTCAAAAAGACAGTGAAAATGTACTTTGTTGCGCCTATACGTCCAGCGGCTGCCAGCTGCATAAAAACGCTTGCCAGCTGCATATATTCACCTGTTAACCAATGAAAAGCGACATTATTTAATGACGTCGGGTTTCCGACAGTATATCGCAGGATATACTGTCGCAAATTTATGATGTTATCCAATCAGACGTCGCGTTGCATTTGCAAGTGCATTAGAATAAGTATTTGTAATCAGTCTAGTACTACAGTATGATAATGCTGAAATAGTTAGTTGCTTGCCAGTATTGTAGCTAGTAGATAATAATTGCATGCTTTAATTTTAGATAAATTGTATGGGCAAAATGTTAGTGTTGCTTGTAGTAAAGCAAGTTGATTTGTGTTTAATCCTTAATGCGCCACCGACAGATTTCAGTGATATTGGTAAATATTTAATTGATGATGAGCTTGTAATATTATGATATAAAATTTCTATTTCTGTTCTGTTCAGGCCAGGGAGTAATAAAACTTTTTTATGCTCAATTCAACTCAGCATGAGACTTCAACTGCTCATGCAAACTTAAATAATGATTTTTTAAATCCTGCTTAAATCACTGAAATGTATTTATTTTAACATTTATGAGCAGAATTGAATTGAGCATGAATATTTTTATGCTTGGGGTCTGATATATAAAACAGACCATGAATATAATATATGTCTTCTTTGCCCTCCAAATTAGATTGCAGAAATTTGTCACCAGCTACAGTTTGGATATTTGCTTTATTTAAGTGTTCACAAGGTTCGCACAGACCTGGAAAAGTCCTTGAATTTGACCTTGGTCCTGGAAAACTGGTATTTGAAAAAAGTGCCTTTTGTCCTTGAATTGTCCTGGAATTTTGTAAAATTATCCTTGAAAATATGAATTAGTCCTAGAAAAAAAAACAAAAAAAACAAAAAACGAGTCCTTTTAGGATTATGGGATGTGCAAAAAAAACACTGTGAAAATCGCAAAAAACTGAGTGAAAATCGCTAGATACACGTCTAAGAGGGAGGTGTGTGACTCGTATTCTATTCTATTCAATTTGTACAGTAGTCCCGGCTTTTATCACAGGAATCGGGATGGAAGAAAAAGAATGTGCCTTTTTCTTATTTCCTGTTCAGCCTTTCTGGATATAAAAGTGCATTTTTCGCATGGGTTTATACAAAATTGGGAAGAAATTGAGTCCTTGAAAAATGAAAAAAGTCCTGGAAAAGTCCTGGAATTCTGTTTTCCCATTTCCGTACCAACCCTGGTTCTGTAACTGTGTGCGCTTCACTTATACTTGATAATTAGCGCATATTTACATTGGAATACCCAGGGTATTAAGTGTAATAGAAAGTACCATGTTTTTACAGTTACCAAAAATTCCACATTTGGGCCAGTTCATGAGCCTCGGGTCCTTATCACAGATGCGTATAGTAATTCATAGCCGTTTGTAAACCACTAAATGAATACTTTGGCAAACAGTGAAGACCTAGATGCAATGCCGCATAATGCAGGATTTCATCAATGTCTTTAATGTTTGCTTAGGCGAAATTGAGCTTCAGAGAAAAAAATACATTTTGGGGAAAATTAATTTACCTGTGACCCCTAAGTATATTCAATGGACCATCCTGACTTTATTGTATGTAGCTTTATAGAAAAGTCCATTGGTTTCAAAAGAGTAAAAAATGTGTGTGCAGCTACCTAGGGGTACTATAGGACTAGAATTAGACAGGAGCCATCATCAACATCCCTACTTTTTGTGTGTTAGCCGTGAATGCTCTGTTGAGACTGCCCTGATGCGCTGACTCATCTGAGCTATGTCTATTTGCGTATACGATAAGTACCTAAATCTCATGTACTGGCCCAGCTATAGGTAAATTCCACTTTAAAAAAAAGTGTTGGTATACCTGCGCAGATCCAGAGGGGGGGGGGGGGGGAAGGACCGGGGGTCTGGACCCCCCCCACACACTGAAAAATCACAAAAATATAGGATTCCTTAGCACTAGTGGTCCGGATCCCCTGAAAATCACAAAGCTACCAAGCCAGCATTCAATGTTGGGCCATTATTAAATGGCATTTCACTGGTGGGCCAATGATGGCCCCCTTATAGTGATATTTATACCCCCGGCAAACTTTGTTTGTGGTGGGGTATACTGTTTTCACGTTGTCTGTCCGTCTGTCTGTCCGTCCGTCTGTCCGTAACGTTTTGTTTTTTTAATAACTTGAAGAGTAATTGCTGGATTTTCATCAAACTTTGCAAAAATATTCATATATGCAAGACAAATACTTTAAAAAAAAAAGTAAGGGCTAGGGGCCAATTCTATTAGAGTTATTTCCCTTTGTAGTTCTAAATGGCTTTTATATAGGGCTTTATAGGCGCGTTGCTGAATTTCATATGAGGCTTACTTTTTGAGAAAACTTACCTCAACGTCATAAAGGATGAAACCGATCTCAAATCAAAACTAAATGCCTCTACTTTAATTTTGATTGGGTCGTACGTTCGAAAATTGGTAGCGTCATATCTAAAAAGGGGGAGATAACTCTATCCTTGCAAAAAAGGGAATTGTGAAGTACGAATTTCGAATCGATTTTTTGCAGTGTTAAAACATTATTTTTTCGTAATTTTTTATTTTCTAAAATCAATTTAACTTTTATTTATTTTTAAATCAAATTTGGCTCATTTTCTTCATTTGCAGATATAGCTAATGAGGGATAACTCTTACTACCCCATAAAATAGAACATTTCCCTCGATATCGTTTCTGATTATACCGTTATTTTTGGTAAAAATGCGTAAAACTTGATCAATTCGACGAAACATATAAATTTGCTATTCAAAAACATGATTAACAGCATTCTTACATGCTTGACGGCTTGGAAAATCGCTCGCAAAGTTGCTACCCCCGTGTGAAAAATACTCTGTTTTCGTGCATTTCACCAATACATTTGATATACTATTAGGCGCAGTCTCTGAATGCTTTTGAGAGAATTTATCACATCGTCCTAAAGGATGAAACTAGTCTTCAATTGAAGATAAATGCCTACACTTCATTTTTTGGGGGGTCGCACACTCAGAAACTGGTAGCGCCTTATTGAAAAAAGGGGAGATAATTTTATACTCGTAGAAAACAGAATCACGAAATACGAATTTTAAAAGTATCAAGTATGGACTTATTTCTGAAGACAAAGGGTCTGACACATTTCTTCAAGGTAATTTGGTATGCTAAATCCGAAAACCAATGTTTGCAAGCTGAGAAATGGCGTCTTATTGAGCTTATTCGCATGTTTTCAAGATGGCCGCCAAAATCATACAGAATCTTACATTGTTGTTGATTCATTGTTTAATGTACCTCGGAATAATTGTTGGGGTTCTGTGTTGGTCTTTGTTTTATTATGCATCTATTTGTGTTCTTTCTATTTTTGTTAACACCTTGACGAGGAAGAGAATGATAGTTGCTTTGCTTTAATTGTCTTCCTGGTGTCTTGTGACTGTAAGTGTTCTGTTCCTCTTCCTCACGATGCCGTGGGTTGATCTGCAGTAGTGATTGTGTTTTTTCCTGTTTATACTCACTTACATTTTGCGTATCTAGTGTCCAGCTATTGTAATGAATGTTTCATTCATAGCATTATTTTGGACTAGGTTCAAGCTTTTAAAGTGATAAACGAGAAACGAGTTTTGAGAATCAACAAGTAGCTTTGATTTAACTGTCGTCATACTGTCCATTCTTCCTAGCAATACCCACAAAATGTGTTACACTATCTATATATCAAAAGTAAAAGCATTTAAATTCCTTAGTACCCAATGGTCGAATTAGACCAGCCTTGCGTCCTCAGGACAGCTTCTCATGGGCGTCAAATTGTTTTGTGGGACCGCCTTCAATAGGTAAAAGTATTGCCCTCAAAATACCCCCATTTGAGCTATGTGAAATTGTGTGGTTTCCATGGCAACAAACAATGCGCTTCAAAACAGTTGGGTATGTCCCTACAAATTACTTATATATCAGCAGAAACTCATCCTAAAATACTAACTCGATAAAAAACATAAGTAAGACATAGCAGCTTCATTCAGCGGTAAAGTATGCTAGTGAGCAAATTTGCATATTCATGAAAATTAACGAATACTTTAGGAAATCATAAAAAAATAAAAAGGTGTACCCACAAAGATACTAACAACTCAGCTGCGAATTATTTTAGGCAACCACTCTTGGTACCAAATAATGCACTTTTACCAAATAGTCCATTAAACAAATTTTCTAACATTCTCACTTATAAATATTAATCAAAATATAAGAAATAAGAGAAAATTTTGGAAAAATTAAAGGGGTGTACTTACAAAATTACGCATATGTCAGTTGCTAGTTGTCCTATTCTCAAATTAAAGCCTAGAACTAAATTTTATCATTCTGTGTTCTTCTTTCTTTTTAATGTTTTCTTATTCATTCAAAAGACAAGCAAATGAGATCATTTGTATATTCATCAAAGGTCTCAACTTTTATTTGTTACCATGGTTGGTAGTCCAGGATATATGGCAGCTGAAATATAGGTTATTTTGTAGGTCAAACCACTTTAGTTTTCTACTATTTTTGACTTATTCTTTTTATGTGTTCATAAATATTCGTGAATATAAAAATAGATATTTCGAATACCTATAGTCATAGGGTCACATACCTGTATCTCAACTATTATTTGGTACCAAGTTTTGTAGTCTAGGATAGTAAGCAGCTGGTGTAGAGGTAATTTGGAAGAGATTCCACCTTAATTAATCTACTAATTTTGTCTTATTTCTTATGTTTAAATTACTATTTATGGGTATTCAAATTAGATCATTTATATATTTAATCATTTTCATCAAATGAAAATGTCTCAACTTTTATTTAGTACCTAGTTTTGAAGTTAATCATAGTTAGCGGCTGACTTAGTGGTTATTTTGAACGTAAATCACCTTATTTTTCTACAAATTTCCTCTTATTTCTTAAGTATTCATTAATATTCATGAACATATTCAAATTAGATAATTTGTAAATTTAATCATTCTGGTCAAAATGCAATGTCTCAACTTGAATTTGGTACTAAGTTTTGCAGTCTACGATAGTTGGCAGTAGAAATATAGGTAATTTTGTAGCTATACCCCCTTATTTTTTCTATCTATTTTATCTTATTTCTTATGCTTTCATTCATATTCATGAATATTTAAATTGTAAAATTCGTATATTTTATCATTTTGACCAAATGACTATAACTCAACTTTTATTTGATAGCAATTTTTGTAAGATAGGATAATTATCAGCTAGCGTCATGTTAATTTTGTATGTATACCACCTTATTTTTTTACCAATTTTGTCTTGTTTCTTATGTTTACATTAATATTCATGAATATTTAAATTAAATAATTCGTATATTTAATCATTTTAGTGAAATGATTATGTCTCAACTGTTATTGGGTACCAATTTTTATAGTCTAGGATAGTTTTCAGCTGGATTACATGTAATTTTGTAGGTATACCCCCTTAATATTTCTACCAATTTAGTCTTATTTCTTATGTTTACATTAATATTCATGAATATTTAAATTAGATAATTCGCATATTTAATAATTTTGGTTAAATGGCAAGGTCTCAACTTTTATTTGGTACCAAATTTTTTAGTCTAGTCTAATAAACAGCAGACATATAGGACATTTTGTAGGTATACCACCTTCATTTTTCTACATATTTTCCCTTATTTATACTTTTTACATTCATATTCATGAATATTCAAATTAGATTATTCGTATATTTTAATTATTTGGTCAAAATACAATGTATTAGCTTTAATTTGGTACCAAGTTTTGTAGTCTACGATAGTTAGCAGTATATATATAGGCAATTTTGAAAGTATACCACCTTAATTTTTTCTACCAATTTTCTCTTGTCTCTTATGCTTTCATTAATATTCATGAATATTTAAATTAGATAATTCGTATATTTCATCATTTTGATCAAATGGCTATGTCTCATCTTTTATTTGGTACCAGGTTTTGTAAGCTAGGATAGTCAGCAGCTAGCGTACTGGTTATTTTTAAAGTATAGCACCTTTATTTTTCTACAAATTTTGTTTTATGTCTTATGTTAACATTAATATTCTTGAATATTTAAATTAGACAATTCGCATATTTAATCATTTTAGTCAAATGGCAATGTTTCAACTTTTATTTGGTACCAAGTTTTGTAGTCTAGGCTAGTACGCAGCAGACATATAGGACATTTTGTAGGTATACCCCCATAATTTTTCTACCATTTTTTTCTTATATCTTACGTTTCAATTAATATTCATGAATATTTAAATGAGATAATTCATATATTTAATCATTTTAGTCAAATGGCTTTGTCTCAACTTTTATTGGGTACCAAATTTTGTAGGATAAGATATTTAGCAGCTGGTGTAGTGGTAATTTTGTAGATATACCCCTTAATTTTTCGGCCAATTTTCTCTCATTTCGTATGTTTTCATTAATATTCATGAGTATGCAAATTAGATAATTCCTATATCTATTCAGTTGGTCATTTTGCTAATGTCTCAACTTTAATTTGGTACCACGATTCTTAGTCTGGAATGATAAACAGCGACATATAGGTAATTTTGTAGGTGACACCCCTTAATTTATTCTACAATTTTTCTCATTACTTACGTTTTCATTAATATTCTTGAATATGCAAATTAGATAATATTAATATCTAATAAGAGCGTCATATTGCTGTTTCTGAAATTATATTTTATCTATTTTAGAAAAAGAGACTAGACATTTCAAACAGATATACTTTTGTGTGAGTAAAAGTAAAAAAAAAGCAGAGAAGCAATATTTAAAGGAGGTACTTAACGACGCTCATCTATGCTGGTTTTACATTATTTCTAGTACCAGAGTTACTTCCCCATTTTATGAATGACGATACTTAACTTTAACGTATAATCCTCACAAATTGAAAGTACAGATATATTTATCTTTAATTGAGCCATGTATCATCATTTAGGACGCTAATGTAAGTTTTCTCCAAAAGTAAATCAGCGAATCTCCTATGCTCGTATCAAGTGTATTGGAAAAATGCATTAAAACGCTGTTTTTCCACACAGGGGTGACAACTTAAGAAGCAAATTTCTGAGCCGTCAGGCATATCAGGATGCGGCAAATCATGTTTTTGAAAAGCGAAAAGACAATTGTTTTAGAAATTGTGAAGTTTTGCGGGTTCTGATTAAATATAAGGGTATTACAAGGAATAATATAGAGGAAAATATTAAATTTATTGGGTAGTAAGAGTTATCCCCCAAAAAAAACTATGTTTAAATTTATAAAAATCAATAAAACTCATACAAATATAAATGACAGTAAACTTACTTTCAGAAAACAAAATAATTTGCGAAAAAGAACGTCTTTTTGTCAATACAAAATCAGTTTAAAAACCGTACTTTACGTTTCCGTTTTTTGCAAACATTGAGTTATGTCCCCATTTTTTAATATGATGCTACCAATTTTTGAGCGTACGACCCAATCAGAAATAAAGTAGAGTCATTCATCTTAAATTTAAGACCTGTTTCATCCTTTATGACGATGAGGTAAGTTTTTTCGAAAATTTGAATTTCAGCAACGCGCCTATTATGCTAATTTAGTCCATACATGGGCCGATCAACTCCTACCACAGCTTTTGATAAAACAATTTAATACTTTGCCTGTACAATGTAGACACATTGAACATATGCATGAAGGAGTTTGGCTCAGAAAAAATATTTTTCACAAAATGACAGCTGTGAGAACTTAGACAACTTTCCCTAATAGGGCTCTTGTATATGCATAGATAGTGCCTTCATGGGCCGATCAACTCCTACCACAGCTTTTGATGGAACAATTCGATACTTTCCCTATACAATGTAGACACATTGAACATATGCATGAAGGAGTTTGGTTCAGAAAAAATATTTTTTGACAAAATGACAGCTGTGAGAACTTAGACAATTTTTCCCTAATAAGGCTTTTGTATATGCATAGATGGTGCCTTCATGGGTGGATCAACTCCTACCACAGCTTTTGATGGAGCAATTTGATACTTCCCTATACAATGTAGACACATTGAACATATGCATGACTAGAAGGAGTTTATAATTTTTGTTTGCACAGATTCTACTGAAATCTTTTCAAAACTAAGGTCTGCTGGTTTGAACTATAACTTGCCATGTTTTTTCACTGACTCTTACTGTGCGGGGGTATCTATTAAGCATTGCTTATTAACTTTTTTCATTGGATCCTCCCTCCGTTCATCAACTAAAAAAACAAAAAAACATCAAAGTTGGACTCCCTCTGACAAAACTCTGGATCCGTGCATGGTATAGAAATCCTGAAAGAATATGGTCCCTGTGTTAGCAACATTCCTTAACCCCCCTTTTTTTACCAATGGACTTTAGTAGCAGGGTGAGGGTAGCTCAGTGGTAGAGTGTAAGACTTGAGATCAAAGGGTTGCTTGTTTGAGGCATACAAGTGCCACTGCATTGTGTCCTTGTGCAAGACACTTCAGCCTCTGCTTTGTACTGGCTCAAACAAGGAAGACAGGATTTGTCCCGACATGACTGAAAAATTGTTGACTGGTATGTAAAGCATCAACACAAACAAACAAAATCAATGGACTTTTCCATTAAGTTTGTTTAAATAATGTAAGGTAAGAATAGTTCATTGTATTTACTGAAAAAATTCCAAATATTATAGAATTTTCTGGTCCTGAAGTTTGTTTAGCAAACAGTGCAGACTAAAATAACTATAATATGGCAGTCATTGAAGACCCAGACGAAAGATGCGGCATTTCGTCTGGGTCTTTAGTGATTGCCAAAGTACCTGTATGGGTTTCCAGGATACAAATGGTTAAAAAATAACAAATGAAGCTGCCTTTAGATATAATGACATTATTCTCAATAGGCCAGTATATTTATAGCCAGATGTGAATAAAACCAGACCACTGTATTTATCAAAGCTTAACATTATTTTGTAGTCTCATTAATTCTTAAAGCAAAACTTTAAAATTCCAGGATATGACTTTTTTCAGCATTTCTCATTTTGTTGTTGTAGGATCATTTCTGTTTTTGCTGTTCCACGTAGCTCAGTAGGTAATTAGTCGGACTTCAAAAGACTGCAGTAGTGAGTTCAAAGCCTGATCTGGTCACTTCCATAGAGATTATTTTCTCCCTAACTCTGATCCAAGTAAGACAGATGTCAGTTACTGACAAAAGTATGAATACAGTGTGACAAGATAAAATGACTTGATACAACTGAAAAATTGTTGAAAGTGTCGTTAAACCACAACAATAGAAAATTTTTTACAGGCCTCCAGATAAACGTGTGTAGTTGAAAATTATTTTTCTTATTTCTCAACCAAAACATATGTTGTGGGTACTCAAAAGAACCCTCTCAATGAGACGGTTCTTTTGAGCACCCAAAACACATGTTTTAACTGATCGGTAGAAAAATAATTTCAATTTACACTAAACTTCTTTGCTAATCTAGACCTATGCTTTTAGCCTGCTGCAATTGTCTGTATGAATGGTCACATGTCTGGCTGCTCTTAGCTTGATGATTGCTCTCTGGCTGCCCCTAGCTTGATGATTGCTCACTTGTGTTTATGTTGGTGAAAGGTTGCTACTTGGTTCTAAGAATCTTCATTTAAATCTGATTGGCTTTACCCTTTACTCCATATGCTATTTTTAGATCATGATATCATTTTCTATTTTTAGACAACATTGAAAAATTTCAAGAAAAAAATAAAGATTTGCTCCATTTTCCACAAATTTTAATTGGAGCAAATGCTCCAATTCCCATAATATTTTCAAATACATGATATTTCAAAGGCACTATGTTATGTACCATTCAAGCTATATGCTAAAAATGTGAAAAACGGCCACTCTCAAAAAGACAGAAAAATGGTTTTCAAGCAGGTCAAAAGTATTGCAGAATGCTCCAAGGGGATCATTCTGCAATACTTTTGACCTTCATTAAGCTACCATTTGTCATTAAGATCTTTGTTTTGTCTATTTTTGGGTGGCTGTTTTACACAGGTTTTACTGTATGTATTAGTTATTTAAGCAAGTATTATCCTATACCAGTGAACTCCCATTAATCCCGCTAATTAGTACAAGTATAACTGAATTTTACTAACTACACTAGCCAGGTATAACATTGCTTTTAGCCAGTTATAATCCCCATTTTAATAATTGTAACTATCTGTCCCAGAATGTCCTTCAATGTTGCTGGGACGTTAAATCTCAGAATCTCTAAGTGTGCCAGAAAGTCTTGCCAAGCTTATGACTTTTTACAGTTTCCCTGTTGAACCAATGTTTATTCAGTTTCTTGAAGCAAAAAAGATCTTGTTGACCTAGGTTTCGTATAGTATATTATATGGATGTAAGTTTTCAGGATTAATCCTGAATTCAGGATTTTGAGGCTGACTTTCTATAGAAAGTCAGCCTCAAAATGCTGAATGAGGGAGATTATAATAGCTTCTCTGATTAATTTTCGGATTATCTAAGCACAATTGACCATTTAAACATGAAATGATTCCTTTTTGTAGGCCTCATGCAAGTTTAAAAATTTGAAATTCTAAAGTTCAGGATTTTGGTAATTTTAAACTTTCACACATGTATATTATACGGGCCTCGACTTGAGGAAAACCTGTCTTAGGGTTTTGGACCATGAAACTCCAACTACTAACTTGCTCAGCTACAGAAACTAGCTAGAAAATTGAAATTTAGCATGTTGAATGTTGAGGTACCGTAAGAGTGAATAACAAAGGCACTGATCAGACTGTCCAGATGGGCAGGCTGGTCTGTACCTTAAGTGTTCACATGCAACAAAGTCAGGTTTTCTGGCATTGAGACCTATATACATGTAGTAACACAAATAGGCCTTGATGTAAGCAGCAACCTAATATTCATATCTTGGTGTGCCCAGGCCATTTGATAATATATTGATAATCTAGCATAACTGAGTAGTTTGACCTCTAGCCCCACCCCCGGCATGGATCCCAGTGTTTTCTGTTTGCTATAAGCTTTTATGTTTTTGAAGTCTTTTATGTTTTTACTAACATCATTATAAATGATTTTAAATGGATTGATTTTATAACTCTTGTGTATTTCTTACGGAAAACTGACTCACTTTTTAAGGATTTATATCACATCATCTAAAATCTAGTATATATGCTTGTTGTTGTTTATGAATAAATAAATATTCTAGAGCTGAAACTACTTCATATTTGTTGCTTTATTCCTCTGACAGTTGTTTGTCTGTTTCATCAGGAGATCTGGGTATATGTAGTGCACAGCAGTCCTTCTATAACACAACTCAATACAGTAAAACCTGTATTAAGCGGCCACTCAAAATGAACACCAAAACTGTTTTTCAAGACCGATTATCGCTTTAATGCAGGCCAAACGTATTGCAGAATGCTCCAAGGGAGCATTCTGCAATACTTTCGACCTTCATTAAGCTACCATTTGTCTTCTAGACCTTTGTTTTGTCTATATTTGAGTGACCGCTTAAGACAGGTTTTACTGTATTACACAGGTTTGAATATAACATGGTCATATTGTGGCTCCCAATTTTATTTTTACAATGGAATTTACAAATGAATTATAGGAATATGACCATAAATTCACTTATAATGTGGTCCATTCCTATGGAACTCAAACATGGTCTTATAAAGGGACTGCTCTGTACTTACAGCATATGCCTAAAGTTACCCTTCAAATATGAATGAGTAGCTTATCTGGTGGGGTTAAAAGCTTAAAGAGCTTCCTGCATTAAGGGTCTATTTTGGCCCCCGTATGAGGCTTAGAAAATAGAAACGGGTTTTCACCAATTTCTTATTAGTTTGTTAGACCAATAAATAGCTCAAGTGTAAAAGTCTGGTATTAATTTGACTTTCACCGTTGCAATGGTAACAAAAATGGCCACCAAAGTAGGCTAAATATAGGAAAATGGCCATTGTGGAGCAAATTTGAAATATTTGACAGAGAAATTAACATAGAGCACAAGCAAATACCAAAAAGATATTTTAACAGGTGATGAGAATTATCATGGCACACAACATACCCATAAAGCGCCACCTATAATATGCAGCAGACGACAATTTCAAATTTTACTGTTTATTCAAAAATAACAAATAAGTCATATTTCCTGAAAATCGTCTGCTGGCAGACGATTCTCTCAAAATAAACCTTTTTTTTTTTTTGAAAATTAAGAAAGATGTCGTAGAAATTGTCATCTGCTACAGTCGTGATTGGCGCTTCAAGGGTTAAATTGGGTCTAAAATGGCCATTTCTCTATTTCGGTGGCCATTTTCGTTACTATAGCAACGGTAAGAGCTAAATAAATACCAGACTTTTACATTTGGGTTATTCATCTAATTAACCAATTGGAAGAAATTGGTGATAAGCAACTTTCAGTTTTTGGCTCCAGAGGGGGCCAAATTAGATCTTTAATGCATGTAGTTCTTTTGGCCATAGGATTCCTTTATGTGCATATGTTAGAGCTTTGTATGTGCAAGCAATTGAGACCTGTGTCGTGTCTGTCCCCTAGCCTGAACACATTCAAGATGGCCGTCCAATCTCTCCCTGCATACCAGACCTTAAGAGTTGGCTATGAACTTCCAAATTTCATATATGGATTGCTTCCATCAACCTCTCTTTCAAGTTCGAATACAGGTTTTGTCTGACATCGGAAAACCAAGATGGCCGACAAAATGGCCACCACCTATCAATATCCGCTGCCGTGGTCACTCTTACTCAGTCATTTTTAATCGGATTTCTTCCAAATTTCATATATGAATTGCTTCCATCAACCTTTCATTCAAGTTCTAAAATGGGTTTTGTCTGACGAATGATAACCAAGATGGCTGCAAAAATGGCCGCCGCCTATCAATGCTGAATTAGGGATATTATAATAGCTTCTCTGATTAATTTTCAGGTTATCTAAACACAATTGACAATTTAAACATGAAATTATTCCTTTTTGTAGGCATCAATGCAAGTTTAAAAATTTGAATTTCTAAAGTTCAGGATTTTGGAAATTTTGAACTTTCACACATGTGTATTATATGGGCCTTGACTTGAGAAAGCCAGTCTTAGGGTTTTGTACCACATGAAACTCCAAATTACTTACTTGCTCAGCTACAGAGACTAGCTAGAATATTGAAATGTTGAACGTTGAGGTACCGTAAGAGTGAATAACAAAGGTACTGATCAGACTGTGCAGATGGGCAGGCTGGTCTGTACCTCAAGTGTTCACATGCAACAAAGTCCAGCTTTCTTGCATTGAGACCTATATACATGTAGTAACACAAATAGGCCTTGATGTAAGCGGCAACCTAATATTCATATCTTGGTGTGCCCAGGCCATTTGATAATATATTGATAATCTAGCATAACTGAGTAGTTTGACCTCTAGCCCCACCCCAGGCATGGATCCCAGTGTTTTCTGTTTGCTATAAGCTTTTATGTTTTTGAAGTCTTTTATGTTTTACTAACATCATTATAAATGATTTTAAATGGATTGATTTTATAAATCTCTGTGTATTTCTTACGGAAAACTGACTCACTTTTTAAGGCTTTATATCACATCATCTAAAATCTAGTATATATGCTTGTTGTTGTTTATGAATAAATAAATATTCTAGAGCTGAAACAACTTCATATTTGTTGCTTTATTCCTCAAGTTATTTGTTTGTCTGTTTCATCATGAGATCTGGGTACATATACACAGCAGTCCTTTTATTACACACCTCAATACAGTAAAACCTGTCTTAAGCAGCCACTCAAACGAACACCAAAATTGGTTTATAAGATCGATTATCGCTTAATATAGGCCAAACATATTGCAGAATGCTCCAAGAGAGCATTCTGCAATACTTTCCACCTTCATTAAGCTACCATTTGTCTTCAAGACCTTTGTTTTGTCTATATTTGAGTGACCGCTTAAGACAGATTTTTGTTTGAAGTGACAGTGGTGTTGTGATTGACAGCAAGCCACACCGGAGTCCCAAGTGCAAAACAAGCAGTGATATTATTTGAGATTTTGGGAAGCTACCTTCTCCTGCACATTTGGGAAAATATATCATAAAGAATGGGAAAATAATTACTAAAATACATGAAATTGGGAAAATAAAGACCATTTTTGGATTGGGAATGACTCCCATATAAGGCATTAAAAATGGCCAAATACGAGGGGTGATCAGAAAGTTCGCGGAAAAGTGCTATTAAATCGCATTGCTTTTATCGATTGCAATGAAAATTCATAGATATGAACTACACTTTATAACAAGTTGAATGAAATTAAAATTTAGAAAATGTGACGTCAGACTTATGAGCACGAGGCGCCGCTGTGACGTCACTTTGCTGCAACCGGCCCATATGTACCCCTGGGTTGCTTCTTGGGGCTAAAATTCGTAGTTGTGTTTGAATTGATTGGTATTTTTAGCGGAAAGTAATGTTCCCTCATTCTTTGAACATAACATAAGGTTTTTATGTTATTCCGCTGCGCCGTTTTCAAATTAATTGGTTTCAGTCCAAAGGGCAGACCTAAAATACGTCAATTTTTCAAGTTTTTGTAAATTTTAAATAAAAAACGTATTTTCTTGTCAATGTTCATCATAATAATTATAATATTGGATTTGACTATCAAGTTTAGATCTACTGTCCTGAAAAAGGGTGTTTTTCGAAGTGTGTAAATTATTTTAAAGAAATGACATGCCAAAATCAGGCAAAGGGTTCAGAGAAGTTGAATGCTTTGCCTTTTGACAGTATTGTTATTCGTTTTGATTTGGAACACTATCTGTTACATATAAATCTTTGAAAGTTTGCATAGAAGAGAAGTAAACATGTCGTTAATATGCATGGAACGCAATATGGTATATCATAGTGTAATAAACTTTTCAAAATGTTGAAGTTTAATTGGGTGTGCAGAAAAACGTCAAAATGCAAGGTCAAATGGGCCGGTTCGCACTATATAGCGTTGCCTTGGCGACAGCTGTAACGCACGTAGACGACTAACATCAAACATGTTGTAACCGATTAATCGCATAAATGTTGAAGTAATATATGCTGTAATTGCAGCTCTATTGATCGAACGATGTAGAAATGGCAACTATTTTCCGCGAACTTTCTGAACACCCCTCGTAAAATCACTGACAAGCCTCTTGTTTGCTCCATTGGCTGTCTGTGTTCACACTGGCTGTTCCCCTTTACAATCCAACAAAACGGAGGAGTTATTGCCCTTTGTTGATGACAATTCCCTATTTATACAAATATTGGCAATAGCGGGGGCATCCGTGTCATATGGACACATTTCTAGTTACACAGAAGAGACCCAACAGGCCAAACAACAAATGGGAGGAAGTAGTAGTGACACAATGAAGCTTGGTATTGATTTGAAGGACCCTTTATCCTGAGATGCAGAGATATAATAAATCAACTTAAGAAATGAATTCAATTTTTGGAATGTTCATGGAATCATGAACACTTCAGGTCTCTTGCAAAGTAAGTGAAGCCCGAACAGACCAAAAATTGAATTTATTGCTTATATTTTCATTTTATTATAAATATCTAAAATAAAGAAATTATTTATAATTTAGGAAAGAAAAACAGTTTTGTATTTAATATGTATAAATAGGGAATTGTCATCAACAAAGGGCAATAACTCCTCAAGGCATGATGTGATATAGGCCATTCTGAAATTTGAACACATAATGGTACTTAATAGTAATGTGACCAAGTTTCATAGAATTATAATCAAAACTATTCATGCTAAAGAGCAGACGTCATTTCAACCGATGATTTTTCATAAACTAAGGGCAATAACTCCTTAAAGCATGGTGTCATATAGACCATTATCAAACTTGAAGAAGACATCATGGTACTAAACAATGTGACAAAGTTTCATAAAATTCTGATCAAAACTATTCGACTTAGAGAGCGGACATCAATTAAAACGGAAAAATTTTCATAAACAAAGAGCCATAACTGCTGAAAGCATGGTGCATTATGGAGCATTATCAAACTTGAGGAAGACATCAAGGTACTTAACAATGTGACCAAGTTTCATAAAATTCTGATAAAAAATATTTGACTTAGAGAGCGGACGTCGTTTCAAATGGTGAATTTTCATAACAAAGGGCCATAACTACTGAAAGCCTGGTGCAATATTGACCATTATCGAACTTGAAGAAGACATCATGGTACTAAGCAATGTGACCAAGTTTCATAAAATTCTGATAAAAAATATTCTAGTTAGAGAGCGGACACCCTTTCAAATGGTGAATTTTCATAAACAAGGGCCATAACTCTTGAAAGCCTGGTGCGATATAGACCATTATCGAACTTGAAGACATCATGGTACTAAACAATGTGACGAAGTTTCATACAATTCTGATAAAAAAATATTCGAGAGCGGACGTCGTCGGGACAGACGTACGTAATTACGTACACACGGATGGACAGGGGTTACACTTAATGCCCCCCCCCCCCCCCCATTATCATGGCGGGGGCATAACAACCTCTAACATGTTAGGGTGATCTAGGCTGTGGTGTACCCCATCCACATCCCCCCAACTAAATTCATCCTTCGCATTGGTGTTGCAGATTCAGTGGATCATGACATGGCTTTGAGGCTATAAAACTTGAGCAGTTTCAGACTCAAAATAAAGCACAATGATTGGCTGCTTGCGGACACGTGTCAGCAAGCAGCCAATCATTGCGCTTGTTTTTGAGTCTGAGACTGTTCTCAAGTTTTATAACCTTGAGGCATGGTCATTACAGTGCAGATGTTCAAGGTGCCTGTCGATTTGCCCCACATCTAGATGCCTGCACCATCACACTTCTCAAGACACGTTTAGTACACCTGTTCTTGAGTATGGCAGTCGGTGAGAATAGGTAGAAATTGACAAAACTTGTCCCAAACACATTTCGTAGGTCGGGAGTCAAAAACTCTTTGATTTTAATAACTTTTGCTACTGTCCTGCCAGCCAAGAGTGACAGTGGCGTCATGTTTTGTTTACATCGTTATCAGGGAGTTATAATCGATAGATCACTTGTGTATTAATCCTATCCACAGGATAGGATTAATACACAAGCGCTATATCGATTCGAGTTAGGTCAAGTGGGGTGTACAAGTAAATATTTTACTTAACAATTGTAAACAAATATTACGTAACTGTCACTCTTGGTTGGCACGTTAGTAGGAGTGTCCTATATTGTTGAAAGTCAGACAGGATTATATTGAGTAACATCCAAATTCACTGTTATTGGTTTTTTGAACTTCCAATAAAGATTTCACAGTCATTATGACAATTTTCACTTGAGTAACATCATTTTGACCATTTTTTTTTTTTTTTTGTGAAAAACCATCCAGTAACGACATTTTGGGCATCTTTTTCATGGCAAAAACTTGTATCTCGGTAAAATGAGCACCAAAATAATGGAATTTTTCATAGATACGATATTTTGAACCATGATTGATGCTTTTTGAGGGGGTTCTAATTGGTCTAGAGCTACGAGAATTTGACAGAATGTGCACCATGCGTTTGGTATTCCCGCATTGACAAAAAGTTGTTTTGGTAAAAATCAGAGTTATGAGGTTTTGACTCCCGACCAACGATTTGCAGCGTGTGATGGCAGTCAGCTTGCAGAAAGTACTGTACATAAACAATCTTGAAACTTTCATGAAAGATACAAAGGTCAAAAATTAACCCTTATAAGCCTAGCATCCTTTTTATGGGACATAGGCAAACAGTGTAGACAAAGATCAGACACCACATCAAGCAGCGTCGGATCAGAATCTTCACTTAAAATTTGGGGGGAAAAAACCCACCCAACACCCCAAAATTGGAAATGGGCTTGTTCTACCTATATAGGCTAGGAAAGTCCATTCGGTATAAATGGGTTCAACATTTTAGAGCCCATATTCCAGATGCAACATACCAAGACTGAAGGCTGTTGGCCCTTTTGGTTCCAGAGAAGATTTTAGTAGTCTTTATGGGTGTCAGGTAGGAGTGTGTAATGAAAAATTATTTTTCTACTCAAGCAAACCATATGTTGTGTGTTCTTTTGAGCACCCAAAACACATGTTTATCCCTTTGTATAATAATGGATTATTCCTTCTGGTTTGACACAATAAACTTGGGATAGTCCATTGTACATATCTAGGGGTGCCAGGTTATAATTTTAATAAAATTCTATTTTTTGTCTGACGATTTTTTTTAGTATAAAAAACAGTGTAGACCCTGATGAAATGCCACATCATTTCATCTGGGTCTTCAATGTTTGTAAAAGTACCCATTTTGGGATTACTATTTTACACTCAAAAAATTTCCTTATCTGTACCTATAGGTGTGCTATCCAGATCAACTGAACCAATTTTATTTCACCCTAACATGAAATTTCGTTTCAAATGACAGAGCCTTGAAAATTTGAGGGCCAATCATATGTCCGAGTCTTGGGTATACTATAAGATCAGCCTTCAGCTCTGGTAAGCCATATGTCCAGATAAGCATTTTTAGGGTAAAAAAGTTGTAATTATTTTTTCGCCAAAAGTTTAAACATTTGTTTTGGGTGCTCAGAACAACCCTCTCGTTGAGACAGTTCTTTTAAGTACCCACAATATATGTTTTGGTTGAAATAAGAAAAATAATTTTCAAATACAAACTCATATCTGGAGGCCTGGATACGAAACTAAAAATATTTGAAAAACTTGTAAAACTATGTATTATTCACAATTTTTCTGTGACAATTTATTAATATTCCTCAAAAAATAGCAGACAAAATGGTCAAAAGCTCCAGTTAACCATTCTATATTATTCTATAGTATTCTTTTAGCTCCTACAACACAAGTTTTGCAAAAGAAATCAGGCCCTGAGGTGCTAAAATTTTTATCCTGCTCATAATTGTTAAAATGCCAACAATTGTTGGCATTTTAACTAATATTAGCAGGGTAAATACACCATCGGAGTGTGTAAAGCAGGGGAAAAAAATCTTTATTTTTAATATTTTAGTTTTTATGAGAAGTTAAAGTTGAAATTTCATGCTCAGCTGAGCTTCACATGAAAAAAAGTTTTATAGCCTCAGGGACTGTTTCAGAATTATTCACTATTCATCTGGAGCTATTATCATCAATCCATTTTTCAAAAAGTTCAATGTAAGCAAATGGGTGAAAGCTCCAATTTCCATCACCACAAACTCTTGAATCTTGCAATATGCCTACAAAATATGGACACTTTTAAGTTTAAATGGTCATTTGTCTTTTAACAAATAAACTTGAAAATAAATCAGAGAGGCTATTATAGGCTGCCTTATTCAGTATTTTGAGGCTGATTTTCTATGGATTCACAAATTAACTTTCACCCATTTGTATCAGGCCATAGCCAGACGGAGGCCAGGAGCCTGGGCTTCAACATCATATGGGCCTAGATGCGAAAAACCCTGACTTTGTTGCTCGCGAACAACAAAGGCTCAGACCAGCCTGCGCATCTGCGCAGTCTAATCAGCACCTTTGTTATTCGTTGTCCGAAAAGTAAAGTAGCCATAATTCTCCATTTTTGTGGGCTTCAACATGATTAAGCCTCTGGCTACGCTCCTGTGTATCGATTCTGTTCTCAATATATCTTAGAAAATCTAGGTCACAGTTTTAACTGTCATCACATTAGCTTCTCACTCGTTCTTCGTACCTGAAATAAAGAAAAGAAGAATTTCCTAAAAAGATACAACCAGGCAACGACCAAGTTCGCATTTCATTCCATGAAACATCTAAAGATAAACTGTCAATAATATAAAATTGGCTATCTATTATTGTCACCCAGGTGCATGCCAAACTACACAAATACTTGTTCATTTCTACATGCTCATTACACTTAAACATTAACAAGACAAATTCGACGAATTTATATCCCCCCGACGAAGGGTTATTTGAGAGAAACATGTAAAATCCCATTTATCTAAGTCTTAGTTCACCTTCAGTATCATTCAGATCATAACAAACACCTGTCAAGTATGCTTTAGTGCTTAGTTTAATAAAAAATATACTTACATCTGCACAATTTCAATATCTGACCTTTAAACCCAACCCCAGAGGTCAAGGGTGTGTGTAAATTCAAAGTGTTACCTTGCATGTAGGTCTACACTTCTTCCACTTTCATTTGATATGCAACATGACCACTTTTAGAAAAGAAAAAGAAAATGACCTTTTGACCCCACCCCACGGGGTCGTTGGTGTGTGTAATGACAGCATATTTGCTTTCATGGTGCTCTGTGATCAATTCCCTTTAATTTGATATGCAACATGACTACTTTCAGAAAAAGATATAGTTTGACCTTTGACCCTACCCCCTGGGTCGAGGGTGTGTCTGTGGGCAAAATATTTGCTACCATGTTGCTGCCAGCGTTGTCAGCTTTAATTTGATATGCAACATGACTACTTTCAGAAAAAGATATAGTTTGACCTTTTGACCCCACCCCCTGGGTCGAGGGTGTGTCTGTGGGCAAATAATTTGCTACCATGTTGCTGCCAGCGTCGTCAGCTTTAATTTGATATGCAACATGACCATATTCTGAAAAAGTTTAATTTTGACCTCAGCCCCACCCCCTAAGTCCACCCAACAGGCTCGGACCCAGGCCTTCAAACTGAAATTCCGTTTGATATGTTTCATATCTATTGCTGCTCTGCCTGTATGCAAAATTTCAGCAAAAAATATTAACAATTGCCTTAGTTATTGCGAAATTTAAATATTTGACCTTTGACCCCTTAGGTGGGGTCAAAGGGGGTGGGGTAAAACTTTGACACTGCCATGCTTATCTTCAGGCACTTGGCAATCATGGTCTAATAGTGAGAAGTTGTTAAATATAATAGCTTTGATAAAATGTGAAGATCATCACACAAAAAAGCTAATATAGGTTTTGCCTTATAATTGCCTATACTAAAACAAGGGCAATAACTCAAGTGTTAAGAGGTTGATTTTGACCAAACTTATTGGATGTTTGAGAGTCCATGGTACTTATCATTTGTACCAAGAATGAATTAAATCTGACCAATAGGTACTGAGATATGGTTCCGGACGGACGGACGGACGGAATGGACGGACGGAGGGACGCACGGACGACGCCAAAACTATATCCCTCCGACTTCATCGGGGGATAAAAAGTAGTTGAGAAATTTATGTAAAAAGTTTATGGTGACAAACACTCATTTATTGAATGGACATATGTTGAAAGTACACATTGGAATTGCCTCAATGAGGCAATTCCAATGTGCACCAACAACATATGTTACTGAAATTAAGGAAACATATTTTGAAATATACACTAAATAAGTATCATGTCCATTGGCTTTGCCTCTTTTAAACATCTCAAACTGCCAATCAGTACTAAAATACCTGTCACTATACATTTACAGGACAGCTATATCACCAAATTTGAATTCATGAACTATGCTTTTGCTAAGATGTGTTGGCCAAGCGTACTTTCATCCATCCAAGACTCTAGATAAGAGTGTTTGTTTATTTGATTTGATTCTTTACGTCCCAGTCAACAATTTTTCAGTTATGTTGGGAGGGGTCTTCCTGAATTGAACTAGTTCTAAGCAGGGATAAATGTGTCTTGCTCAAGGACATTACGCAGTGCCACCATTGAGGCGCTAACCCGCAACCCCTCACTCTAGAGACAAGCACTCTACCGATGAGCTCCCTAGATAAGAGTTTGTAATTAAAAAAAATATGTTCTCATTTTTCAATCAAAACATATGTTGTGGGTCCTCAAAGGAACCGTCTAGATGATCCAAAAAAAATGTTAGAGTTGACCGGTAAGGGCTACGAACAGTAAATGTCGTCTGCTGAAGTTGTCTGCTGCAAATAATTGCCTAACATTACTGACCAATTAAATATAGAAGCAAATAGCGTGGACACAGAACAGACTCCCCCTATAGGAGCAGTCTGATCCGGGTCCACACTGTTTGCCATAGAGGCTTATTTCAGCAGAAGAGAAAAGCAGACGACTTTTGTTGCAATTGGCGCATTAAGGACATATGCTATTAAATACTTCCCACATTGAAATATTTTAAATGCTTTGCATACAGTTTGTTTTATGCATGGGCTATCCATTTATGAAATAAAAAGGATATGTCACCGTGCTTATTTTTTCAGAATCTCATATTGAAGTTTACAGCATTTGACCAATTTTCTAGAAATATAAAATAATAATACTAGTCCTAATTATCGAGCTAAAACGGTTGTAATCTTCACCCAGCTTCTTTCTTTTAACTTAAATTACTGCCCATGACCTCAAACTTTTAAGAAAATGTGCATGTTTACTTGTTACCCCATGCTGTGACAAGATACTGCATGATATATTTTGGCAATTCGTCGAAAAATGGAATTTGTTTTTAGAATAAATCATGTATTAAAAAATCTGACATTGAAAATCTTGAAAATTTATTTTTAATTCATGGACTATTATAATACCTTTCAGAAAAAAGAATAAAAATCTGGGGTCACCGAACTAATTCTCTTTCTAGAGGGCCAAATTTAACCCCACCCCCATAGGTTTCATGCGTAATTCAATATAAAAAGTTAGGGGATGACCATTTCGGTCGTTTTGATGATGCCATTTTACTAGTATATGAAGTAATTTAGCATTAAAATGTTAAAAAAGAAAGAAAAAACACACTGAAAATATGTGCGCATCTGGGAATCGATCCTGGTTCTCTGGCTTTGTAGCCAGGCGCGCTAACCACTAGGCCACGAGGTCAGGTTGTGCGCCGCTCTAAATATCCATACAAATAGTATAGACTCGGCCACTATCGTATTCGTAACCAGGGTTATTGTGTACGTCGTTTGATTTCGACTGAGCTACATTTATCTGTCTTTAGTGCTGAGACGATCAGTTCTGAAAAGATGTCAATAGATATTTCGAACACACTTTAATTAGTTATTTTGTGAAGAAAATGTCGGAACACCGATATGACATAAGAATATCGGAAGCTGTATTGATCCAAATCCGTTAAGGGTCGAAAGACAGGACCCAGACAACTTTCCCCGTTTGCAGACGCGGAAAAGGTGCGCATTGGAAATAGCCGCATATGTCTTTAATGGTTAATTTGGAAACTTGTCTTTCACCCCTTGATATGCACAATTTCAGGTCCATTGTATTAAACCAAATGGAAGAATTCATTAGTATACCAAAGGGTTAATCAAGAAAGTCTTTAGGCCAGAATTTTTTTATTAGTTGATTTACGAACCCTCCTACTGTAATTTTTCGGAAAGTAGGAAAAAAATAAAATTCAATTTCTATTTTTTTTTTTTTTTTTATTTTATCCGCCGACTCTAAATATTATTTGTTTTGATGAAAAAAATAATATTTTTTTGAGGTTCTGTCTGTGTATTTTTGAGAGTGACACTGTTAAAAGTGATTGTCCTGTCCAGATTTTTAGAAAAATGATGAAATATTTAAAGATTTAATACAGACTGTTGGTGTTTACCTTACTAGTTTTACTGTTTTTTTCTGGAGATATTAAAAAAAAAAAAAAAAAAAAAAGCTCTGAAAAAAAAAAGAAAAAAAAAAAGCTCTGAAAATGACCAGTTCCAGTAAATCAATTAATAAAAAAATTCTGGCCTTAACACAGGATGAGGGCTTCACGTTAACTTTGCAAGAGACCCAAAGTATTCATGATTCAATGAACATTCCAAAAAATGAATTTATTGCTTATATTTACATTGAATTATAAATATCTAAATTTATAAAAAATATTTTTAGTTTAGGAATTAAAACAGTTTTATATGTAAAATATAATCGTATTAACAAATTAGTTGGGGTGTAAAATTGAAAAGCCGGCTTGAACAAGGACAGCCAATGGAGCAAACAAGAGGCTTGTTTTGCACGTGCGACTCAGGTGTGGCTCGCTGTCAATCACAACACTAATATCACTTCTGGCAAATAAGTTCAATGTTCAAAGCGTATTGCATGGGCATGTGAGCTTGGCAGCTGTCAATCAAATTTTGTGTAATTCATGAGGCTATGAACGGTTGCAAAGATCTAAAGATTCACTAAAGGATTGCTTCAAAAATATAAATAGAATAACATAGTAACATTATGAAAATTATTACATTTTACAAAAAATTTTTTTAACCCTTGTCCTGCTGAAACCGGGTTTATTCTTTTTTTGAAAACAGTGTACATCCAGATCAGCTGGCTTCTGATGAAGCCATCTGATCAGGATCCACACTGTTTTCCACCCGGATTGAAAATAATTTGGTCAAAATAAATTAAGCCCCACCGGAAATTTTCCCATAGACTTAATGTAAATATATTCATGTTTATCATAATATTTTACTGAATAAAGAGTTTTCCATAAAAATTTCAACAAAGAAGCAGCAATGTTTCCTTTCAACATACATGTATTCTTGGTTTCAAAGGGGTACGTGCATTAAGAGGCTATTTCGGCCCCCCTATGAGGTCAAAAAATAAAAGTTGCTCTTCACAAGTTTCTTTGTATTAGTTTATTAGAACAATAGCCAAAGTGTAAAAGTCTGACATTGATTCGACTTTTATGGTTGCTATGGCAACAAAAATGGCCGCCAAAATAGGCTGAAAATAGGAAAATGGCCATTTTGGAGCAAATTTGAGACATGTAACAGAGGATTATATATAGAGCACAAGCAAATACAAAAAAAATAATTTAACAGAATATGAGACTTATCACGGCACACAATATATTAAAAGGTTTTTTTGGTATTTGCTTGTGCTGATATCTAATTCTTGAAAAATCTGTCTCGAAAAGCCTCAAAGTTGGCCTAAAATGGCAATTTCTCTATTTTAAGCCTATTTTGTCAGCCATTTTGGTAACCATAGCAACCGGTAAAAGTAAAATAAATGCCAGAATTTTACACTCGAACTATTCTTCTAATAAACCAACAAGATGAAATTGGTGAAAAGCAACTTTCAGTTTTTGGCTCCAGAGGGGGCCAAAAAGCCCCTTAATGCACGTTCCCCATTTATTGATACATTTTCCATAGAGCTACACACATTCCAGCAAATATCCTGTTTCATTACCTATCATTCCTATAGTAAAATTCACAAAACTTTGGATGCTCTTGGAAAATTTAGCTCATGCCTGAAGAAAAACGGTATTTTCCATTGAAACTTTGTACGATTACACCGAAGATATCGTTGCCTAACTTTGGTGGAGTTAGAATTTCCAACTACCTTGGATATTTTAGAAATAAACAGCTAAACTTTGGAAATTTAACTTTATGGCTATGGGAAAAAGTGACACGCGGCTTAACTTATTTTGGCAAGTTTACATATTTATAACTGGAACGCTGCAGGTTTACAGGCTAAAAATTAGAGAGGAGTGTAGTACATAAAAATATTCAGCACGACAAGGTTAGTGTTGGGCTGTTATAGTCGTGGGTGATAGTTCAAAATTTCCAAAATCCAGAACTTTGAAACTCCAATCTTAAAACTAGCAGTATGCCCACAAAATATTCACAATTTCAAGTTTAAATGATCAGTTGCCTTTAGACAGACTGTATATAAACAGGAAAACCTATTATAATCTCCCTAATTCAGCATTTTCTGAAATCCTGAATTCAGGAATAATCCTGAAAACTTTCACCCATGTATAGTCCACCAGTCTACTTACCCTGAGCCCTAAGTTCTAAAAATCTTTTTCTTTTTTACTTGCTTTTTCTGCCTTTCTACCTATAAAAGGAAAAAGTATTATAGATTATTGACACACACAAAAATCTGATTTATTTTGGCGCAGACTTACACTGATGGTTTCACATTTCGCCATTTATTACTGCCTTAAACTAGTTTAATGTGACATATTAAAACGACTTCCGTGTGTAGGCGGCCATTGTTGTTTTGAAGAAGTCCTAGTCGCTTGAATGCTTTCAGTAGTCAATAGTTGCAAAGCGATTATGATCATATCTGCTTATTACACAAACGCTTGCAATGAATATCCGGGCTCTTTCTTAGCAACTTCCGGAGAGGACAAAATCCATATTAAGGAAAAATTGTCTTAAGTTCTCATAGCTGTCATTTTGTAAAAAATTATTTTGTACATTAGGCATCCATTCAAAGTTATTTTAATATTTCCACTGTTAGCACACACCTTAAATAAATGTAAAATAGTGCCATGTTTCATTTCCTGACCATGTAACCAGCAACATCACAGGCAAACAATGATTTCTTCTATCCTGTTCTATTCTTTGAAACCTACCCAGGACTTTAGTTAAAGAATGCGTAACGAAAATTTAATTTTTTTTATTTCTTATTTCTCAACCAAAACATATGTTGTGGGTACTCAAAAGAACCGTCTCAATGAGACAGTTCTTTTGAGCACCCAAAACATACGTTTTGATGGGTAAGAAAATATTTTTAATTTTACGCTGAAAATTTTTGTTAATCTAAACCTGTGCCTACCTTCATCTCTTGCTTTCATCCTGCTGATGAACCCCTGGCTTTTATTCTTCCTGAACTGTTCAAAGGGGTCATTCATGCTGACCCCAACCCCCTTGAACTGGTCCTGTTTGTCCCTCACATCACTTGCCTCAATGGGGTCAACAATTCCCTGTTCCTTGGCTCCCAGACCTCTGCCACCCCAGCCTATAGTACACAAGATTTTTTTAACATTTGCATAAAAATACAGTTCAATCCCTTTATAACACAGATTTGGATATAACATGATGATGTTGTGGCTCCCAATTTTTTTTACCATTGGAATTTTACAAAGGAATTATAGGAAAATGACCATAAAATGGTCATTTTCTTATAATTTTTCTGTAGATTTGTTCTTTTATAACAAGATTAATTTAAAACACAGTCCATTCCTATGGACCCCGAACTGTTCAAAGGGGTCATTCATGCAGACCCCGACCCCCTTGAACTGATCTTGCTTGTCTCTCACATCACTTGATTCAATGGGGTCAACAATTCCCTGTTCTTTGTACACAAAATTTTTTTTTTTGATTTTTTAAAAATTTGCATAAAATACAGAGCAACATGACCATGTTGTGACTCCCAATTTTTACCAATGGAATTTTAGAAAGGAATTATAGGAAAATGACCATAAATTGGTCATTTTCCTATAATTTCTTTGTAAAATTGTCTCTTTATAACAAGATTCACTTAAAACACAGTCCATTCCTATGGACCCTGAACAGTTCAAAGGGGTCATTCATGCTGACCCCGATCCCCTTGAACTGATCCTGTTCGTCTCTCACATCACTTGCCTCAATGGGGTCAACAATTCCCTGTTCTTTTGCTCAGAGACCTCTGCCACCCCAGCCTAGAGTACACAAGGTTTTTTTTTCATTTTTTTTTTTAAATACTTGCATAACATGATCATGTTGTGGCTCCCAATTTTTTTGCCATTGGAATTTTACAAAGGAATAAAAGGAAAATGACCATAAAATGGTCATTTTCCTATAATTCCTTTGGAAAATTGTTCCTTCATAACAAGATTCACTTATAACACAGTCCATTCCTATGCACCCAAACATAGCATTATAAGAGGACTACACTGTATGATACCAGTTAAAAGCCAATTATAAGAGCAAAGTTATCATTAACACTTTTCTGCCAATCCAGTTTGATACAATACAGTTTGAAAGGACACATGTTAGAAATTTCAATTACATGGGTGAAAACAACATAAAGAATTAATACAACACCAACACAAAATAATATTTTCATTTATTACACTGACACTTTGCCATAAGGCTTCTTCAGTAGTAAACAATGAAAATAGATGAAAATCCTTAACTTGGAAATTCATATGAGAATTGTTGCACTTTCTATTAGTTCTCAAGAACAGACTCCATAAAACCGAGTCTGCTGTTATCTTATATTGTAGGTTCTCTCTATTTCTGAAGGATCCGTTTTTCCAGATTATTTAGAGGTCGCAACAGCTGTCGTTGTGCCACATGGAGTTGGTAAAACTTCTCCCCGTACATCATTATAGTTGATTTTTTTTTTTTTTTTTCATACTCTGGTCCTTCAGGAATATTGGGTTCTGACGGAAAGCAGAATACCGCTTAAGCCGGTGCTAGGGGGCGTGAGAATTGTTGCACTTTCCATTAGTTCTCAAGAACAGACTCCATTAAACCGAGTCTGCTGTTTTCTTATATTGTAGGTTCTCTTAATTTCTGATGGATCCGTTTTTTCCAGATTATTTGCAGTAAAACTTTCGAATACTAGCAATTTCAAGTTTAAATGGTCAAGTGTCCTTTAAACAGAAATAAACCTTAGAAGCCATTATAATCTGGTTAATAAAGTTTTAGAAATAGTGTCATATGGGAAAGGAGGTATTGATAAAACAGTAACCTCCCTTGGGAGTACATGCAGTCATGGACCAAAAGTAATTCCACAATGTCAGAAATCTCATAGAATCCAGTGTATTTTCAAGTTTGCAAGAAAATTAACTAAGCTACAGCTTACCAATACAATTCTATGTTTTTGGTGTCATTTGAAAGTTAAATGAATAAGGTAATATTCTTTATAATAGTTTCATTAAATTTCATCCATGCATTTTTAAAGCTGCAGAGATTTAAACTATTTGCAAGATTTTTTAGACAATTTTCAGACAACTTCACCATTGACATCAATGGAAAGTGGCATTTCCTTTTTTTTTTGTAAAAGTTTAAACTGTTGTACTTGAAAAAGACAAAGACAAAACTTCATTTAAATTGTACAGTACATGCATCTATTATTTTAATTTTACAACGATTATAAAGTAATTGCTATTTAATCTTGATATCACACAATAATGTGATTCTCGTCAACATGAAAAAGCATTATAGTCTATGGGAAATTAATTTTGTCCTTGACTGTATATTGATAAACCTCAAATAGCAAGAACCAGGGTTCATACAGGCAAGAAGAAATTCAAGGACTTCTCAAGTCAATCCTACAGTTTTCAAGGACTAAAAGGTTATCAAACATCCAGATTTAAGTGTTTCGATTCTAACTTCAGAAATGCTAGACTGAGATAATGGAGAAGTTAGTACTAGAAAATTAGTATAAAATTGTTGTGCCTTTATTTGGTGCAGCATTTGCTGCACCAAATAAAGGCACAACAATTTTATATTGATTTTGATCTCTATCAACAATTTTAAGTCCTACAGAAAATAGAAGAATTCAAGGACTTTTCAAGGCCTTTGAGTGATTTTCCAGTATTTTTCAAGGCATACTTAATTTGCAAGGACTTTTCAAGAAAGCTCTCTGAATTCAAGTACTTTTCAAACCTGTGCGAACCCTGCTCTTTGGTATTCAATTCTTACCCATTTTTTTCAACAGCATATGTCCCTTGTTTCCCTCCCCCAGCTTGTCTTGTGGTGTCTGGGCAGCTGCTGCTGCAAGAAAAGCTTCTGTGGAACTGAAATTATATGAAACAGTCTCTTTAATAATTAAACTTCTCTGAGACAGCTTCTTTAACCCTTTACTCCATAGGCTATTTTTAGATCATGACATCATTATCTATTTTGAGACCACATTGAAAAAATTCATAAGTTTTGAATACTTTTGAAAATATTATGGAAAATGGAGCATTTGCTCTTTTTGGGCAAATGCTCCATTTTACTTAATATTTTCAAGTACATGATATTTCAAAGGCATCAAAGGCATTATTATGGAGTTAAGAGTCAAAATACAACCACAGTTCAAATATCAAGACAGTTTCTTTAATATAATATCCTAGAAAAGTTTCTTTAATATACTATCCTAGAAAATTAATAAGATACTACCCTAGGCCTAACTAGGCAAAGTACCAAAAACTGTCCTTTCAATATACATTATAAGGGTCTCTTTAAATATACTACCTGTGCGCTCAATTACAGTTTCTTAAAAATATGCTACCCAGGCAGTACTAAGTAAGTCTCAAACCATAATGATTCTTTTCTCCCAGTTCCATGGGTGAAGGGTGAAAACATCCCAAATCCTAAATTTTAAACAATAGCTTTAACAAAAAATCAAGTTTAAACAGTTAAAACAGTTATTTTGAAAATAAAATGAAAGTTTAAACAGTTATTTTGAAAATAGATCACAGAAGCTATGATAATCTGGGTCCCTAGACTTACCGGAAAGACCCGAATTACCGGAAAGACCACCGAAATACCGGAAAGACCAAAGAATAATAGGGGGTTATTTCCTGTATTGATTTTACTAGTCTTATTTGTATAGGAATTTTTGTTTTTAACAATTGTAAAGCGATATATGTACTTTGTAAATCATTCTATTGTCCGACAATAATAATTCAGTCATTTTGAGCCAAATTATTAGCATCCAAACTCATTGTCGAAAATTTTACTATTACTTCCATGTTGGGATGCCTTGCTTATCCGAGTTTTGAGGAAGTGGTTAATATTCTATTGATATTAAATATAAAAAAGTAACACTGCTTATTGAATAATAACTTTATTTTGTATATCAGCACATATTAAAAATTAATGAGCCACACCATGAAAAATGTATCCGTTATATCATGAAAAAGAACAGCTAAGGTTGCATTTATTTTATTTTTTTTTGCTTTAAAAAGATAATGGTATTACAGAATTTTCTGAAAAAGCTAACAACACATTTGCTGGTCACATTCTACGCAATGAATAGCCTGATCAGCAAATTTGCCGTTTGCATTACAACGAATCCATTTTATCGTGGACTTGACTCATTACCAGCACTCTTGGACATATAACCAAAAAATGTATATTCAAAGATCAAATAAATTGCACAAATGGGAGCATATTTTGAGGTACAATAGTCTAGCTATAGGCAAATTATAAAAAGCAAAAGGGCATACATAAAAGTAAACCAGCATCAAAATCGTTCAAAAGTGAAGCGAATGTAAAACTGAGTATAAAATAAGATGTGTAAAACTATAGCAAAATTATATCAGATTAAAATTTAAATCACAGTAGAGATGTAGAAAAATAAACTGTAGTAATAGATATATTTAAAATTTATGCTAATGAAATCTAAAAAGGGTCTGTCAGGAAATGCTCGTCACATTGGCTAACAAGAGTAAAATCTAGAAAAACAGCACATTGACAATTGCATATACAATGTAAAAGTTATATGTATTAAGTTGACAGCGACGTACACTATATCTATTCGTTTAAACATGCAGCTTGAAACAATAGCATCATCAAGTTATCAAATAGATTTAAGACTCTAACGAGCTTGCTCTACCGTCATGTGCGGATCCAGAGGGGGGGGGGGGGGGGGGGGGGGGGGGGGGGGGGGAGGAGGAAGAGGATAGGGGGTCCCCTCATTCAAATCACAAAAATATAGGGCTTCATAGCAATCACCAGCACACCAGCGAAACGCCATTTAAATGGCATTTCGCTGGTGGGCCGAAGATGGACCGCATATAGTGGTATTTGGATCCTCCCTCCCCTCATCATGCTCATCAACTACAAAAAAACCGTCACAGTTGGACACCACTGACAAACTTTCTGGATCCACGCAGGAACGTGCAGTCTCATCAGTGCCTCTATTTTTCACATTTAGTTTAACCCGTTTATATACAAAATATATGGAGCGAATAGACAAGATTCCATTTCACCAGATTTTTGTCGCTCATATATCATAGCAGTAAAGGTTATGATTAGTATGCGATCTCGCGCTGTCTCATCATAACCTTAAATGCTCACATGCAGATGGACACATTCTTAATCTGGAAGGCAGTTATCAGTTGAAGCATTATGTACAGTTTATCTCTGGAAAATCACCAAAGATGTATATCGCCCGCATATCGGAAAGCAATAAAGGCTCAGACGAGCATGCTATGTCGCGCAGACTTAACAGAAGGCACATTTTATATACAAGGTATCATACGAGCTATTGTTTACCAAAGCTTTTGCTGTTACAATAAAGTCTCAGACGAGTCTGCGCTTGTTATATAGTACAGTCTCATTAGAACTTTTACTACTCACATGGACAAAGATAGTGAGTATGATCAGGAAATACCACAATCACAAACCGCAGACAACCCCATGGCACCGCGAGGAAGAGCCACTCAACCATCACGAGACACCAGGTAGACAAAGACTGGAATACCGCAAGCATTCCGTCCAGTTATTATGTACCCAATATCATCATTAAGGACAGAACTATTTAACGAAATTATAATACCTTTAAATATGTCTGTCATAACTGATGCTAATTGGTACATAATAGAACCGCCCAATTGTCCCATTCATATAGATAGTAGATAAGATGACGGTGAATGTGTTAAATGGTATGTACAGTATATTTACAGTAACAATCAAAAAGTAAGGTTGTAATTAGCACCAATATGAACAGTAAGGTCGTAATTAGCACCAATATGCAGTTCACACACATGTAAAAGATCATTTTTCAAAAAACAACATTTTTTCAAAAAACAACGTTCAACATTTCTCAGCTATGCGAACCTACCTGCACTTAAAAGCACAGGCTCTCAACAAAGCAGAACGGTGTGGCATAACATGAAGCTCATGTCGTTACTTGTCAAAGTTCTCTCTGTCCCTTTTTTAAAAAATTAAAATCAATTTTGTTATCTGTTCAAGAAATCATGATCATATTAGACATATGTCAGTTACACGAACCTACCTGAGCAGAAATACCCAGGCTCTCAACATAGCAGAACGGTGTGGCATAACTGAAGCTGATGTCTAATCATGATTTAATTTTTATATTTGTCATTGTTCTTTCAGTCCTTTTTCTTTTGCACTGGTTTATTTTTTTCCCCTTTGTCCTAGGTGCTACAACATTCGACTGTCCGTCCGTCGTTTTTACAATCCGCTTGTCTTTCAAAACAAAATCTTTAAATCGTTTGTAGTGTCGGTCTTGCTCAGCCAGCGTTGTTTTGGCCCACACTCCCCTACTCACAGAAAATTGCTCGTGGGATTCAGCAAGCATAAACTTGCCCATACCCACGATGGACCTACGTAGTTCCTTAAACTGGGATTCCACGCGCTCCTTAACAGACTCGATTAGGTCCATTAAAGGCTGTGATTTCCAATCAATGGTCTGTTTGAGTACATGGTTGAGAGACTCACAATTGTTGTTCGTCCACTGTCTGTCCGTCTTGGCAATGCCTTCTGGTTCTTGGCGTTTTTTATTCAAGTTTTCCTTAACCCTTTTTTGAAAGTAATTAAGGAAGGACCTAGAAATTGACTGACTGAGCTGCTCTACCTCCTCGCACTTTTCCTCAAAACATACCGTGTCATTGGCATTAATGATACGGTCTTGTCGTGTTCCATATTGTTCACAGTTTAGTATGATCTGGATCTACACAGTTTGTTAAAAAGGTTTCATAATGTTTCAACAGACAACCAAAACATACGACTTTTTGTGATATGCACTTTAAACGTTAATACATGTTAGGTCAGTGTATTTACGATCAAAAAAAAACTTATTTAATGATTAAAACCTGATCCCTGATCTAGCTTAACAGTCAAAGAATATTCAAGCGACAAGCAAAGGCTCTGATCTGACTGCGTGTAAGCACAGGCTGATCTGAGGTTTTGCTGGTCGCACATACTACATTATTGGAAACCTCATGCAATGGCTCAAATTATGGTAAATCTAACAAGATATGAATAATAAACCTGTGGCATGTGATTTCCAACAATATGAGAATTTGACAGTTGAGCCTGCGCAACATCCTTTTAAGCTTAGAAACTTCGGTTAATAGCTTAACAGTCAATGAATATTCAAGCGATATGCGCAGGCTGATCTGAGAATTTGCTGGTCGCACAAACCACATTGCAAAGGCTCTGATCTGACTGCGCGTAAGTACAGGCTGATCTGAGGTTTTGCTGGTCACACATACTACATTATTGGAAACCTCATGCAATGGCTCAAATTATGGTAAATCTAACAAAGCCAGAGACCATACTGATTGGATGTGCATGCTGATCTGCGCTATTACTCATCGTATCGAACAAGTAAGTGCAACTTCATCATGTTTATTGTAGACGGTATTTGTATCGCGTGCCTGTCTGACACATGCCAAGAATAAAGAACCTTCTCTGAACACCATCTTGTTTATTGGCTGGCGTGTGCCTATCTGTCATTCAACCTATGGCAATAGGAGGCGGCAATCGAAAACGCTCTTAACAATCGACGAACAAGGATCAAAATCGCGAGAAACAGTATTTTCGATTGCCATTTATCAGGTCGGTGACAAATGGTAATCGAAAACTAACGTTTTTGATCTACGTTCGTCGATAGTATTAACGATTTCGATTGCCGCCGACCCGGTGTGGGAATTAAGGGTTATGGCAAATAAAAAGCTGTTAAATTGATATTTACGAACTATCGAAAAAATACACAATATTCAGAACAGTGGAGAACCTTCCAAAAGAAACTTCTGTAAGCACTGTTTGCCTATGTCCCACAAAAAGGACGCTATGTCAAATTGGGTTAAATAGTGTTGGTCATTTTCATTTTTATACAAATTTAAAAAGAAACTTCTGTAAGCAAACTGTGGAGAGCCTGATCAGATGCCGAATTTTTCGGCGTCTGATCTGGTTTTGCACTGTTTACCGATGTCCCACAAAAAGGACGCTAGGCTTAATTGGGTTGAATACACTCTTCAGAACGAAGACTTACCGTTGCAATGATGCATCAGCGTCAAATTGTATCCCGTTGAAGCAACACTGTTGGCAATAAAAGTTAAGCAAGTGGTTGTCCCAAGTCTTTAACTCAGTTTCAGTCATTGGAACACATGTTATGTGTTCCCATCTGTTACAATTATAGCACTGAATACATGGCTCCGAACAATGTTCGAAGCACTGAATACAGGGATATGAACCCGACATTGTTCTTCAAATGATAACCAAGCACAGATTAAATTATTAGTGTTAAATGTCCTCGATTTCACATATCACTTTTGCCGAAATTTACCGAAAAAAAAAACAGCCACAATAGACTGCTTGAACTTAATAAATATCACATCAGACTATTTAAAAAAGATCCATTCTAGTCCCAAGTCCGAAAACGGACGTGTTCATGTTTGAAAAGAACATGATATCACACCAAGACGAATGAGCACGAATGATGATAAGATGCAAAATCTGATCTTTTATAAAACTTTTTACCTTTTAAGTCTTTTGATTTTAAACAAGTCGGTTTATTTAGAGACACAATTAAAGTAGATTATTTAATTCTTACGTAATAAGCAGGTCAGATATACTTTGAAGGCGGTGTCCAAAAAGTACGTAATCATCATTCAAGCCACGCCACGAGAAAACCGATATTGCTCACGGTTCTCCTTTGGCAGTGTAATTGATTTAATTTATCTTCTTTGTTTTTAACCAAAATCTGTGCTCGGTTCTCTATCATTTAACGAATACGCTTGGGCTTCGTCGCGAGAAAATCGGTCTACGAAATTTCCTACTGCTTCACGCTCAGCAACAGAGACTAGCTTTACAGAAACTGTGACTGACTTAGCCAGCCATCTTGTCATCAAGTGAAAAACAAAGGCGATTATCAGAATGCGCAGATCTGCGCCTCCGTTGTCCGCATGATAACTAAGTCCGCTTTAATCGCGACGAAACCCACAGCATCCCGCAAAAAAAAAATTAAACATTTTTGAATGACAAAAGAACACGACGTATGTTATAGAAAAACTTTTGCATTCCCCTGTCGTTGTAATGGACGCGGTCGGTGTCGTAGTCTCTCGGGTACTTGATGTCTTTGAAAACTATGAGATCATTTCCGTATTCCTTCCTCAAAAGTTTGTTAATCTTCTCGCGCTGAGAATCGAAACACTTCTTGTCTAGTCCAGGGGTTTTAAACTTGCCACGGGTCGGTATTTCAGCCACATAAATCTTTCTCACACCACCGTCTCTCAAATCTTTAATTATAGAAAAATAGAGGTCCGCGAGTTCGCTGGGTTTAGTGTTTTTAGTTATACTGTTACCTCCCAAGAAATGTAAACGACACCAGGTTTAAAAGATTTAACTTTCTTCAGAGTTTCTGCGCACGTTTCAAACTTCATTCCTCCGATGCCAAAGAACCTAACATCACCAGTTGGTGTCACTATCTTCCTTAATTGTACCAATGATTGTTGAATGCTTTCATCTTTTAGAAATGGGTGAACTCTGCTCACGCAATTTACAACAAAAACAACAACTCATGCACGCATTCTCGTATGAACGTACAATAATTGACAATCATTGACGGCAGTAACTGGCAATCATTATAAGACCCAGAAGAAAATTAATGCTATAAGTTTAAGTAATCAATATTCTGAAGTCCATTTATTTAGAAAGTTTATGCTTAGTAATGTACTGTTTTGGGCGAAAACTGCACAGGGGGTGGGGGTACTCTGATTATATTTTTTTTTCCTACGTAGGCTAAGGTTATTTTGTGGGGTTCAAGATTTTGAATTTCAATATTTTTAGGGGGTTTTCAGAAAATGAATATTTTTGGGGTATGAAGCTTTTGTGGATATTTTTTGGGTAAACCACAAAATTTGCCTATATTTAGGTGTCATTTTTAAGCATTTTAGGGTCTTTTCTTATGGGCAAGGTACAGAATGGGGGATATTTTTTATACTAAAATTTCAAATATTTTTTTGGGGTGCTTGAAAATCCTAATATTTCTTGGGGTGAACGGTAGATGCTGGGCCCAAGCCTACGTATGGAGAAAAAAATAAAGTAATCCCCCCCCTCCACGCCCTGGGGAAAATTGCCGTTATAAAATTGTATTGCTTCAACTTCAATCTTGTTTATTGAAAGGACTAATAGCTTGGATTAAGGCCTAATTGAAGGGCCCTTGTTAACACCTAGAACTAATCAGTGTGTCAATGAGGTGGAACTAACTAGTCTTATTAAAGGACCATTGTTAACACGAGGAACAAACCCAATCAACGAACATGTTTCAGAAAAAGGGAACACATCCATCCATCCATCCAATAAAAGACGTTATGCAAGAATGTTTAAATGCATTTTATCATATTTATATCTTTTAATGTCCTTTAGTTTGAACTTTGAAGCTCAGTTTATGATTCTTATATTTTAAACTTTGGTCAATGATTCTTATATATCCGCATATGTTATGCCTTTTTGGTATTTTAACTTTCGAGCCTCCGTCGTGGTAAGTCGATATATGGTTATGCCTTGTATATGCCAGCTTTGTTTTCTCACAAATCACATTTCGCCAAACAAACAACTATTCTATAATATGATTTTGACGTATTTAATTTAAGCCGTACATTTTCGGTAATTTGGAAAGGGAATTCTTCTTATCTTTTTTATCTTTCAACTCATGTTTTCAAGACAAAATGATCATAAAAATGAATTAAAAATATCAAAAAATATATAACAAATTATAACATATATACATAATATATACTAGATACTCAAAAATTAACAATATTCAATAATCAACAATAGCCTTCTTCATTGGCGAAGGGCATATCAATATTTCCCTATTATTCTTTGGTCTTTCCGGTATTTCGGTGGTCTTTCCGGTAATTCGAGTCTTTCCGGTAAATCTAGGGACCGTGATAATCTGTCTGTTTCTATGGAGAGTCAACCTCAAAATCATGAATTCAGGAATAAACCTAAAAACTTTCACCTATGCACTTGTGAACAAAACTCTTAAAAAATAAAATACAATGTATTAGTAAATATATGAATGCAGAAAATAATTAACATGATAGTTTAAACACTAAACCTGTCACATTCTCAATTCAACAAATGTTCAGGTCATCGGATAAGTTAGCCTTAGGAATTTTTGTTGAGATTGTGTTATCAGGCCCGATCCAGTTCCAAAAAGTAATGATTGTTAAGGAAATTATGAAGACTTCTGAACTAAGGGTGAGGTAAGCGCTGTGAAAACTACTTTAAGCCGTCCAGTAAAAGTATTTTTTACTGACCATTTCAAGGCGGTGCTTCTTTTGTGGATCTTTTTTGTTATTTATGTTTTGTGTTTGTCATGTTTTCTTGTCTGTTCATTGTAGCCTTTTGGTCACTCTTGGCTCTCTTGTATGTGATTTTTAATGTGTTTTTGTCACTTTCCCATGTGGTATCCTGGGTCAGGTGTGGTGCTTGATTGTATCTATTCCTGATCTTTGCCTTCTTCTTACTTCAAGTATCAGAATACAGATCTCCTTTATTATCTTGACAAGCAATAATTTTGCTTACAATGTAGGTGGTGTAACACTCCGTGACCTTGACCGCGACCTTGACCTTCTGTGTCTTCTAGCAGGAGATGGTGACCGAGATCTGCTGCTTTTCCTGTATGGTAGGGGTGATCTTGATGCAGAATATGACCTTGACCTAGATCCAGACCTAGATCTGGATCTTGACCGTGACCTGGATCTTGACCTGGACCTGGATCTCGACCCTGACCTAGATCTTGACCGTGACCTTGAATATGATCTTGACCTGGATTGAGGTGATTTTGATCTGAAAAAAAGAAAGAGCTAAGGTAAATGTTCTAAAATTTTGAACACTAGTTGCCGAAGAAGCAGTCTGATCAGGGTCTTCTCTGTTTGCTATTCTGACTTGCATACTGTAAATTCCAATCCTGCTAACCAACATTTTATTTGAGACAAGAAAGAGAAATGCGACCGAAATTTTAGAACATTTACATGAAATTATTAATACTTTTACTGAAAGTTGAAAAAAGCTGAAAATATTGTCTGCAGATATCTGCTACAATATTTCCCTTTTAGCTTCAGATTAATTTTAACTTGCATGTAAACAGTATTAATCCTGAAGCCAAACTTCAAAGCATCTAGAGCAGTCTGATCAGGGCCAAGCTGATTACAATAGAAACTTTGAATGACAGCTGCAGACAGCAAAGTAGATGACTTATGTCGTTTGTCTGTTTGGTTTGATTCTTTACGTCTCAGTCAACAGCTATATCGGGACGGTCAGGGTTTTTTTCCTGGGCAAGCTTGACTAAGCGGTTAACCAGTACTTTGTGCACATACTTTAGCTTGTAACTGACAACAACCCTTCTTGAATTAGCGGAAGGGAGAATGGTCATAGAAATTATTTCATGATCAATCTCTGCGAAAGTATGGGACTGGGCCAGGATCGAACTTGCGACCCCTGGATCTGCAGTCAGACACACATCTGTAATCAGATATGTTACTGACTGCGCTAAATGGCCTGGTACACAGGTATTACCGAAAATTTGAACTTCAATTTTTCCAAATACACCCTAATTAGAAATAAATTTTGGACACAGTGGATTCAGAGAATAGGACCTATTCATGATCTATTTTAAGTAATGTCTATAATTACATGTTTTGGGTGCATAAAAGAAACATCTCCCTGAGAGGTTTCTTTTACACGCCCAAACTTAAGGTTGAAAGAGCAAGAAACGATAATAATCATTTTTGGGTGTTATATATATATATATATTATTTTTATTACCAACCATCTATATACCAAACAGAGTGATGGTCTATATTTTGCTATGTCATGAGTCACTGAACTATTGCCTTGGCAATAGTTTTGATATTGACTGTGACTTTACCATGGTCTGGTTTCCTGCTTCGCTGTTAAATATCGACATGCACGACGACGATGTGTGCACAGTTTGTTTATGCCAGGAGACATATTGTAACAATGGCCGAAATGGGGCATGGTTTGGCAACTTTAAACTCAAATAACTCTGTTGTTTATGATCAGAAACAAAAAGTGTGGGTACTTGTTTTCTTAGAGACCAACATTGAGCAGATTAGGTGAAATTTTCTGTTTTGCAACAAAACTGCATCGTCTTCAGCAACTCCATTCAAGGAATGCTGCTAAGTATGTCATCAAATGGGTTGGGTAATAAAACAGTTATTTCATGCCTGTTTGTAGTGTAGTCAGACTATTACCCCTCTGTGCCGTGGACGACCTGATGCACTATTGCACTTGGCCTATGGCCTCGTGCAATAGTGTTCAGGTCGTCCATGGCACCTCAAGGTAATATACTGCTCAACAAAAGTTTAGACGGATTTTAATTTAATGTCCCACTTTGAACGAACAGGAAACATTTTATTTTAATGTAATCAACATGCATGTGGATCTTGCAATTAATGTTTTTTCATGTCCGCCAGACAACATGTAATCTGGTTAGGCGTCAGTGAATCGACGTTAAATTTGATAGCATGGGCATGCAAAGAATAAATGTGTACATTAGAAATTAGAACTTTTGAATCTAGAGTGAAGCAAAAGATTCTCAATGATAAAAAACGTTGAAAACGTCAAAGTTTAACACCCGTTTATGCCGCGTTTTACTGTTCCATTAGGACGTTAAAATGGCATTCTCCACTTTTTCCACTTTTTTTTTACTTTTCAGCTAACTGAAACAAGAGATCAAGAAATCTTTTTGGTGCTTGAATGGCACACGCACCTGGAACATTTCTGTTAGTTGGCTATTTGAAAACGTCATCTTAAGATAGGGTTACCGCCTACATTTAGCCTCAACTTCAGATTAACGTCACTTTTATTTATGAATTAAATACCAAGGGATTTTATTTTACAAACTAACCTTTCCCTAAACTGTTTCTCTTTTGGAATCATTTAAAACACGAAAACCCTTTCAATTAAGCATGCCTACACAACGAAAAAACTACTGTTGTTGACTTGTAAACGTCATTACAACAATGACGTTAGTTGTTTTCAAGACTCAAATTTTGCTTCAAATGCTCAATGGAGATGACCTTTATCTGTTTTTCAAAATGGCCGATTCGGGCAAGCTGGAAAACAAAAGTCTTTATAATCCAATGCTGTATCAATTTTGTATTGCGAATAATGGAGTTGAAACGTGTTTTTGACCCCTCTCTTGTTTAAAGCAACGAATGATGCAGTGGAAAACCAATTAAAGTACACCAATTGCTTTCCTCAACTGTAGCACATATCAAACCATCATTTCAGCAGATATTTGATAACTTTGAACCGTTTGCTTAAATAAAAAATAAGTTTTATTAACCCGTGCTAAACTTTTGTTGAGCAGTATAGTTTTGACTACACTACAAACAGGCATGAAATAACTGTATAATGTCTACCTCTCTACGATTAGGACTACTAATAATTGGAAATAAAACCTGAGGACTTCTAATTTACAAGATTTGACTGTACCTTGTTCTGCTTCTACTGCGACTATTATATCTCCGTCCCACAGAAGGAGGGGGCTTCAAAGAGGAGGTAAACCTCGGAGCATCATCCATCTCCATCTCCATGTCCCTATCTCTATCTCTAATTCTACCTCTGTCTCTTACTCTTGGAGGTGGTGACATTGACCTTGACCTTGATCTAGACCTTGACCTTGACCGTGATCTTGACCTTGATCTCTGACCTTGAAATCTATTATCTTTCATCTTTTTGGCTTTCTGCTTAGCTTTGAAGAACTCGAAGAGACCCAGTTTCTCCCAACCTTCACTGAAAGTGAAAAAAAACAACATGTTAAGACCGGAATTTTTTTATTCGTTGATTTACAAACCCTCCTACTGTAATTTTCTGGAAAGTAGGGAAAAATAAAATTTAATTTCTAAAAAAATTTTTTTTATTTTATCCACCGACTCTAAATATTATTTGTTTTGTTGAAAAAATAATGTATTTTTGAGAGTGACACTGTTAAAAGTGATTGTCCTGTCCAGATTTTTAGGAAAATGATAAAATATTTAAAGATTTAATACAGACTGTTGGTTTACCTATTACTAGTTTTACTGTTTCTGGAGATATTAAAAAAAAAAAAGCTCTGAAAATGACCAGTTAACTGGTCATTTTCAGAACTTTTTTATTATTTTTTTTCGTCCGCACAGCCATAAATCTGAAAAAAATTCCCGTAAATCAACTAATAAAAAAATTCTGGCCTAATCTATATTCTTTTCTTATTCAAAGAAAGCCTTAATTCAATGTTTAGATTTTCACAACAGCTCAAAATCTCATTAACCACAAAATAAAGCTGACAGCTAAATACAGTAAAACCTGTCTTAAGCAGCCACTCAAAAAACGACAAAACAAATGTCTAAGAACAGGTGGTAGTAGCTTAGTGCAGGTCGAAAGTATTGCAGAATGCTCCACATGTGGAGCATTCTGCAATACTTTTGACTTGCATTAAGTGATTATCTGTCTTGAAAACACATTTTGGGGACTTGTTTTGAGTGGCAGTTTTGTTGCTGTTGATTTGTTGTTGATTGTTACTCCCATTGTGGGATTCGGTTATTGTTCTACATGTATTTTGTTACTTTGTGTCCATTGTAGTTTTGCAATCATCTTGATGGGAAAGAGAGAGCTGGTTGCTTTGCTTTGTTTGTCTTCCTGGTGTCTTGTGATTATGTGGCTCTTCCTCACGATGCTACAGGTTTGTCTGCAGTTTGTGATTGTGGTATTTCCTGATCATACTCGCTTACTATTTTTAGACAGGTTTTACTGTATGTTCACATGCATGTACCATTTTGTTTGTTTGTGTTTACATCCCCGTCAACAGTTTTCAGTCATGTTGGAACGATTTCCTGTCTTTCTGGGTTGCATCAGTACTAAGCAGAGGATGGATAAAGCGTCTTGCCCAAGGACACAACACAGTGCCTCAGGTGAGTCTCAAACCAGTGACCTTTTGACCTCAAGTCTGACACTCTTCCACTCAGTCAACAAGCTCCTCATGCATGTACAATTCATTTCAAACATTGAACTCATTTGCCAGTAGTAACAATATTGCTGTGGTTGACCATGAGGTCACAATTGGTTCACATGTGCGAAATTAGTCTGGCCCCAGACCCTATCTTACTTTTTTGTTCATTTTCATCATTTGGAGAGACACAAATCTTGAAATATAAGTATATTGAAGTATGTTATAAATGGTATTGCACTGTATGTTGTGGTCTGCAGGTTGTTACACAGCACTTTTCATTTGTGTAGAGTTTCATGAAATGATCTAGTATGGTTTCCAAATCGCAGAGAGAACAGGAGTATTTTACAGAAGTCACCTTTTTGTGTTCAAAGGGCCATAAGGGAGCGCAGTGGCTCAGTGGTAGAGTGCTTGACTCGAGACCGAGGGGCCTTGGATTCGAGCCTCACCGGCGTCACTGCATTGTGGTCTTTGAGCACGACACATTTATCCTAGCTTAGTACTGGTTCAACCCAGGAAGACCCATCCCTGTTTAACTGAAAGATTGTTGATGGGACTTAAAGAATCAAATCAAACAAGGGCCATAACTTAAAAAGAAAGGTAAACCAGAGATAAAGCTCTTGTTGTCTGCACCTTTGTATTATGGTCCTTTACATTTGAGTAAACAGGCCTCGAGATAAGATTGGGTATTCAAAAATGAATTATATTATTTCTAAACCAAAACATACTTTATGGGCACTCAAAAAAATGTCTCAATGAGACGGTTCTTTTGAGCACCCATATATTAATCCTGATGTGTAAGAAAATGTTAACAATTTTATTCTCAATTTTTTTTGTTTATCTATTAAAGCCTACAGTTAAGTTTTGTTTGTTTGATTTGATTCTTTACATCCCAGTCAACAATATTTCAGTTATGTCAGTATAGGGTCTTCCTGGGTTGAACCAGTACTAAGCAAGGTTTAATGTGTCTTGATGGTTACCTACAATTGAGTGTTTGTTTGTTTGTTTTATTTGATTCTTTACGTCCCATCAACAATCTTTCAGTTAAACAGGGATAAGTCTTCCTGGGTTGAACCAGTTCCAAGCATGGTTTATTGTGTCTTGCTCAAAGACACAATGCATTGACACCAGTGAGGCTCAAACCCGCAACCCCTCAATCTCGAGACAACACTCTACCACTGTGCTCTCCTTACCTACAGTTGAGTGTCATGAAAATATCTCAAGTAATGTAGTGGACACAATTTTGTGAAACATAGAAGGAAGAATGCACAGGCAATTGTGACAAATCAATATATCTTAAAACTCTGAAAAGGGGGTGGGGAAAATCGTAATAAACCATTCCAGCACAACCAAAATGATAAGGATGGAAGAATATACTCAGCTTATGTGGGTTAACTATTTCCTTACTAGTGGCCATTTGTTGTCAGCTGGTAACTTTTGCAAACAGTTTGGAACCAGATCAGGACCAACAGAACATCTGTCCTGTTCTGGATCCAAACCATTTGACACTCTGATAGTGTTCCTGAAAAAGTTAATTTTGAAAAAAAAAGTCAGCAGACAACAAAAGCATGGAAAAAATTACTCAGCATGCAAAGAGTTTTGTTGTCTGCTGATAACCTTTGCAAACAGTTTGGACCCAGATCAGGCCAGACAAAATGTCGGGCCTGATCTGGATTCGAACTGTTTGACACCTGGATTGTATTGAAAAAATCCAGTATCATCCAAAGAGTAAAATATGGCACAATAATAAAGGATGATAAAAGCAATATTTGAAAATACAAAAGCTGATCAAAATACACTGTTTCACAAATATGTAATTTTCTAACCACCTAGACTGAACTTATACTTGTAGCCACTCTACATTTTTAGTAGCAAATGGCTACAATGGCTAATGACATGGTGATCCCTGGGTCTGATGTGGATCCTATTTGTTTGCAATTTAGGCTACCTAAGTACAGAAGCAGATGGAAAGCAGACGACATTATAATGATGTAAATGGCAGGAAAAGGGGTTATCATACCTGTCTCTGGGTCTGTCATGGAATGGTAGACTGTAGAAGGCTTCAACTGCCGCAAGTAATCTTTCACTAGGCGGCATTGGAGGAGGTAAACGTATATCTTTGGGGTCCAAAGGTCTATAATCGTGCTCTTCCAGCTGTACAAAAATAACTTCATATCATAAATGTTTGAAAATTTCTAACAGTTTTTTTTAATATCGTTTACACAACAAAAAATTTAGTGGTCAGGTCTTTCTGTCTAAGATAAAAGAACAGCTAGTTAGAATAACAAACAGTGAAGGCTCTCATCAGGCTGCTCTTTAGGAGCAGTCTGATGAGAGCCTTCATCAGGGTCTGCACGGTTTGTTTGCCTAGGCTTTCCTTTTGGGATACCCTTATGTGAATTTCTAAAGAAAATTAATCTATATAATATAGGCTTAGCAAAAGTTCTAAACGGTCAACTAGAAAACCCCATATTTGTATATACAGTAAAACCTGTCTTAAGCGGCCACTCAAAATAAGACTAAAAATTGGTTTCAAAGACCAATTGTTGCTTAATGCAGGTCAAAAAGATGGCAGAATGCTCTCTTGGAGCATTCTGCAATATTTTCGACCTTCATTAAGCTACTATTTGTCTTTTGAGACCTTTTTTGAGTGGCCGTTTTAGGCAGGTTTCACTGTATTATATCTTAAATGAGCATCGTCTTATATATATTTTTGCACAAAAAATGATTTACAGTAAAACCTGTGTAAAACAGCCACTCAAAAATAGACAAAACAAAGATCTTAATGACAAATGGTAGCTCCCCATTCTGTAATACTTTTGATCTGCATTAAGCAATAATTGGTCTTGAAAACCAATTTTCATTCTTTTTGAGAGTGGCCGTTTTACACAGGTTTTACTGTATCCCCCTAAACCTTGCAGTTTTTAACATAGACATTCACACTATTTATTTAGACTTGGGTGTTCACTGGAGAATAAGACCCAACCAACAGTATTATTGCGGCAGATTCTCAATAAGGCCTAAGTGAAATATATGTGTGGTTCCTGTTGCAAACCAACAAAATTTAGGGTAGGTAGGTAGGGACATTATTAAATTTTGTTATAACATTTAACAAAGAAAATAGTGACAAAATCTGAAAAAGTGCCCATTTTAGGTGTTTTTTCTCCAAAGACCATTTTAATGTTTAGGGAAGGGTTAAAAAAATTAGGGTAGGTAGGCTACAGGAACCACACATATTTCATTTAAGCCCAAGGCTGATAAGTGATATAATACAAGAATGAGCTTAAATCATATTGTTTTAAAACAATTTCCAACCTAAATAGCTCCTTGTGTACATTTTAAAAATGTGTGAAAGTGACAGTTGCCCTGTTGCAGATAATTAAATTAACAAGAGGGCCAAGTGGGGGGAATTGCTCACCTGAGTTTTATTGCTTTTTGTATATATAGGTATCTGTTGCAAACAAAAAAAATAATAGCAGAAAAATTTATAATATCATACAATAATAAGGTGATATAGAACTTCTTTTACCTTGATTAAGGGGGCAATCAGCCCTGCTGGTAACTCATAGTATGGCACGGATGGTGTGAGATCTATATCCGGTGGAGGGATGTGTGGCCCACCTGGCCGGGGAAACCCTGGAGGTGGTTTACTGAAGTCAGGTAGAGGTGGCATACCCGGCATTGGTGGAGGACCCCAGGCTCTTGGTCCTGAAACATTAAAGGTAAAAGAGCCCTTACACATGGGTGAAAGTTCAAAATTTCCAAAATCCTGAACTTTAAAAATTCAAATTTTTAAACTTGCAGGATGCCTACAAAAATTAATAGTTTCATGTTTAAATGTGTTTAGATCATCTGAAGTTTAATCAGAGAAGCTATTGTAACCTCCCTAATTCAGCATTTTGAGGCTGACTTTCTATGGAAAGTCAGCCTCAAAATCCTGAATTCAGGATTAATCCTGAAAACTTTCACCCAAGCTTTCATGATATTTCCAACATGAGATTTCCAAAAATTTGGCATTTTGACATGAATAGATTCAAAGCTCCTTTTAAGCTTAGAAACTCTAGATGCTGTTCGGTCAGAAGCTTAACAGTCATAGAATACTCAAGCGACAAGCAAAGGCTCTGATCAGACTGTGCACAAGCCCAGGCTGAACTGAGGCTTTGCTGGTCACACATACCACATTGTTGGAAATCTCATGTTGCAGCTCATTAATATAGACAGTCTGATCATAGTCTACTCAAGGAAGAAAAAATATATAGAGGATATTTGATTTTTTTAGTGAATATGAATTTTTGTTTCATCAAGTGAAGGGGAAATGTTTATTTCATTAGTGGCACATGTTTTCGCTTCACAAGATGAAATAAATAATTAAATATCAAATTCATGACAAAAAATTGGAATTTTTTTTTATTATACAGTAAAACCTCCATGATTCCTCAATGACTAACGAAGTCCATGACACAAATTGGATACTTCTCGTGTTTCTTAATTTAAAGAAAAAGGGAACCTTTCACTGATAACATTTTGTCACATGAAACAGTTTACTCCTATCTCAAAAAGTTTACATTTCCAAATCGTTAAATTCATTTTATTTGGGCAAATTCTTTATGTGTTACTTACAAATTAACACTCTTTAAAACACAACCAAAATGGTCGTTTTGCCTTCTTTTTTGAGACATAAGTTAACGCTGCTATCCATATGTTGCGTTTTTTAAGCCTGTCAGTTTACATTAGTGAATAATTTTCAAAGAGGACAAAGAATTATTGCAATATCTTATTTTTGTTCAAAATTAAGTTTGTTTGTTTTGTTTGTTTTGTTTGTTTTGTTGCTTTACATCCCAAGTCAACAGCTATGGTCATGGCGGGACGGTCAGTTCACCTAACCACACTTTTTCCTGGGCAAGCTTGAACAAGCAGTTAACCAGTACTTTGTGCACATACTTTCGCTTGTAACTGACAACCCTTCTTGAATGATTCAGCAGAAGGGAGGAGAATGACCGTAGAAATTATTTCATGATCAATCTCCACGAAAGTATGGGACCGGGCCGGGATCAAACTCGCGACCCCTGGATCTGCAGTCAGACTCGCATCTGTTGCCAGACACGTTACCGACTGCGCTACACGGCCCGGTAAAAAAAAAAAATTAAGTTTGTTTGGAGCATATGTTCAGTAGTCTGCCAGTTGTCTGACTGTATATAATAAGTCTTTGCCTTCTACAATTGTCTGCTGATAACCTTTGCAAACAGTCTGGACCCAGATCAGGCCCGACATAACGTTGGGCCTGATTTGGATCCTAACTGTTTGACACTCTAAAGGTTTTCCTGAAAGAATTTTTCAAAAAAGTTGATTTTGAAAAAAATCAGCAGACGACAAAAAAGCATGCCAACTTGACCAGGAGGCAGAGTAAATACAGTATACTACTTTACCGTAATCTCCAAACGGTGGTGGTGCTCTTGGAAATCCCCCCGGAGGTCCTGGTGGTCCCACTTGTGGACCACCAAACTGTGAAGGTGGAGGATTGAAGTTGGGCTGTAAAGAAAGAGAAATTTTATTAATCAAATGCTAAAATGAGTATCAGACATAACCTTAGATATATAGGCTTTTTTTTTTCAACCAAAAAATAGGGGAAATATTGTTAATGTACCTGGCCAGACTTAAGGTTTAATTTTTTATCTGGACCTTCATCCACATCCATACTTTGTGCAAGCAAGCAGCAAAGGCTCAGGCAAGTCTGCACATTTGCTCAAACTCGCCTGATTCCTCACTACTCAACAAAGTGACAAGTACCAAATTTTCATGTGATGGCTAATATGTTGTGCTACCATAGATCCAGAGAAGGAAATTTTATTAGCGTAAAACAGTAATTATTTTCTTACCCATCAATTTAAACATGTGTTTTGGGTGCTCAAAAGAACAGTCTCATTGTTTTGGATGAGAAATAAAGAAAATAGTTTTCCAATACATGCTCTTATCTGGAGGCCTTGCAACTCATTGGTAGTGCCTCATTGGGCACCCATAACATGTTTGTTTTTGTTGATGATTTACGTCCCAATCAAGAATATTTCAGTCAAGGCTGGATGAATTTCTGTCTTTCTGGGCTGAACCAGTACTAAGCAGTGGGTAAAGTGTCTTGCTCAAGGACACAACCACAGTGACTCTTGTGAGTCCATGGGTGAAAGTTCAAAATTTCCAAAATCCTGAACTTTTGAAATTCAAATTTCAAAATTTGAAGTATGCCTTCAAAATAATAATATTCCAAGTTTACATGGTAAATTGTCTTTAGATCAACTGAGTATTTATCAAAAAAGCTATTATATCTGGCCTAATTCAGTATTTTGAAGCCGACTTTCTATGGAAAGTCGGCCTCAAAATCCTGAATTCAGGAATAATTCTGAAAAGTTTCACCCATGTGAGTCTCGAACTATGTTTTATTGAGAAACTAGAGGACCTGAAACGCTTACCTGATATTGGGTCACAATGCACATTTCAAGATTTTTCCCATATAAATGCATTAGGAATCAAATTTGACCTTGTCATAAAGTAGGTCAAGGTCAACCTAGGATCATCATTTGTGCACTCTTGATCGGGCCCACATCCCCAATGCTACATACCAAGTCCTTAGGCCATCGGCCTTCTGGTTCTGGAGAAGATTTTTAAAGAGTTTTTACATTATGTGGGCATGGTGGCTATCTTGGTCATGTGACCAGAACAATTTGTATAATTTTTGGCTAACTTATCATGTAAAGGAGACTTCATATGAAATTTAAGCTCAATTGGCCTTGTGGTTTCTGAGAAAACTATGTTTAAATATATTAATGGGACTCCAATATGAGCGACCTTGGCTGAAAGGTCAAAGTTCAACCTTGACCTGTGTAAAGAATCTACAGCCATTGTCTCATTGGGTTTAACATATCAAATGGGAATAATGACTTTGGCTTCAACAGTTTTCAAAAAATCAACTTTTCAAAAATAATTCCCATTTAAATGCATTAGGGAGCCAATTTGACCTTGACGTTAAGTAGGTCAAGGACAACCTAAGATCATCATTTGAACAAACTTGGTAGGCCCCACATCCCCAATGCTACATACCAAGTCCCAAGGTCATCAGCCTTCTGGTTCTGGAGAGATTTTATAGGGTTTTTTATCCCATATGGGCATGGCAGCTATCTTGGTCATGTGACCAGGACTATTTTAACAAACTTTTGTTCCGGCATCCTAAGGAGTCTCCATATGAAATTTGAGTTTAATTGGCCCAGTGGTTTCAGAGGAGATGTTTGAAAATGTTGATGGACGCCCAACGGATAGAGCCACTGGTATATTATTAGCTCACCCATGAGCCTTCGGCTCAGGTGAGCTAAAAAGAAAACTAGTGTATATATTTAAGTGATGCCATAGTGTTTTGCCTGTAATGCCACTCTAAGGGATAAAATTTGTTTGCCATGTTACTTACCCATGAATGAAAGTTCAAAATTTCCAAAAATCCTGAATTTTTGAAATTCAAATTTTAAAACTTGCAGTATGCCTTCAAAATAGTAATATTTCATTGTTTAAATGGTTAATTGTCTTTAGATAAACTGTAAATATATCAGAAAAGCTATTATAATCTGGACAATTCAGTATTTTGAGGCTGACTTTCTATGGAAAGTCAGCCTCAAAATCCTGAATTCAGGAATAATCCTGAATACTTTCACCCATGCTTACCCCCATTAAGCTTGGCGGTGGCTCTGACACTGAAGATGCCACCGAGGTTGTTGGACCACCGGCCATAGACTGGAGCTCGTCCCCACCACCACCTGACACCACCACACCAATCCCACTGACAGGACCTACCACTGACACTGTGGGGGGTGGGGCAATAGCTGAAACATACATGTAAACATGACAATCACAAGAGGCTTAACATAGTAAAACATCGGTTACCCGTCTTAAGTGGCCACTCAAAATAGACAAAACAAAGCTCTTAATGACAAACGGTAGCTTAATGCAGGTCGAAAGTATTGCAGAATGCTCCCATTGGAGCATTCTGCAATACTTTTGACCTGCATAAAGCAATAATCAGTCTTGATAACCAATTTTTGGTCTTTTTTTGAGTGGCCCCTTAAGACAGGTTTTACTGTACTGTCTAAATAAGGACTGTGGAAAGATCCCTGCAAATAACAGTATGAAGTGAAGTATGGTAAATGTTCTAAATTTCAAACACTTTTCTCTTTCTATTCTCAAATAAAATTTTGGTTATTTGGGCTGGACTTGTCAGGACCCTGATCATCAGACTGCTTCTGATGAAGCAATCTGATCTGGGTCTGCATTTTGTCTAGGCCTTTTGGGCAGACAACGTAGTGTTCGAAACTTTAGAACATTAAATTTTACTGTCGTTATGACTTTTCTGTGCACAGAATAGACTTTTCTCGATGTTGAAATGCTTTTTTGTACAACATCTCTTGTTAGTTAAACAAGTACATAAAGGAAAAATCCAAAACTAGAATCCTTGCTGATAGTTTCAGAAATTTCACATGTATGATGGAAATAGATTGTGTTTATAAAACCATTTCCAGCAATGATATGCTTGTCCATAAGGAAAGTGCTAATCTCTAAAGGGCCGAACTCTGGATTTTTTCTGAATTTGTGAGAAGCTGGTAGAGCATTAGACTGGGGATCAAAGGGTTGCTGGTTCCAGCCTCACTGCCAGCAGAGTCACTGTGTTGTGTCCATGAGCAAGACACTTTATCTGCTGCAAATGCCTTTCAAAATGCATAAAATTGTTGTTTTTTTTCCCCGAAAAAAAGTATTAAAAAAAAAATGTTCGCCTTTCAAAGTGCTTAAAATTATATATTTTTCAGAAAACCTGAAAAAATTCTAGGATTCACCAGTAAATTAAGGTAGGGTCAGGTTACCCTAAACACATATAGTTTTTTCATTTGGTCTAACAATACCTGCAGCCTGTGCCTGTGCAAGCTGGGTCTGAAGTGTCGTCAGTTGTTGTTGAAGCTGTTGTAGCTGGCTAGACAGGTGATTACTGAAGTCTGTGTGCTGTTTCTGTAGGGAACTATACTGTTGCTGGGTGCTCGCTGTAATCTGGGCCACTATGGCAGTGTTTTCATTGATCAACTCAGTCTACAAATAGTTGAGAATAAGGGGTTATACATGGCTTTTTTCCATATATAGTGCAGTCCCTTTATAACACACCTAGTTATGGTACTATAAATTAGGAAATTTTCGAGAGGGTTTATTTTTGCGAAACTCCACATATGCGAAGTTTTTATGAAAATTAAACCCTCGCGAAATGACAAAAGCACTCTGTCCTTCACTGGTATAGGTAAATCATGCCTTAGTTGCGAAGTTTGAACAACGCAAATATGTCTTTTAATGCTTAACAATCATAGAATATTTAAGCAACTAGCAAAGGCTCTGATAAGACTGTGCATGCAGGCTGATCTTAGCCTTTCCTGGTTGCACATACCATTGTTGAAAATCTCATGTCATGGCTCATTTATAAATTCATTTATGTTGGCCAAACTTTAAGCTGACATTGGTAATTTTAAGTCAACAGTTATAGAAATTTTAGAGCATTTATAGACTCTATAGTGTACTACAGTTTTAGAAATTTTAGAGCATTTATAGACTCTATAGTGTACTACAGTTTTAGAAATTTTAGAGCAAGTTATAGACTCTATAGTGTACTACAGTTTTAGAAATTTTAGAGCATTTATAGACTCTATAGAGTACTACAGTTTTAGAAATTTTAGAGCATTTATAGACTCTATAGAGTACTACAGTTTTAGAAATTTTAGAGCATTTATAGACTCTATAGTGTACTACAGTTTTAGAAATTTTAGAGCATTTATAGACTCTATAGTGTACTACAGTTTTAGAAATTTTAGAGCATTTATAGACTCTATAGTGTACTACAGTTTTAGAAATTTTAGAGCAAGTTATAGACTCTATAGTGTACTACAGTTTTAGAAATTTTAGAGCATTTATAGACTCTATAGTGTACTACAGTTTTAGAAATTTTAGAGCATTTATAGACTCTATAGTGTACTACAGTTTTAGAAATTTTAGAGCATTTATAGACTCTATAGTGTACTACAGTTTTAGAAATTTTAGAGCATTTATAGACTCTATAGTGTACTACAGTTTTAGAAATTTTAGAGCAAGTTATAGACTCTATAGTGTACTACAGTTTTAGAAATTTTAGAGCATTTATAGACTCTATAGTGTACTACAGTTTTAGAAATTTTAGAGCATTTATAGACTCTATAGTGTACTACAGTTTTAGAAATTTTAGAGCATTTATAGACTCTATAGTGTACTACAGTTTTAGAAATTTTAGAGCAAGTTATAGACTCTATAGTGTACTACAGTTTTAGAAATTTTAGAGCATTTATAGACTCTATAGAGTACTACAGTTTTAAAATTTTTAGAGCAATTATAGACTCTATAGAGTACTACAGTTTTAGAAATTTTAGAGCAAAAGTTTTTGTGACACTTACATGGTAGTTTCCCAATGACTTGTCAGGCTCCTTCATTTTCTGAAAGAAAAAATTTCAAGAATAAAATAGGTGCTAAAAATAATTATATTCCCACACGCAGTACATCTAAGTCTTGAAAATTCATTATCTTATGCACAATGCACATACTTTAATAGGGGTGGGTTGGGGTTTGGGGATGGGAGAGACGGGGATACATTTTCTTGTCTTGGCCTTTGTCTAAACCCTTTATATGAGGTGTTAAACTGTTATTTCGGGAGGTCTGTTTTACGATCACAAAAAATGTTTTACAGCTCCATCCACCACTAATCCTTCCCCAAATATTTTTATTTAAATAGTTAAGAAATAGATCAGCTCTAGCAGTGAATTGTTGAGTAATAATTCACAGTTTGGAGGTCAGTTGTAAAGAAGATCAAATAACGAGCATGCAGCGAGAGTGATTTATCTTAGAACATTGACTGACTGACAGACAGTCAATTATTACTCAACAATTCACGCACTAGAGCTGATCTCTTTCGATTCTAACACACAATAAATGACGAAAACACATTTAAAGTCCTCAGCTTTTTCCAACTTTCCGCCATTGCACTAAAGAAATCCTGCTAATAGTTGGACTGTGTCGCATACATTTACATGTATTTGTAACGTCTTTCAAGTGTAAAAACGATGTTATACTGTCTGACGCAATGACTGAAATCGTTTTGCAGTAACAATTGACGTCAGCTAGTGCGTGCTTTCCTCACATTTTCAAAACTTTGACGTCTAGATATTGTAATTGTTTGATATAATTTGTTTTTTAGCATTGGCTCTATAAGCTAGGTGTGTTAGAATAACCCATATATTGTAATGCACTTCATTGCTTGTTTCTCATAAGATATTTTTGTCTCAGAAAATGAAATGTAACTGATGAGAATTATAAAAGTTTTAAAAAATTTACAACATTAATTAAGCATACAGTACATGCATTCTTGAACTTTCTAGCAGCCTGAGCATGCCTCTGTCATGTTGTCTCCAGAAGTTTCATGTTAAACCTGCATAAAGTAACGCCAAGAATGTCATTGAGCAGGACTTTAGTTAAGAGTGTGTGACGAAAATTTAATTTTCTTATTTCTCAACCAAAACATATGTTGTGGGTACTCAAAAGAACCATCTCAAAGAGACGGTTCTTTTGAGCACCCAAAACATATGTTAAAACTGATGGGTAAGAAAATGTTTACAATTTCACGCTGAAAAATTTTGTTTATCTAAACCTGTGCATTGAGCAGCTCTGGCTGGCAAATAGCTATGTTGTCTCTCTGGTAAATCAAAGCATGTTCAACATGAAAGTTTTCCCTGGTTATAAAACAACAATTAAAAGGTTTGTTCTAATGTTAGACAAGGGCAAGCCTATGTCAAGTGCTTGTAAATCTCTCTTGTTTTCTGACCTTGTGTGGTCTAGATACCGGATAGAGGATTGCAGGACCCAAATCATGCCGGGCGTTTTGTCAGGTCTGATCTGGGTCCAAACTGTTTGATATTCTGATGGTATTCCTGAAAGAATTTCTAAAAAAAGTTAATTTTGAAAAGAATCAGCAGATCTATCACAAAAATGCATGTAAAGATACCCATCATGTGCAGGCAAAGAATTCATCTGTTTGATTTGATTCTTTACGTCCCATCAACAATCTTTCAGTTACACAGGGACGGGTCTTCCTGGGTTGAACCAGTACTAAGCTAGGATTAATGTGTCTTGCTCAAGGACACAACCTAGTGATTCCGTTGAGGCTTGAACCCGCGGCCTCTCGGTCTCAAGTCAAGCACTCTACCACTGAGCCACTGCGCTCCCAGGCAAAGAATTCATCTGTTATGTGTATGTGGCTCTCTCATCCCAATGACATCAATGGCCGATTCTTTAGAGTATCGCCAACATAAGCAGGAGTGTGGAAATACCATGCCTGACTTGTCTGACCTCAGGTCCCCATTCATTCAAGAGAAGTTAGAAATTTCAATTTACTTGTCCTGGGACAAGTATAAAGAAAGTTGTATTCATATTTTGATTCATTATTATGAACTCACATGCTGTAGGGAAAACAGTGTGGATCCTGATCAGCTGGCTGACCTGGTCCCCATTCATTTAAGAGAAGTTAGAAATTTCAATTAACTTGTCCTGGGACAAGTATAAAGAAAGTTAATACAATTCTGTATTTCATATTTTGATTAATTACTAGGAGCTCACATGTTGTATGGAAAACAGTGTGGATCCTGATCAGCTGGCTTCTTCAGAAGCCAGCTGATCTGGATCTACACTATTTACAAGAGAGTTGAATCTTTCTGGTTTCATACTGTTTTCAAAAGAGTAAATTGTTTAAGCACAGATTATAAGGTATAAGCTAATCTGTTTTTTTGGACAAGTAAAATTTTCTTTCGACAAGTGCATTATGGCCATTAGCAAGATGAAAATTTTACTATTTCTCCTGAGCCCTGTTGAGTATGACTTTTTGATGATAATTCAGAAAACTATCTCAGATATATTCCCCGATATATGCCCTTTTCTCATAAGCCCAATTAATTATCTTAAAGTCAGTTTCATCATTTTGACTTGCTGACAAGGCAGTTATGCAAAACTGACTAATTATGTGTAATTAACAACTATCTTCATAAAAAGACAAATTGAAAGTGTATGATTATTTTTTCCCACTCACAAAAGTATGTCATATTTATTACATTTTTTAGCCAGTGAACAAAAGGGCCAGGAGTTACAGTACCTCTTTGCCTGCCACCAACGAATTTTGTCCCCTGTTGATAATATTTGCAAAAAGTTTGGACACAGATCAGGCCCGACAATAAATATTTTTTTCAAAAAAATTCACCAGGTAATCTACTCATTATTCTCTATCAACTGTCCAAGTTTGAAGCTCCCAGCTTTAATAGATTTTGAGATAACAAGTTTTCTATGTCAAAAATCTGCAAAGGGCAATAACTAAAAAAAAAATCACCAGGTAATTTACTCATTATCCTCTATCAGCTGACCGAGTTTGAAGCTCCTAGCTGTAATTGATTTTGAGATATCAATTTTTCTATGTCCAGCAATTACTAAAAAAAAAAATTTATAATTTCTCCAGGTAATCTACTCATTATCCTCGATTTTGAGATATCTTTATTACAAAGTTTTATTGTGGCCCTTTAAAAGGGGCATAACTCCACAAAAAGAGATAATCCAGACTTGAAAAAACTTCGGTCACTTATTTTTTGATGAGGAATCCATCTATGAAATTTGAAAACCCTATCTTAAACAGACGGACAGATGGATGGAAAGACAGACAAACCCAAAGCAATATGCCTCTTCACTTTTTCCAAAGTTGGGGGCATAAAAATTCTAGGTTTCACCAGTACATTTAGGTAGGGTCTGGTTACCCTAAACACAGTTATTTTTTTATTGGCCTCACCAGGATGAGACTGATCATGACAATCCATATAGCAATTCTAAATGTTCATGTTGCCACAATGACTCTCTCAGGTCAAGTTTCAGTTCAATCCAACATAATTGAGCCCCAACATGTGATTTCCAATAATGTGGCATTTTGACAAGTGTAGACTCAGACGAGCATGTGCAGCCTTCTTTTAAGCTTAGAAACTCCAAATGATGTTCAGTCAGTAGATTAACAGTCATAGAATATTCAAGCAACTAGAAAAGGCTCTGATCAGACTGCGCATATGCGCAGGCTGATATAAGGCTTTGCTGGTCGCACATACAATATTGGAAATCTCATGTCGCGGTTCAAATATGGTTTGGCTACTAAATGTCATTTGAACATTTTCAAGAAATACGAACAGACGGCTGCCATTGGCTGCCATCTTGGGTATCTGAATCTGAATCTCCAATTCCTACCCCGATGTCTCCCACAAAGTTTCAGTTCAATACAACAAATGCGTTTGGAGACGTTGTCTACACAGTTTTCTGAAGATTCAGCATGGAACTTGGATTTTTGTTGCTTGTTTGTTTGATTTGTTAGCGTAAACAATATTCTATTCAAATATAAAGTACATCAAGATAAAACAGATACCTCATATATACAGTGTAATACAATCAGAAGGGATACAGAAATAAGACTTGTTTGAATCTGCTTCCCTAAAGGAATCATCTAAACATGCTAAATAACATGTTTGATTTGATTCTTTATGTCCCAGTCTACAGTTTTTTAGCTATGTCGGGATGGGTCTTCCTATGTTGAACCAGTACTTTAAAGCAAGGATTAATGTGTCTTGCTCAAGGACACAAGGCAGTGATGCCGGTGAGGCTCGAACCAGCAACCCCTGGGTCTCAAGTCAAGCACTCTACCACTGAGGCTCTGCGCTCTCTATGGAACTTGTATCAAAACACTTAAATACAAACTGTATTATTCCTCATCAGGTTTTCACATTTAACGTGACTTCACAGTATGTAATGACCGCACAAATCTGTCATGTTTCTGTGCATGTGACCAATTACAGACCAATCAAGGATAACCTTAATTACTTAAACTGGCTGATAGAATTACCTGGATAAATGGGGTTATTGTTTTTGCATATTATTTACATTTTACCTGTTTGCCTATAACTCTATTAGCGCCAAATTGTACATGTTATATACTTAGACAAATAATTTTTGCTTTCTTCGAAAAATTATTATCAAATAAGAATTATTTCATTTTAGCAATTCAGCACTTACAGAGTTATAACCTTTTTTATACTAATAGATTATTCCTTCTTGTTTGATACAAATAAACTTGGGATAGTCCATTGTACATATCTAGGGGTGTCAGGTTATAATTTTAAGAAAATATTGTATTTTTGTCCCGAACATCATGAATACCTTTACAAACAGTGTAGATCCTGATGAAATCCCCATAATTCCAGGTGCAATAATGATGTACCTGACCAAGATTGTTGAGCACCGAGTCTTCTCACGTAATAATATACGTCAGTATTGTTTGCGTCAATTAAGCTTTACAGCCGTTCTAGCTAATTTACAAGTTGTTCAGCATGTCTGAGTGGATGTGATGTTTACTGGCTCTGATGACATACAGGATTTTAACATTATGCGTAAACCTGAGAGAAAATGTTGGTTACGACCAGGTAAAGTACGTACTAAACTAAATAACATGACATGGCATAGCCAAATGTTGAAATTGTCAGTATCATAAACTTTTGTTATTCAAACTTTTTAATGTATTATTTATACTGTATTTTTTTTTTGTGTGAAAGGGTGTAAAAATTGTATATTATTGTAACATAAATTTGTACAATTGTATCATATATGAGGGCCTCATGGAAGATTAGTACCATTGTTTGCTAAATGTTGTTACCCTCATTAAATAAAGTCATTATATACTTAATTACTTACTTACTTACTTACTTACTTACTTACTTACTTACTTACTTATTACTTACTTACTTACTTACTCACTCACTCACTCACTCACTCACTCACTCACTCACTCACTCACTCACTCACTCACTCACTCACTCACTCACTCACTCACTCACTCACTCACTTACTCACTTACTTACTTACTTAAATATGGTATTTAGTTTAAAAATAGAAATGCTTCAAAGGCATCAGTATATTCTCAATTCAATATTTGACTGTAACATCAAGTAAATGTTACATGAACTTAATTAAGCTAGGTGGCATACATTTAAATGTGTTTATGAATACAGATTTTAGTGATTTTGAGAAGCTGTACATCATACAAGTTAAATGTTTCTATGCACCTGGTAAATACCCTATCAGTATAGGTATGTGAGCCTGCCTGCCCGCCTTATAAACTCCCAAATAGTATAGAATATTTTCATGAAACTTCACGAATGTGTGCATCATATCAAGACAAGAAAGGAGACGTCTGACAGCTCTTGCGCATTTGATTTTTTTTAATTATCTGCCCTTGACAAAACTCCATGCAGTGCAATGGTGTAGCTGTGTCAGGGCAATCATTTTTTCAAACTGTATGCAATAAATATGAAACTTCACATATGGATTTTATTCTTTGTCTTGAAATTTAACACTTTTACATAATAATTATTAGTCATACGAATAAAAGACACCCGCATGATATATTCTATCATTTTTTCCATTCCAATGAATATGGGGTGCAAAAAATGTGTGCTTAGTGTAAACCCAAGTTTTTTTTAAAAAGCTAATACTTGTATTGTCATAACAACTTATTGAGCCCTTAGAATATTCAACTGAATAAGCACACTATTATGGTATACAAGACGGCCCAACATCGTGATAATGACACCTCTACTTAAGTGTTAAAGTTACTTCGAATATTTTGTCACCATTGATTATACCACTGATCACAGAAGTCATAACACTTAATACTATTGTCAGTAACACAGTTGGTGACATCATAACATGAGGTAATATATTGATAATTGATTTAAAATTGGTTTAAAATATTTACAAATTAAGCCATAAAGTGCGAGGGTGTATACGTTAATTGTTTCTGAGTTATGTAGGTATTCATCATAATTAGCGCTAATAAACTCACCATGTACCGTATATTGCTTTGTTCACAAGAGTTTACACCTCTTTTTGTAACCATCACAGTATGGATTCACTGTGCGCCTGAAATGAGTGAAATCGACTGTATCGGTAGAATCGAGACTTTTCGGCCTAAATTTGTGAGGGGGTGGTAAGTATTTTCGCATGTTTTCTTATAGTTAGATTTGTTCTTCCGCCGTGGATCTCATTACATTTCTTTGATATATGCATACATGTCATAATATCGTGCAAAAACAACGACAGTGTATCGTGGGAGCGCAGGAAATGCATTCTTTTAGAGGGATAGTTGGCAAAAAAGCGAAAATCCACAGCTTTTTATCTTCCCGTTTCGAGTTTAAACAACTTAGCTAAAAAAGATCTTCACCAGAAGTTAGAGAGGCTTATGATCCTACAATACCAGAAATCTCAGACTGATCCGTTTTTTCGATTTTGAGATATTCAGCTATATATGACTGAACCCCCTTATAGCGGTGAATTAGAAGCTGTATCGGTAGAATTGACTGCTATTTATTTTATGTACGAAGTAAAAACTACCGACTGCACGAAGTGAAAGCAAATGTTGGTCATAGATCTTCGAATTTAGAGCAGAAAATAGATTATTTATTTGACCCTGTGTATACCATTGACTTCTAATTGTGTACTTTGGCAGACAGTGAAGACCCAAATATAATGCGGCATTTCATCTGGGTCTTCACTGTTTATTAATACAAATACGATGTGCAGAGAAAGAAATGCAAATAGTTTTGAATAAAAACCTCTGACCAGCAATATATTATATTGTACCACCCCAGGTTTTTTGTATATAACCAGCAGGCAGAATTCAGTTAGTTCATACGTCAATCTGTATCGCTTTTTTCAGTCTGCATCTGTTGCCTGTGTGTAGGTTTGTAGGCTTACGTTTTAATATTTTCATCCTGCTTTAAACAGCTGTATGGTAAGATGAAATGACATTGGAAAGTACATTTCATAAGACCCACTTTGGCAAAACCATAATAAGGCTTCTGCGCCCAGCGAGCAATCAGGTTACATCGATTAGTCATATTTTTCTTATGATATAATTTATACATCTTCCCGTGTGCGGCTCACTTTCAGTTTTGAATTTGTTGCATAGAAGTTTACATTTACAGGCAAACATGTGCGGATCCAGAGGGGGGATAGGGGTTCAGGACCCTCTCCCCTGGAAAATCACAAGTTATATGGGTTTCTATAGAAATTAGAACTTGGACCCCCCCCCCCCTTGAAAAATTTGGACCCCCCTCCCTGTAAAATGTTGGACCCTCTGAAACCTTGGAAAATTATACTTTTCTTTGAAATAATCATCGGGCACCCTCTGTAAAACTGCAAAATAGGTTGAGGACTAAACAAAAAAAATCAAAACGTCAGAGCTGTTTTCTGACAGTCAGGCCTGGACCCCCTGGCAAAGATTCATGGATTCGCGCATGCGGTTACATGTAATCGACCATACTTTCTAATTGCATGGTGTTATGCTCCACTGAATAGGTAGTACAATATACAGGTAAGTTCACCTCGTGCCACATGTATCGCTTTGTTATATGACTGGGTGGATGTTTACAAAATAGGTTAGTGATTTTTTTTGTTAAAAAACATCTTTATAATAACACACACATCACGTTTCTTATAAATGTATCTCCTCCTAAACTGTTAGAGGTAGCAACTTCAAACTTTGTAGGTGAATGGGTCACATGATGTAGAGGGTACTGGGCAACATTTTGTGTGACCTTGACCCCAAGGTCAAGGTCAAAGGTAAAATAATGTATTTTCTTGTAAATGTATCTCCTCCTAAACAGGTAGACGTAGCAACTACAAACTTTGTAGCTAAATAAGTCACATGATGAAGAGGGTACTGGGCAACATTTAGTGTGACCTTGACTCCAAGGTCAAAGGTCAAATATTAAATTTTCTTGTAAATGCATCACCTTCTAAACCTTTCGACGTAGCAACTTCAAACTTTGTAGCTGAATAGGTCACATGATGTTGAGGGTACTGGGCAACATTTTGTGTGACCTTGACCCCAAGGTCAAGGTCAAAGATCAAATAATGTATTTTTTGTAAATGTATCTCCTCCTAAAGGGTTAGACGTAGCAGCTTCAAACTTTGTAGCTGGATAGGTCACGTGATGTAGAAGGTACTGGGCTACATTTCGTGTGACCTTGGCTCCAATGTCAAAGGTCAAATATTGAATCTTCTTGTAAATGCTTCTCCTCCTACAGCTTTTGACGTAGTAACTTCAAACTCTGTAGGTGCATAGGTCACATGATGTAGAGGGCACTGGGCAACATTTAGTGTGTCATTTAATGTATTTTCTTGTAAATGCATCTTCTCCTCAACCGTGGGATGTAGCAATATCAAACTTTGCTGGTGCATAGGTCACATGAAGTTGAGGGTACTGGCCAACATTTTGTGTGACCTTGGCCCCCTTGACCTTGGGGTCAAGGTCAAATAATGTATTTTTCTTGGTAATGCATCTCATTAACCATTGGCCGTAGCAACTTCACACTTTGCAGTTACATTGGTCACATGATGTAGAGGGCAATGCTTTATGTGACCTTGACCCCTTGACCCCAAGGTCAAGGTCAAAACAAATATTTCTTGTAAATGCATTTCCTCCTAAACTGTTGGACATAGCAGCTTCAAACTTTGCAGGTGTATAGATCATATGTTGTAGAGGATACTAGGCAACGTTTCGCGTTTTTCTTGACCTAAGTGAAATAATGTACTTTCTTGTAACTGCATCTCCCCATTAACGGTTGGACGTAGCAACTTCAAACTCTGCAGATGCTTTGATTAGCTCAAAAGCAGGTATTTGCGATGGTGTACCATCGACTGAAGTCTAGTTTGATATGCAATCTGACCATGTTCTTTAAAAATTGAATTTTGATCTTTTGACCCCAGGGTCAGGGGATGGGGGTGAGCGGGGCTCTGCGGGCAAAATATTTGCTACCATGGTGCTGCATTCATGATTAACTTAAATTTGATATGCAAAATGGTCATGTTCTGAAAAAGTTGAATTTTGACGTTTTGACCCCACTCCCTAAGTCCACCCAGGGGGTCGGGCACAGGTCTTTCATCAAAAATTGCGTTTGATATGTTTCTTATTTATTGTAACGCTGTCTGCATGCGAAATTTCTGTAAAAATATTGACATCTGACTGTGTTTTTGCAAAATTTACATATTAGACCTTTGACCCCACAGGGGGGTGGGGGGGTGGGGGGGGGGGGATGGTACATTTTTAATCACGGTTCTGCTTATCTACAGGCACAGGGTAATCATGGCTTATAGTGACAAGTTCTAAGATATAATAGTTTTGAAGTAATGTGAAGTTTATTCTACCAAAAATGTCAATATAGCCTTTGCATTAGCCTAAACCTAAGTCAAAAAACGACCAAAACTCAGTCAAAAGTTTGCGAATTACCACCGAATTCGAACTTGACCATTATTTTATAATAGTTTATCAGTTGAAAATTCAAATGAAATTGTTGCATCCCTCTAAAAGTAATTGATTGGAAACCACTATTTAGCCAAAATCTTAATAAAAAAGGGCAATCACTCAGTCAAAATTTTGTAGATAACTGCCACTTTCAAACTTAATCTGTATTCATGATGCTTTACTCTTCTGCAAAGTTTGATGAATGATTAAATTGATGAATCCTTTAAAAAGTTATGGATTGCAAACCAAAAGTGTGACAACGTGGACTTCGATGACGCCACCGCCTACGACGCAGACGGACACATGATGCCTATGTGTCGACCATGTGTCGCCAGCAACTCAAAGAGCAGATACGTTTATATGACGAAGGGGCAACAATGCAACGAATATATACACGGGGTCTTCGCCACTATAAAGAATTATCTATTGTTGTTATACCATGTTAGGGTTGTAAAGCACTTCCGCATATCTCACATCATACTTAGGCCTCTGTTGCGAGAGAACCTGGCTCTGTCGCATGTGAACAACAAAGGCACATACCAGTCTGCGCATCAGGCTAGTCTGATGGGTGCCTTTGTTATTTGCTCCCTGAAAAGTATTATAGCTAAGCAGCTAAACTTGGTCCATTCAATGCTTCAAGCTTCTATCAGCAGGCTGATTTTAGCAAGATGTGGTCAGAAATCCTGAAGAAACGTGACGCAGCACATATTGAGCCCACTTATTATCCTAACCGAACTGTTACTATTCAAGCTAATAGAAGGCACTTTCGTGCTACATGTACATAATTGTCAATATTTTGCCAGTTACTGACAGCCAACCTTTATAAATCGACTGAAGAAGAAGAATGGCCAAAAGTATTTTCATGGAGGGTGCACAGTGGCTTTGTCGTACAATGCTTGACTGGAGACGGAGGAGCTCCCGGGTCTATCATCATCGTCGTCACTGCATTATGTCTTTGAGCACATTAATACTTGCTTACTACTGGTTCAACCCATGAAGAACCATCCCGACATAACTGAAAACATTTTGACTGGGACGTTAAGAATCAAATCAAGCTAACAAACACGTATTTTCATCCAAAATTTCTAAGAATGTGCAAAGCGTATATTTGTTTACAAACTGAAGTTTTTGACAAACTTTTGTTATATTTTTTATCGCACTCAGGCTGTGGGTTTGATGCGCAAAGTTTACGTATATTTTAGTACTACTTGCGCTTGAAATTGGCCCAGAATAGACGAAACTGTCTTCATTGTTCCCTTTCACTGGGCACAGTACCTCTTACGAGTATCGGTATTACTTCGTTCAGTGCGTCAATTCTACCGATACAGCTTCTAATTCACCGCTATAAGGGGGTTCAGTCATATATAGCTGAATATCTCAAAATCGAAAAAACGGATCAGTCTGAGATTTCTGGTATTGTAGGATCATAAGCCTCTCTAACTTCTGGTGAAGATCATTTTTAGCTTAGTTGTTTAAATTCGAAACGGGAAGATAAAAAGCTGTGGATTTTCGCTTTTTTGCCAACTATCCCTCTAAAAGAATGCGTTTCCTGCGCTCCCACGATACACTGTCGTTGTTTTTGCACGATATTATGACATGTATGCATATATCAAAGAAATATAATGAGATCCACGGCGGAAGAACAAATCTAACTATAAGAAAACATGCGAAAATACTTACCACCCCCTCACAAATTTAGGCCGAAAAGTCTCGATTCTACCGATACAGTCGATTTCACTCATTTCAGGCGCACAGTGAATCGATACTGTGACCATGCAGACCCTCTACACTGTGAGTCTTACACTTTCCAAAGTGTGAATACCAAATATACTGGACTGGGCCAACTGATATTTAGCACCCTTCCTGTTTGCATAAAATAAGTTCTGGCCCCAAGGTTATAAAACTTTTTTCATGCTCAACTCAGCTCAGTATGGAATTTATCCTGCTCAGAAATATTAAAAATGCAATTTATCCTGCTCATAAATGTTAAAATGCCAACAGTTAATGTTAAAATGCCAACAACTGTTGGCATTTTTGGGGACGGATGCTGGCATCCGGACTCAATTTTAACACTTACAGTTTTTCAGTCACGTCAAGTTTTCACCCTTGCCAGGCCATACATTAAATATATGCTATACTCCTTGCAAATTTTCAAACATATAAGTTGCATGGTTTCAAAATTAATAATTTAATTAGATGCATGATAAACAGTCGTATAGATCCTGATTAGTTTGTTCCTGAGAAGCCAACTGATCCGGATCTACAATGTTTTCCAGAACGGGGTATATCCGGATTCCACGGGATAAAGGCTTAATGCAAACCGAACAACTTTCTGGAAAATATTACGCGTAAAAAGTAGTTCTTTTTTATTGTTTTTTTTATTGTTTGTTATGCTTTGCAGTTTAGAAACTTCAGTTTGGGTATCAAAGCAATGATTTATTGCCAATTGCTAATTCAAATACAAATATATTTAAAAAATAATACCTTGCGCAGTAATATAATAATGATAGGCATATCGTAAAAGACATCGTGGACTTGCCATTGTAGTCTGCTTTCATTGACAACAAACAAACAAGTCGGCGTGTTTTTTACGCGGCTATGTATGTAAATAATATAACATTCATATGAATCAAGAATTATCTCAGTTGACCCCAGAAGGTCGCTTGGATATTTGGGATTAATAATCTTACCAGCATGAGTTCATTTGAAGTTTTACTTTATGCCTATCCCGCCAAAACGATCACGTGATATATACATTTTCGAAAAGACGCTATCTGTTAGACTGGTCTCCCTTTAATAGTATTGCGTCTATTTATAGCATACACTCTGGCGCAGTATTGGAATTTTGAGTCCATCCGCGGTATTAAATAAAAGGGCATTTGCTACCGGGCCCGTCATGAGCCACTATCGGCCGACGAACCCTCAAACGAAAGTTTTTAATATGATTTTAACAGCAGCTATTGTTTTTTGTTGCTGATTGTTTTCAATTTCAAATAGTCTGGGTTTTTTCTTGCATCTAAATTCAAAGATGCCACATCGGCGGCGCCCTGCTAAACTGTAGCTTACCATATCTTTCGGTTCCGTTTTGAGAATGACGTCTACTGGAGTCCTCGGATCAGAGCAGTCTGATCTGGGTCCGCAATGATTGCAACAAGGACGTTTAATGGTCTAGCAGAATACAGTATATAGGGATTATGAATCTAAAAATCGGCTTATATGCCTTCTGCGCCCAGCAGATGTTAATGGATAGAAACACATGTGTGATCCCTATAATAAAGGATATATGCATGTCAAAATGTGGTTGAAACGTTTTGAAAACACGGCAATATGATTCTGTGCTATCTCCTCTTTTTCTTTTCTTTAATCTTATTAAAACCGTCGCTAAATTCATGCGGACTGAGTCAGTAAAATGTCCAGCGCATGCGGTATTCGCCAAGTCGAGAGCCAGGCACGTGCATATTATGTCACTCAATTTACTTACAAGTCAGAAAAGCCTACTGATTTAAACTATTCGATAAGCCGGGTCTCCTATGTTCACTCGTCTCGGACTACCGATGAATCACTGCACTATTTCGTTCTTCTTTCAGAAAACCAAAACGCTTTCGCTCGCTCTGCCGACTTCGAATTCCAGTTTATATTGTACTCAAAAATTGAAACCGCTAGACATCTTGTACAATCAGATTTTTTGCAACGATCTACACAAAACTTTGAAATACGTAGACGAGTTCCCAGAGTAAAAAAAAACTGACGAAAATCAAAAATAACACACACACACACACACACACACACACACACACACACACACACACACACACACACACACACACACACACACACACACACACACACACCTCTCTCTACTTGTCGATCCACCGATGCAATGTTTACTTTGACGTGCCTGCACCAGTCTCTCCCTCTCTCTCTCTCTCTCTCTCTCTCCTTACATTTGCAAACACGGTTTGGATCCAGATCAGACCCGAATGGTATTTAAGATAGAATGTTTCGTCAATTTAAAAATGAGTGCATGCGATAGAAAGTACGCAAAGCGTTAATACTGTGGAATGTCCGACTTTGCCGTACAAAAGCCGATTAGAATTTTGGGTCCTCATCGGAAGCTGATTGACTGACCCAAACATTGTGTTTCGATATTCTAAGAAAACAAGCCAAAACAAAAGATTCGTGCGCAAACACCGTGCAGTCTCCTCTCTCTCTCTCTCTCTATCTCTCTCTCTCTCTCTCTCTCTCTCTCTCTCTCTCTCTCTCTCTCTCTCTCTCTCTCTCTCCTTTTACGACCTGCTATCAAAGTTTGCAAACAGTTTGAATCCAGAAGATCGTCCGATGTGCCTGATCAGGGGCAAACAAGCATACCAAGAGATATAATCTAGACCGACTTTGCGTCCAATGATCACGGAACAATTCAGACAAGTACCTTCTTTCAGATGCATGCCATGGGCGAATCCAGAGGGGGGACAGGGGGTCCGGACCCCCTGAAAAATCACAAAATATAGGGTTTCCTAGCAATATTGATCCGGATCCCCTAAAAATCACAAAGCTACCAAGCCAGCATTCAACGGTGGGCCATTGACTCGCCAGCAAAACGCCATTCCAAAGGCATTTCGCTGATGGGCCGATGGTTGTCAATTTTAAGTGGCATTTCGGTCCTCTCTGACAAAATGTTCTGGATCCATGCATGCATACAGTGCGTGTGAACCGGCTCGATTGAAATTAAACTGTCGACGGACATAATTTCATGATATTTTGGTACTTACAACGTGCGACAAAGACTCAGACTAGCCTGCGCAATGGTGCATTCTCAATTCAGCATTGATGGCTACGATATGTCAAGCATGCAAATGGATTAATTTTGTGTCTCACGACTGAAACCACAACTTGGAAAAGGGCCCTTTTGTATATAAGTTTGTAAAAGCAAACTAACTTAACAAATTTACTCAGTTGTTTAACGCTGTGGTTTGCATGGCTTTTTTTTAAAGTAATAATATCTACTGTTACTTGCAAATGTTCAATTTTGACAAACAGGCAGCGTATGACCTATTGTCCTGCCAGCCAAGAGTGCCAGTGACGTCATGTTTTGTTTACAAGGCTATCATTGACTTATAATCAATAGATCACATGTGAATTAATCCTATCCACAGGATAGGATTAATACACAAGTGATCTATCGATTTGTGTTAGCTCAAGTGGATTGTAAAGTTAGTGTTTCACTTCAAAATTGGTAACAAAATATTACCTCACTGTCACTCTTGGTTGGCACGACAGTAAGTCCTTCACGGTGAACATTAGAAACGATGTCGTTACGTAAACGGATCTCCAATTAAAATTGAATTTCCTCAGGTAAACAATTCGCCAATGAAGGGTTTTAAAAATATTTGAACACGCTGCAGGTAGCCTGCACTGTTTTCCGTCTACAGATGCATAGACGGCCTACCAATAACATACATGAACTTTGTCACGTTCGTGTAGAAAAGTCCGTGCTTGCCTTTGATCTTATCTGAAAGCATGTATCGCACAATAAGCAGACAAAAAGTATAGTCTTGCGCTTGGCATGCGGAAAAGAACGTCACGTGCCAGATTACCCATTTAATTTGAAAGGAACCTTCCAAATGTCGCTACCGCTCACGCGCTGTACGGTATGAGTCAACCGAGCATAAACGGACGTCAATTTTCCGCCGAAAATAACTCGTGTTCGTAATTTTAGAAATTCACTTTTCCAAAAAAGGTCAGTGTTTGATTTTTTAGAATGTTTTGAAAATTATTTTCGGCGATAATTTTAGGTGTTCGTAATTTTAGAGTGTTCGAAATTTTAGAACATTTAACGTACATTGCAGTAGACATGTGCCGGTAGCACGCCAGGCCTACTTCTTCGAGGCCCGAAATTCAAGTCAAGCTGGAACTTTTTTTCTCTATAGCCAGAACAGTATTAGGACTATCCCATCTGAAGTCAGTGCCGCTTTTAAAACCATTAAATCACATTTAAGGTTCTTCCTTTTCCTTGTTTTCAGACTTGTCTTCAAAGGCAACATTAAAAAAACAAATAAAAAACCTATCACAGGGATTTCCTACATAAATTTTGGTTTAATGATTCTTATACTTCTTTAATTTTGTCACTGATAAAAATTAGCACATTAAAGATTGTAACAGCTTTTAATGTATTCTCAAGGAAATACACAATCTATATTCTACATAATAATTTCAAACCTGTTATTTCTATTTCCTCAATAAAAATAAATTTAGTAAGATTTGAAAGATACTAGCTCAGAGCAAATTGCATGATTGACTGATCTGTTAAACATTAATTGGCTCTGAGAAAGAAGGCAGAATAAGTTTGACTTTTGAACAGAGAACATCGAAAATTAAATATTAGTGACTGTGCAGAAATGTAATATGTAAAGTTAAAGTACTTTCTAGTATGCAGGGGGCTGGGCCCCCTGGCTAAATGTTCATGTAAATAAACAGAGTGTACAAAAATGGGACTTGGTGTCTATAGGTGTAGCTAGTCTTAGTAACCCAAACCAATAGAAGAAACCCAACCTACAAAAACTACGAAAATTCCTTATCATAATTGGTGGACGAATTCGCGGCAGAAAAACCTTTTGGCTTTTTCACGATCCTAGAATTAGAGAAGATTTATATGGAACCAGAGAATGGAATCATCAATCAATTTATAGCTTTTGAACAATTGAATGTGTCTTAGAGGATCAATTTCGAACTAATACCTGGTGGATCAGAAGTAACCGTAATAACTTTTAACGATGAGGTGGACCTAAAATGAACAAGATTTTGGAATTGGAACTGACGGAAATGTTTAAATTTTGGAACTTATTAACTTGAAGATTAAAGTGATTCATCATGGGACTCAAACCCAAGGATTATTACCTACGAATTACATAATCTTTAATTTTCGGAATTATCACCTTGTTTTTCTATTGTTTTGCTTGTATTGTTTATTATGTATGTATTTATGTTTCTTGTTAAAATACAAAGCATTTCTACACAGTCACCAGGACAGAAATTTAATCTACTTAATTATACTTAAAAAGCTAAATGATTGAGTCAAAAATAACTTTTTTCTCAGTTGAACTAAATGACTATTTAAAAAATATTTTATTCAAGAAATCCTAAAATATGGAAATGAAAGGAATATCTCAAATAGTATTTTTCTTTAATCTAAGTTCTTGATAAATCATAATGTTAAACTTTTAATCAAAAATTTGAAATTAATTGTTAATATTGATGCATTTCTCTAATTAAGCGAGTAACCCAATATAATGTTAAAAAGACATATAAAACTTAATTATTGAATGACCAGTTATATAAGTTATTTTGCATGCTTATCCATTTAATAGTGCATTACTTAACCAAGAATAATTTTAAAGAAAATTTTATGTTTTCTATAAAATAATAGTAAATGGCAATTCAAAATGTATTTTGCTAATGCTGATATTGTAAAGCCACTTAAGCCAGTAATTAGTATAGATATTTTGTAATTAAATACAAGGGATCATAATCCTTGGACTGTAAAGACAAACTTTTTCGTGTGAAAGAAGGGTGTGAGTGAAAAGAGAGAAAGGCAATAAAAAACTTAATTATTGAAATAAATAAAGTCTAGTACAGTCTTCCCGGGTTATGCGCGTTCAGGTTTCCTGCAGCGTTCCTGGATCATCTTTTGATTTACTTACATGGTTTCTTGCTAGAGTCAGGCTTAATTTTTACTTAATGTGTGATGACTTGATAGATAATAATTAAAGCATATTATCTGATTATTATTGAAGATAAAGAATCTGGCTGATCTATTATGTATATATTAATGTATAAAATAACTGCTTGTCAATCAAAAATATATAATGGTGCCTGAATTACACATCTGCTGATAAAATCACTAAAAGAAAAGAAGAAATGTGAATCAGACAGATGGTAAGAGGGAGGCATTCATTGGAGATAACACTGGAAGGTGTTAATATAGAAATAAAATAGTGTAATGACACAATAAAATACTTAGTATTATGATTGAAAGCAAAAATGTTATCATAAGATGTGTCATATTAGCTAAGCCAGAATCGTTGTAGAGATAAAAGTTCATTATTAGTAAATGAAAAATTTGACCTAGTATATTTCAAAATTAAGAACTGTTTACATTTTAATAATAATACATGTAATTAAACTTCTGAATAAAGTTTGTGATGGGGACATCACAATTTAAATGTGGGGGGAATATTATCACAGGGATTTCCTACATAAATTTTGGTTTAATGATTCTTATACTTCTTTAATTTTGTCACTGATAAAAATTAGCACATTAAAGATTGTAACAGCTTTTAATGTATTCTCAAGGAAATACACAATCTATATTCTACATAATAATTTCAAACCTGTTATTTCTATTTCCTCAATAAAAATAAATTTAGTAAGATTTGAAAGATACTAGCTCAGAGCAAATTGCATGATTGACTGATCTGTTAAACATTAATTGGCTCTGAGAAAGAAGGCAGAATAAGTTTGACTTTTGAACAGAGAACATCGAAAATTAAATATTAGTGACTGTGCAGAAATGTAATATGTAAAGTTAAAGTACTTTCTAGTATGCAGGGGGCTGGGCCCCCTGGCTAAATGTTCATGTAAATAAACAGAGTGTACAAAAATGGGACTTGGTGTCTATAGGTGTAGCTAGTCTTAGTAACCCAAACCAATAGAAGAAACCCAACCTACAAAAACTACGAAAATTCCTTATCATAAACCCAAAAAACAGCAAAACTTTAAAGGCTTAAATGGGCCCTAGAATGCACCAAATTGTACAATTTTTTTCAAAACATTTTCGGGGGAGCGTGCCCCCGGACACCGCCCCCCCCCCCCCCCCCCCCCCTAGCATGGCTTGGCGCCTTCTGCGCTCGAATGAAAATACTTTATGTTTTAAATATTGCGCCCCCAACATGGAATCCTGGTCCGCCCCCTGAAGTTCTATCGTTACAGTGTCAAACATTTGGGATCCAGGCTTGGCTCGACGTTTTGTTTAGTATAATATGGGTCCAATTATTATTTTGCAGGCTTCACCACAGGTATCATACCGAATTCTTGGCCGCAGATATTCTTCGACTAGTCTTTTCGCGGAGGGCTCTCATTTGAAATAATAAAAACTTATTTACAAACACTTGTCAGGGTCGATTAAAGGCATAAATATATTCTTGAATAGTCACTCTAACACCAAATCATGGCTAAGGCATTACAGTACTTAAAATATGCAAGAAAAATGAACGAGTACTTGAAATCGGGATACTTTGGGATTGATTGACAATTACACATTTTTACAGAAATGGTTTTCTTTATTTTTTCGTTTTTGGTGAAACGACATTTACTTGTTTTACCTGTATGTTAATGATTTGGATCAAATAAGCGTCGATTGTTTATGAGAAAGGGATTTCTGCCCCTACCCCATTCAACGACTGCAAGTCTTAACCGCGGAGGTGTGTGACAAAATACTATAGCATCCGCGGGGTTTCGTTATCTGGCCGCGGGGTAGGGCTTTTTAGAACCGTTTTTTCACATATTAATTAAAGCGGCAGGAACTAACTATGGGCTCAAAGGCACTAACATTTTGATGGCCTGTTAGTTTCTACCAGCAGGGAAAGCCGATACTGGTTCTATTGCGAGTTTGACGCGAATCTGTACCACAGGGTGAGAGCATAATCCTAATCTTACCGCTTGTCGTCGTTGTTCATGGCCGCGGGGTTCTGCAATATGCTTTCCTGTCCATGGAAATCCTAAAACTCAAAACATCAGAATCATCTATGGAGGTGGTATGCTGAAACCACTGGGTCATTTACGGTTAGATCAGAATGTAGCCATTGGGTTTTCGCTCTTTTTGTTTCTCTGTATTCTGATTTAGCCAAATTATCTAGTTCTACGGTAGTAAGATCGCCTGACCAAAGTGCCAAGGTTGTGAGCAGCAAAATCTAGCTGTTTGTCTGTCTGCCCGTTAATCTGTCCATCCGTCTGTCTGTCTGCATTGGTTCTTCGTTCTTTTACTTATATGCTCGTTAAACCAGCTTACATGTGTCTAGTAGCTCAGGTGGTTGGAGCGCCTGTCCAATGTTCTGAAGGCTGTGAGCAGCATAATCTAGCAATCTGCCTGCCTGCATACTTGTCTGTCCACTTGCCACTGGCTGTCTGTCTCCCTGTATGGGTTCTTTGCGCTTTTGATTTTTTGTAGGCCTGTTTTGCTAGATTATCTAGTAGTTCAGGGGTTAAAGGTGCCTGACCCCATTGGGGTTACTTTTAATTTTTCTAGATACGTAGGCTTGCACCCAGCATCTACTCTTTATCCCAAAAAATATCAGGAATATCAGGCACACCCCAAAAATATTTGAAATTTAGCAACCCCAAAAATATTTTCCAAATCTGTACCTTGACCATAAAAAAGCGCCAAATTGATAGAAATGACATCACAAAACGTAAAAAAAAATCATAATTTCATCATACTCCCAAACATATTTATTTATCTGACCTTCTCGACCCCTCCCCCCCTCCAAAAAATGCAATTCAAAATTTTGAACCTTCAAAAATGGACCGATCCTACTTATATATGATAATATCAAAGTACCACCCCACCCCTTGCCCCAGAAAGCTGGCCAGTGTTTCAGAGCAGTATGCAGCAAAATATAGCTGTCTGTCTGCTTGTTTCTCAGTCAATCAACCAGTCAGCCCGACCAACTGCTTCGATTTCTTAGTGTAGACAGAGCCTCTTTGTAAAAGCTTATTCTTGTTACATAAAAGTATTTGCTTGTCCTATTTTTCTTCATACGTAGGGTCTGGCCCAGCATCTACCGTTCACCCCCCAAACATATCCGGAAATTCAAGGACCCCAAAAATATTTGAAAGGGGTAGGTGCATTAAGAGGCTATTTTGCCCCCCCCCCCCACCCCTATGAGGTCAAAAAATAAAAGTTGCTCTTCACAAGTTTTTTCTTATTAGTTCATTAGAACAATAGCCTGGTATTGATTCTACTTTTACGGTTGCTATGGTAACAAAAAAGGCCGCCAAAATAGGCTGAAAATAGGATAATGACGGTTTTGGAGCAAATTTTAGACATGTAACAGAGAAATTAATATAGAGCACAAGCAAATACCAAAAAAATGTTTCAACATATGATGAGAATTATCATGGCAGACAATATACTAAAAGTTTTTTTTGGGGTATTTGCTTGTGCTGATATCTAATTCTTAAAAAAATCGGTCTCCAAAAGCCTCAAATTTGGCCTAAAATGGCAATTTCTCTATTTTAAGCCTATTTTGTCAGCCATTTTGGTTACCATAGCAACGGGTAAAAGTAAAATAAATGCCAGAATTTTACACTTGGGCTATTCTTCTAACAAATCAATAAGGTGAAATTGGTGAAAAGCAACTTTCATCTTTTGGCTATAGAGGGGGCCAAAATAGCCCATTAATGCACGTACCCCTTTTAGCAACCACAGAAAATATCCTTGACATAAAGAAAAGACCCTAAATGCATCATATCTCCAAAAATATTCATGTTTCTTGGGCTAGAGGTCAAAATCTAGGACATCTTGTTTTTTTTTTTTTGAATCATTTGTATTTGAACAACAGTGGCGAGTTCAACAATGTGAGCGTTTGCGGGCACACTTTCATGATCTTTATTAGTAATGTGTAAAGTCTGGCATCAAGTACAACAAGAGCGCTCGCATTGTTGAACTCGCCATGCCTCTGTCACTGTTAATCTGAGGGTTCATTCCCCCACGGTGGAGCTAGAGGTCATAATATAGGAAACCTTTCAAAAGAGCTATTCTGTTTTTCCAACCTATGCAGATATCTTTCCAAACATTTATAAGAAAACATCCATATTTAGGCATTTGGTATCATATTCATGGAAGGCTTCCAGTCATCAGCTTCAGAGCCTTACGTCAATACCTCAGGGTGGGGCTAGAGGTAAAAATGTAGAACATGTTTTTTCCTTTAAAGAAATATTTGTATTTGAAGAACATATACTATTTCATGTTCTGACTTTCTGTGACTTCAGGTCTTCGGTTCAGAACCTTTGTTTGTTTTGTTTGTTTGTTTGTTTGTTTGATTTGATTCTTTACGTCCCATCAACAATCTTTCAGTTATATAGGGACGGTTCTTCCTGGGTTGAACCAGTACTAAGCTAGGATAAATGTGTCTTGCTCAAGGACCACAACACAGTGACGCCTCAGAACCTTTGAGCAAAAGACTGCCAGAGCTCTAGCTAAGAAACTTCTTTTAACAGAATTTCCTCCTGAACCACTGACCCAAAAGCAAGTTAATGTCACAGATTTGTACCCAATGGTGTCTTCTACCAATTTTGCACAAAAAGGTTCCACTCCACTGAACAATGGATCTGCCAAAGCTCCAGATAAGAAATGTCTTTCAATGACTTCTCCTCCTGAACCAATGGTCCAAACTTTACAATAATTTCACAGAATTGTCCCTAACGATGCACTCTACCAAAATTATACAATTGGTTTGGCTCTGCCATTAAGAGACTTTATTCAAGCTTGCACATAATGTCTCTGGTGGCGATTAAGTAAAAGTAGGAAAACATATACAAAAGTGGACAGAACTTTATCAAATCAGTTCTTGATCACCATTAATTTCTTTGAATATGTGGGCGGATTTGTCTTAGGTAAGATACTATGAAATACTTTCCCTAATCCTCAGAAGATCTTTAACCAACAGAAACCAAAAGAAAATCTGAAGAAAAAAAACATACCATGGTATTTGGGATCAAATTACACATGTTTGGTTGGGGTTGTGCCAAAGAAAGTTAAGAGAAAATTGTTACCGCTTACCTGCCTGAAGAGCTTTACAAACAACTATTGAGGGATTATTTTTAACACTGTAAGCTCTATAATAAAAGCATTTGAAGATAAAGTTTAATTATTTACTTCTTAAGTTAGTTATTAATCAACTGATTTATTGCACTGTTCATATATTGATTACATTTATTAAAGGCTGGTTTTGTCCAATGAACAAATGACAATGTCGTCAGAAAGATTGCTTTCTCATTTCACTTTGTGGCAATATGTTTGACCCTACATCAGAGACTTCCAGTTTCCATTTGCATGTTTTAGAAAAGGTATCTAACTAACAACCTCCCTGTTTGAACGCTTTAATGCAGCCGTCCCCATCAGTACTCTCAGTGCTTTGATAACATTTATTAGCATGATAAATACAACACCTGAGAGACTTTTACTTCTTTATTTGTCGGTATTCAGTTATTATTGAGCAGTTGAAATTTTGTGCTCGGTTGAGTTGAGCATGAAAAAAGTTTATAACTTCAGGCCTGGTTTTCTCATAACAGGGCTCCTATAATAACCATTGTGCATATGTACATGACCATAAATTATCTGCAGACATATTTATAAGATGATAATTTAATCAGAGCGACAGGGAGATAATGTGATTTTTGTTTCACACCCATTCAAGGCTGAATATATAATGAGTACATGTATATAATAAAATGCTGTATTTTTCTTTCCTTGTTTTGATTAAAAGAACTTATTCATGGATCAAAAGCATTTCTGGGAGCAATGCCTTCTTCTCAGGGGACCAGACAATACCAAATCCAATCTTTTCTCAGCCAACCCAAGGATATGGCCACGGTAAGGTCAAGTGCGCTACTGGCAAAGCTTGAGCTTGCGGTCATCGACCTCATTTTGAGAGAGCGAAGTCTTTGCTGGTTTGTGCATGTGCAGCATTTTAGTGGTGCAGTCAGAACAGCATGTGAGATACAGATTGATGGCAGGCGGGGGGCAGGGAGGCCCAAGCTAACATGGAAGAAACTGACGGAGAAAGACTGCCGTGAGTGGAAGCTCACGACAGTTGATGAAGCTCACGACAGATGACCCTCAAGAAAGGAGCACCTGGAGATCAGGTGTGAGATCTGCTATGTGTGCAGCTAGCCAGTTACCCGGAAGGGGGCCCACTGATGTGGATGATATGCCCCTGCACCTGCATGTTAATCAAAAATCTGATTATGATGATGATATAAACTCGGATGATAAAGTAGTACAAACTCTGGGGAATAATTGTTGGCGTCAAACAAAAACCTTATCAATGTCACTTAAAGTGGGGAGCAGACATCTAAGGCCTAGATCAGCCAAACCATTTTAGCCAGGCTGATCAGGATATCATTTATTTGCCAATATAAAAGAGAGTATATTACATACACTAAAGCTAAAAGCAATTAATAAGTAGACCAAAATGAGACTGAACAATCCAAAATGCAGAATTGGACTTAACCCTTAAAGCGCCCAGAAAAAAATGCATCTGAAAATGTTGTCTGCAGAACTCGTCTTCTGCAAATGATTGCCTAACATTACTGACGAATTAAGTATAGAAGCAAACAGCGTGGACCCAGAACAGACTGCTCCTATAGGAGCAGTCTGATCTGGATCCACACTGTTTGACATAGAGGCTTCTTTAACATTTCAGCAAACGAGAAAAACAGACAACTTTTGTTGCGATTGGCACATTAAGGGTTAATTCATATGAGCACCTACCTGCTCCTCAAGTACCATAATTTAACCCTTTGTACTAAACCAGGGGCAGATCCAGGATTTCAAGAAAGAAGGTTCGTATATATAAAGGTGTGGGGGTTCCCTTTGTTGATTGTATCTCATTTTTCATAAATATCCCACGAAAATGAAATAATTTGGTCTCACTGAGACCAAATTAATTCGTTTTCATTTGTTTGTTTGTTTGATTTGATTCTTTATGTCCCATCAACAATCTTTCAGTTATAAAGGGACGGGTCTTTCTGGGTTGAACCAGTACTAAGCTAAGATTAATGTTCTTGCTCAATGACACAACACAGTGATGCCTGTGAGGCTCCTACCCGCGTCCCCTCAGTCTCAAGTCAAGCACTCTACCACTGAGCCATTTCATTTTCATCTGATATTTAAAAACGGGGGGTGGGGAGGGGGTTCGAGTGAACCCCCTCTGGATCTGCCACTGTAAACGAGCACTTTTGCAAACAGTGAAGACACAGATGCAATGCAGCCTTATGCTGCATTTCATCAGGGTCGACACTTTTTTTGCTGAAGTCAAAACAATCTTTAGGGACAGAAGAAATACATCATACGTAAGAAATTCTGAACTGTGACCCCTTAAAATATATACCGGTAATGGACAACATCTACAAAAATACAAACGGCTAATAGTCATTCATACTAAATGAACCTCAGATTTCAAGTGATTGCAATGCGCTATTTCACTATTAATAAGAAATCATCTTGTGGATGAAAACATTGTAGATCCAGATCAGTTGACTTCTGAGGAAGCCAACTAATCTGGATCTATACTGTTTTCTAAAGTTATGAAAGTCATGCACATATAGTGCACATTTTTAGGCTGAAAATGGAAAAGATTTTTTTGTCGACTCAGTGATTTTTATATGCTTCCTTGTTAATTCTTCAAACATGATGGATTCATAGCAGGTTTAATACAATCTACTTAATTAACTACAGACACAAAACGTCTGATTGATTGTCACCTTTCTGACCTTACTAATGATTAGTTTAACCTTGAGACACTGTATCAATGATTGAACATTCCAAATAAATTTGAATGTATTGATCGACTGATGTCGCCCTCACACGTTCTACCCAACACCATCCATCCATCCTCCTACACCTCGAACCACCCATCGGCATACCAAAATAATCAAATACACTTACAGACAAATAAACAGTCAAATAGATGGATGGATGGATGGATGGATGGATGGATGGATGGATGGATGGATGGATGGATGGATGGATGGATGGATGGATGGATGGATGGATGGATGGATGGATGGATGCATGGATGGATGCATGGATGGATTCCCTGGGATCATTCCTGTGAAGTTTTGTAAAGATTGGCCCCGTGGTACTAGAGGAGTTGTCATTTATAGAAAATTGTTGATGATGGACAATGAGTGATCCGAAGTTCAAGCTCAAGTGAACTAACAAACAAGAGGGCCAAGTGGCCCTTAAGCGCTCACCTGTGTTTTGTTCAAAGCTTACATATAGGTATCTGTAGAAAGCTGACTATGTCCCAAAGTAAAGCATGAAATCCCTGGGGCGTGGCCATTTTTGGCCCCAGGGTTCTAATTTGAACAAACTTGGTAGAGGTCCACCAGATGATGCTTCATACCAAATATCAAGGCTTTAGGCCTTGTGGTTTCAGACAAGAAGATTTTTTCATACTTCTCCCTATAAAAGCCTATGTAAAACCTGTGACCCCCGAGGCGGGACCATTTTTGGCCCCAGGGCTATAATTTCAACAAACTTGGTAGAGGTTCACTAGATGATACTACATACCAAAACTCAAAGCTCTAGGCCTTGTGATTTCAGACAAGAAGATTTTTTCATGTTGCTCTCTATTTAAGCCTATGTAAAACCTGTGACCCCCGGTTTGGGCCATTTTTTGGCCCCAGGGCTATAATTTGAACAAACTTGGTAGAGGTCTACTAGATGATACTACATACCAAATATCAAGGCTCTAGGCCTTGTGGTTTCAGACAAGAAGATTTTTTCATGTTGCTCCCTATATAAGCCTATGTAAAACATGTGACCCTCGGGGCGGGGCCATTTTTGGCCCCAGGGCTATAATTTGAACAAACTTGGTAGAGGTCCACTAGGTGATGCTACATACCAAATATCAAAGCTCTAGGCCTTGTGGTTTCAGAGAAGAAGATTTTTAAAGTTTTCATCTTGAAAATCTATTTTTAGCCTGTGTGACCTAGATATGCAACAGACCGGAACCATTTGAACAATTTCAAAAGAGGGTCATATAAGGATCATTCCTACCAAGTTTGGTCGAAATCCAGCCAGTAGTTTAGGAGGAGAAGTCGTTTGAAGCATTTGTTGACGACGGACATCCAACAATCACAATAGCTCACCATGAGCCAATGGCTCAGGTGAGCTAAAAAGCAGAAAGTGGCTCATCTATCCTCAGAAGGGACACTTCTCTTGTAAAGAAAGTAAAATATTTTGGATCATCGTTAATAGGTGAGCTTGGATTAAAGTGCCATTTTACAACTAAAACACATTTTTGCAGACATGCACTTTTATAAGTAAAAAATAAACATACAAGACTGGAGCCAGTCTAGACAGTGGCATTCATTAAAGAAGATAGTTTACGAGTGCAGTCACACGGAAGTTTTTTAAAATGTAAAGTAAACCAACTACATGACCCAATGACGTCAGTCATGTAAATTCTTAAACTCTTGCACCACCTTTGTCAAGTAAATTTTGCTGACTGTCATAACTTTGGTGTAAAAATTTCAAAAAAGTGTGAACCCATATCAGACTGCTTCCTGTGGAGCAGTCTGATCAGGGTCCATACTGTTTGCCGGCATTTGAAAATTAAATATTACATGTGCAAATTGTGCAAAATCGGACAAAAAGAGGACACGGTTTTCTGATATTTTCTGGCCGTAAAAGGATTAACCCTTTTCCCGCAAATCATGTATTTTGTCGTCTGCCCCTCTCTTCTGTTTAAGTTAGTAGGTTGCCTATGTTGCAAACAATATGGACTGCGGAGCAGTCTGATCAGAGTTCATATGGTTTGCTTCCATGACGAAATCTAGTCTGAAGTGCACTTGAATATATGCAGCAGACGCAAAAAGCAGACAAAATTTTCAGGACAAAAAAATAGTGGCGGGATAAGGGTTAAGAAAATACAACATAATGCAGATATGCACTAAACATGTCTTGGTGATGTTATCCTGGCTAACAAAGAATTTGACAAACATGATGTCAAAGTGAAACAAACAGCCATAAACTGACATTCTTTCTTGAGAATAAATTATCCCTGTGACATAATTATTCTTCCATACTGACAATGTTTTCCTCAATTTTCATTAGGCATAAGAAATTAAATTTGAACTTAATGAGACAATTCTGCCAGTGTCCTCTGCTGATAACGTTTGCAAACAGTTTGGTCCCAGATCAGGTGTAAGGATCCGAACTGTTTGACACTCTGATACTAATCCTAAATTTAAAAAAAAATTAAATGTATTAAAACTTAATTTTGAATATTATCAGCAGACGAAAAAAAATCATGAAAAATTTCCTAGCATAGAAAGAATTAAACAAACCTATCATATGTAACAATGATATTTCAAGTATTCTGATCATGAAAATATGATTCTTTAATCCCAATGAGACAATTCTTTTGAGTATGCACAATAAATGGTTTCTCTTAACTTTTATAAGACAAATAATTCAGAAGTGCCTGGTATCTGAAGCCTTTGCCTGGAGGGGCCCACTGATGTGGATGATGCCCCGCATTTGCACACCCGATGATGATGATGATGATGATGATGATGATGATGATGATGATGATGATGATGATGATGATGATGATGATGATGATGATGATGATGATGATGATGATGATGTTGATGATGATGATTTGGGGTAATATAGTCCTTTTATTTCCCCTAAAAGTGCAGCAGAGGACAATTTGAACTTCTATTACTTCTGTTGAATCTAAATTCAGGTTTGAAACAACATTCACATCTATCAAGCCTTATTTGCCATGCAAATTAAAAAAAAAAGTAAGAATTTTGTTCTTTGCTGCATTTTGATTGGCGCTTTAAGAGTTTAATGATTTCCTCATTCGCTTTTTTCATTTACATTCTGATCCAGCTTTTAGAATTAAAATTTACATGAAAGTTATGAAACCAAGGAATTCCTGAATAAAAAGAAACTTAGCCTTTTCCTGCCAGTCACAACTTTTGTCGTCTGCTCTCTCGTCTGCTTTTGCTCTAAACCCTTAAAGCCCCACCTACAATTTGCAGCAGATGACAATTTCAAATTTTGCTGTTTTTTCAAAAATAAAAAATAAGGCATGTTATTTCATGAGAACCGTCTGCCAGCAGACGGTACTCATGAAATATCATACCTTATTTTAGTTGAAAATACGGAAAAATGTCACAAAATTTGTCGTCTGCTGCAGTCGTGATTGGCACTATAAGGGTTAAGTAGCCTGTATATTGCAACTAAAGGGAGCAGTCTGATCAGAGTTCTTAGTGTTTGCTTCCATGGTAAAATCTAGTCTATAGTATACTTAAATATATGCAACAGACATGAAAGCAGATGACATTTTTAGGAAAAAAAATATTGACAGGATAAGGGATAAAAATTGTCTTCTGCAGCTGTCAATATTGTGGCTTCATAATACAAATTCATTTCTAATAATGTTCCCAGAGAACTGTCAGGCATTAATTTTTCTGAAAATGAAAATGAAAAGTCACAAAATTTTGTCGTCATGAGTGAACAGGATTTCCTCAATTCTTTCTTTTCATTTACAAATTAATTCAGATATTAAAATTCCCCTGAAACCAAGGCCATGAAGTAACAGCAGGTTTCATGTGCAATTTCCTCATCTTGTCCTTGGAGGACCCATTATGCACGTTTCAAGAAAAGAACACATCTGAAAGGCAGCACCCAGTCACCTTTAACTTTTACGAACAGTTTGGACCCAGATCAGGCCCGACATTATCCGACATAATGTCGGGCCTGATCTGGATCCAAACTGTTTTACACTCCGATGGTATTCTTGAAAGATCTTTTCTAAAAAGTTGATTTTGAAAAAATCAGCAGACGACAAAAAAGCCGGGAAAAATTTCCCAGAGGGCAAAGAGTTAATAAACATGCAACTTCCTCATCTTGTCCTTGGAGAACCCATTATGCACGTTTCAAGAAAAGAACATATCTGAAAGGCAGCACCCAGGCACCTTAACTTTTTGCTAACTAGTGTCGTCTGCTGATATCTTTTGCAAAGAGTAATGGAACCAGAATGTCAGGAATACCATCAGAGTGTCAAATAGTTCGGATCCAGATCAGGACTGACATTATGTTGGGCCTGATCTGGGTCCAAACTGTTTGAAAAAGTTATCAGCAGACGACATAAGGAGTCAAAGTGTTAAAAGCACATGCTCATTTTAGAGAACACCCAGTACTTTATGGTTTGTTTAGACTACATAAGCCATTGAAATGGTGTTTTTATGTATTCTTTGTGTGGATTCTGAACAGCTGCCTCATTAAGATGGATAGATAAATGCACATCCTCACGGGGTAGACATTATGTGGCTAGTTTTATATCTTAACATTATAAAAATTTAGCCACTTAATTACTTTTTTGCCCCAAAAGAGCCTGATCTAAGGAGCCTTAAGGACTAAATCATATCTAAATACATTGCAGTCACCTAAAAACAAGCCCAATATCCTCGCTCTTGTTTGCTTGGATGGATGGACGGATGGATGAGATTGGAGTGAGGGATGGTTTTGGATTGAGGGAGGGATGGTTCACCTTACCACACTTTTTTCCTGGGCAAGCTTGACTAAGCAGTTAACCAGTACTTCATGCACATACTTTCGCTTGCAACTGACAACAAACCTTCTTGAATCAGGGGAAGGGAGGAGAATGAACGTAGAAATTATTTCATGATCAATCTCCACGAAAGTATGGGACCTGACCGGGATCGAACTTGGGACCCCTGGATCTGCAGTCAGATGGATGAAGGGATTGGATTGGATTGGACTGGACAGACTGAGAGACGTACGGACTGATGAATAGACATTTAAACTTCTGTCACACACTTAGAAGCAGGTGTGACAAATATTATGTGCATGCATGCCAAAGGAATGGCTCTGATCAGCCTGGGTATAAATCCAGTCTGATGAGAGTTTTCCTATGCACACAATGGAAAGCTGAGGACATCATTGTTTCATGTTGAATAAATGAATGTTACATTCATTTTTATTGCCCAACGTACTATATAAAGAGTTACTAAGCATTTTTGACTGTTTGGCAACTTTTCCCTCTGCAGGTTCGATCGGTTTCGAGAAACTGTTCCCCGGGAAAACATTTTTTACTGTTTCCCAGTCACATGATACACTGATCAGCTGCACACTGATGACTCAAAATGTATTACTTAGCGTCATGCTGTAGCAAAGTTTCGTTTGATTTGATTCTTTACGTCCCAGTCAACAATTTTTCAGTTATGTAGGGATTGAACATGTACTAAGCAAGGATTAATGTGACAATGCAGCGACGCCGTTAAGGCTCAAATCTGCAACACTTAAGCATTTTACCTCTGAGCCACTGCCCTCTCTACGCTGTATGAGATGATGATTTGTTGCAAAACAGAAAATTTCGCCTAATCTCTTCAATTTTGGTTGCAAAGTGTTCTGCTCATTCTAACTAAGAAAACGAGTACCCACATTTTATGTTTCTGACCACAAACAACGAAGTTATTGGGAGTTTAAAGAGCCGCTCCCGCCATGGTCTTCCGTTATACACTAACAGTATGCGCATCAGCGTCGTGCTTATTGTTACCCTTTGTAAGTTCTGAGTTGGGTAATAAAACAACTATTTACCTTTCTGTGGCCTCGTTCGACAGTGCCATAGGGTCATCCACAGCACCTTGGGGTGATAGTTTTGACTGTTGCACAGAAAGGTATGAAATAGTTGTTTACTGTTTTCCAGTCCATTCAGTTGCATGATTTCAATGATTACAGTGGATTCTGAGTCTGTATGGAAAGCAGTGATGGATTCTTTAGAAGCCAGCTAATCTGGATCTACAATTTTCAAAAAAGGATATATCCAGGCCTACTTTGTCAAGGTTTAAGACTCTGATCGGACTGGGCAAATACCAAGGCTAATCCAAGTCTTCACTGGGGGCACAAATAAGTCATTTTGTTGAATTTGTCAAGTATTGGCTTATTTAAAATGTTACCTCAATCATGGCTTGGTCAAAGTATTTGTTCTGTTCCCACAGGCTCAGTAACTGTAAAAGAAAACAGATTTAAAGATTAACTGTTACGTGCCAGGCAGGACTCACGCCTTAAAATCTACACATAATTATGTAGTAGATTTCACATAGCTTCTAGATTATAATCAATCACTAACAACTGATCCAGAAAGTCGATCCGTTGGCTGAGTGGTTAGAGCATTGGTCTTGCACGGGAGCATGCTGGGTTTGATTCCCAGCCATGGAACGGGATATTTTTCAGCTATGCTTTATCCTTGTTGCAACTTCATGTCGTGAGAAGTGGGCTAGCATCCGAGATTGGATTTAATTTCACCTAAAAAGGCTTTATCTTTCTCAACATCTGATTACTTGTTATGATATGTTGTTTTGCCTTAAGACTGTAATTGGCACAAGAATTTAATGAGCCAGCACCTGGGATTTTGGTACTTATCTGATCATTGAGCGACGAATGCCCAGGCGAGACTGCAAAATGCGCAGTCTTGCCAGAGCCATTGCTGGTTGGGTACATAAGACTGGGCATAGATAAAGACTCGGACCAAAAGTTAGACCTCTAGCCCAGTCTAGAAAGATCAGCATGCGTGTTTATGGAGGTTTTTGTGGGATTATGTGACAAGTACTAAAATTTCATATGCTTATCCATACAGCAGTATTCAGCTTAGCAGTTCTAGTGTTTCAAACTTGAAATTTAAATCAGTATAGGTGGATTTTCATCAAGCTGCATATAAACTGGTTCACTTTCAGCACATCAGGCTCAGATGAGCTCAAATATAGGGATGGAGGAAAAACTGGGACAACACATACATTTTGTTTTGTCTTAACCCTTGTTTTGCTGATCCCGGATTTATCCGTTTTTGAAAGCACTGTAAATCCAGATCAGCTGGCTTCTAGCGAAGCCATATGATCAGGATTCACACTGTTTTCTACTCTGCTAGTTAATGGAATGCTGCTGCCTGCAGGTTAACAGGGTAAAAATGGTTTCCTGTTTGTTTGATTTGATTCAACAATTTTTCTGTTATGTCGGGACTGTCTTCCTGGGTTGAACCAGTACTAAGCAAGGATAAATGTGTCTTGCTCAAGGACACAACACAGTGACGTAGGTGAGGCTCGAACCCACGGCCTCTCAGTCTCGAGTCAAGCACTCTACCACTGAGCCACTGTGTTCCCAGTAAAAATTGGGGAGGAGTGTAGTAAATAAAAATATTAAGCATGATAGGGGTAAAGTATAAGTACCATTTCTTGTGACCAAACACAACATAACAGCTGACTTCTGAGAATTTCAATTTTGCACTGATTTGCCGCATTCAGTCTAAAATTACTTTACATAAAATAAATTTGTCTGGTTTTAACATGACAGCTGACACCACACTGCAATTATTTATTTCTCACTTGATGACATTTTCTATGCTTTTTATGGATTCATTAATTTCTTACAAACAAAAGAAAACAGAGATATGACAAAAGGGTGGACCCAGTAACCCATATATCTACAAAGCTATAACCCATTTTGGACTGATAACATTTTTTACTTTGTTCGAGTTGGTGCTTTAAGTCCCAACAATTTTTCATCATGTGGTTAAACGATGAAGTGTCTAGCTCAAAGAAACAACGCCATTTCTCCTATGCACCAATCAAGAGGGCAAACCAGGGGTCCCCGCCTGGAAAATCACAAAGCTATAGGGTTCCTTAGCAATACCATGATCCCCTGGAAAATCACAAAGCTACCAAGCCAGCATTCAATGTTGGGCCATCATCAACCCACCAGCGAAACGCCATGAGTGAACCCATATCATAGGTCCTCATATGCAAATATTTTGAGCTCAAATTGTGATATTTTTTCTTATTGTTTGTTGAGTTTAAACGTGTTTTGGTTGAGAAAATTAATTTGCAATTAAGCAATCTTATCTGTTTGCTTTACAGTCTATGAAATACCGAGGGACAAGTTACATGTAATTAAGTAAATGGTGCCTTGAACAGCTGGGCCTTATTTCACCATAGGTTTTTTTTGACTGGGTCACTAGGGTATGATTCATTTCAGCTGCTTCAAGAGAAATTTACTTTTCTGCAACTAAGCCAAGGGTGCTCCGAATAGCCTGCAAAAATTCAACTCTGGTTGCCTTATGCACAGTGCACTTACATCAAAGGCTTACATGAGGGCTCATGTATTATTGAATTTATTTAACGAGTTGCGAAAAAGCGATAAAATGCTCGGCTGAATTTATTTAACAAGCTGGGGAAAAGCGACAAAATGCACGGCTTGCCGAGCAATTTATCGCTTTTCGCAACGAGTTTAATAAATTCAACAATACAGGAGTACGAATGTTAGACTCTATTTATCATATGACATTAAAATTACTGTGCATTTTTTTTGCGTGAAAACGTTTGTCATTTATATATGTGATGTTGTGAAAGGCGTCATTTCATAACGTTTTCCGAAAATCAGTAAAATACTAGTGCTTTATTGATTTTAATGCATGGGGTTATTTCACCCCCACACGCGACGTCATATGATATAGCACATTTCAATTGCTTCACTGAGTCTGCACAGCTTACACCATGTAAAATGCACAATCTGGTCCAACCCTGCGTAGTTTGCACATACTTAAAAGTTTTGTGCTGCTTTATATTAACCCATTTAAGCTGAATGGACCTGCCTACCCTTATCAGTAGGATGAGTCCTTTTCCAATTTTAGGGGGGTTGGGTAGTGTTTTTCATTTTGTTTCAAATTTTATTAGAACATTCTGCAAGCAAGCAGTGAAGATCCTGATTAGACACTGCCTTATGTGGCACCTGATCTGGGTCTGTACTGTTAATGTCCCATAAAAAGGACACGAGGTCCCAAGGTTATAAAACTTTCTCATGCTCAACTCAACTGAGAATGAAATTTCAACTGCTCATAAAAACTAAAATGCTGAAATATGAAGAAGTTTCTTGCTATAAGTCTCTCAGATGTGGTTTTTATCATGCTAATAAATGTTAAAATGCCAACAATATATGAGCAGGATAAATTTTGTGCTCAGCTGAGTTGAGCGCGAAAAAAGTTTTATAACCTCGGGCCTTGGCTGATATCAGTTTAATAAAAGTACACTTATTTAAAGTACCATGAAAAGTCACACATGCATGCTTGGAGGACAAAAAGGATGCTTATCATGTGATGCTGCTTGGTTTATAAAAGCCAGAGCTTGTTTCCAGCTGTCACCAGATGCACTCGGCTGTCCCAGTCATTCCTTTTATTCTGTGTATTTTCTTCACTCGTGTCAGAGTTATGACGCATTTCACTCATGCCTGAGAAATGCTGCACTCTCTTCTTCCCTCTCTGTATTGAATAATCATACGAGTCAGCTCATAAGAGTTTCGTACTTAACATTTTTAATGCATTTAAGCTGATGGAATCTCCGGTCTTTATCTATTGGAAAGTCCATTTCTGTTTTAAGGGATGTTGGGTGGTATTTTTCATTTATATAAGTTTATCATATGACGTCGCGACTGGGAGTGAAATAATGCCATGCAATAAAATCGATAAACCACTAGTGGTTTACAGATTTTCGGGAAACATTATAACGTCCATTACAGGGTTGCATACATAAATGACTAAACTATAACGTTTTTACGTCAGAAATGAGATTTCAAAGTAATTTTAATGTCATATGATAAATAGAATCTAGCATTCATGCTCTTGTATTATTTAATTTATTAAACTCGTTGGAAAAGAGATATAAAATGCTCAGCAAGCATCACATTTTATCTCTTTTCCCCAACTCTTTTAATAAATTCAATAAATTATGAGCCTCTATTAAAAATTACCTAGTATGCAAAGAGTTAAACGACCCAAGCTTACATGGAAAAAACTGACGGAGAACGACTGCCAGGAGTGGAAGCTTACAACAGTTGACCCTCAAGAAAGCAGGTGTGAGATCTGCTATGCCTGCAGCTAGCCAGTTACCTGGAAAGGGGCCCACTGATGTAGATGATGCCCTTGCACCTGTGTGTTACTCAAACTTTTTTTGCTTGGTTTGAGGTTTTACGTCCCAGTCAACAGCTATGGTCATGTCGAGACGGTCAGTTCACCTAACATCACTTTTTCCTCGGCAACCTTGACCAAGTAGTTAAGCACATACTTAGGCTTGTAACTGACAACAACCCATCTTGAATCAGCGGAAGGAGGAAAATGACCATAAAATTATTTCATGATCAATATCCACGAAAGTATGGGAATGGGCTGGGATCGAACTAGCGAACCCTGGATCTGCAGTCAAACATGCTACGGGGTCCGGTAGAAATAACAAAATGAACTTTTAATTACACACTCTACCAGGACTTTAGTTAAAAGTGCGTACCAAAAAACAATTTTCTTATTTCTCAACCAAAACATATGTTGTGGGTACTCAAAAGAACCGTCTCAATGAGACGGTTCTTCTGAGCACCCAAAACATATGTTAAACCCAATGAGTAAGAAAATAATTACAATTTTACGCTCATAAATTTTGTTTATCTGAACCTATGCTCTACACACTGCTATTACCTTGTTGAGTTTCACTTTCTGGTCCTCTCCCGCTCCCACCAGTGACGTACAGAACACCGCCACGACTATCTCTCCAAGACTGAACTTCAAATTGTCAGCATTCTTCCTCTGACTGAAGACATGAACAAGGCAAATGTTTGAAAGAATTTATTTATAATGGTTTTTCTAATTATTACACACACACACACACATCATATAAAGATATACAAAAGCTGAAAATGAACAAAATATGAAACCTGTGCAACTTTCTCTTTTAAATATGTTGTGAACTTATTCTTCAAAGTATTGGTAAATTAAATATGTTGTGAACTTATTCTTCAAAGTATTGGTAAATTAAATATGTTATGCTATGAACTTAAATATGTTGTGAACTTATTCTTCAGAGTATTGGCAAATTAAATATGTTGTAGACTTTTTCTTCAAAGTATTGGTAAATAAATTATGTTGTGAACTTATTCTTAAAAGACATGGCGGGATGGTCAGTTCACCTAACCACACTTTTTCCTGGGCAAGCTTGACAAAGCAGTTAACCAGTACTTCCTGCACATACTTTCCTTTGTTACTGACAGCAACTCTTCTTGAATGATTCAGCGGAAGGAAGGAGACCGACCGTAGAAATTATTTCATAATCAATCTCCACGAAAGTATGGGACCGGGCCGGGATCAAACACGCGACCCCTGGATCTGCAGTCAGACTTGCATCTGTTGCCAGAAATGTTAGGGACTGCGCTTCTTCAAAGTATTGGTAAATTAAATATGTTGTGAACTTATTCTTCAAAGTATTGGTAAATTAAATTATATGTTGTGAACTTATTCTTCAAAGTATTGGTAAATTAAATTATATGTTGTGAACTTATTCTTCAAAGTATTGGTAAAATGCATCGAGATTTTTACTGTACAATTGTTAAGAAGGGCAAATAATGACCATGTGACTTGGGAATAAACAGTTATCAAAAAATCAACTTTTCAAAGATTTTCCCACATAAATGCATTAGGAATCAAATTTTTCTTTGCCAGTAAGTATGTCAAAGTCAACCTAGGATCATTATTTGAACATACTTGGTATGGCCCACATCCCCAATGCTACATACCAATTCTTAAGGTCTACGGCCTTCTGGTTCAGGAGAGGATTTTTGAAAGATTTTATCACATGTGGGCATGGTGGCCCTCTTGGTCATATGACAAGGACCATTTGAACGAACTTTCATTTCCTGCTCTAATGAGTCTCAATACAAAATTTGAGTTCAATATTTTTAAAGGTGTTGACGTACAGACAGCAAACCAGCTATTGACATACTAATAGCTCCCCCATGAGCTTTTGGCTCAGGTGAGCTAAAGATGATGAAAAATTACCCAGCATGCAAGAATTGTTCTCAAATGAGATGAATCACTAACAACATGCAATGGTCATTAAGTGTTTACTAAAGAAACTAAGCATGTTTACTTAAGAAACTAAACACGTTGTTGTGTTTATAGAGAATTAAGGTCGCTAAGTGTCTCATTATAGATCTAGGGGAATATAATAATTGACAACCTTTACAGTAAACAACCAGCTGTGGCCCCTTGTTCTTGGCTAGTCTCTTTGCATGCTGGGAAATTTTGCATGTTTTCTGTCGGCTTCTGATTTTTTCAAAATTAACTTTTTTAAAAAATAGTTTAAGCAGGCATACCATCTAAGTGTCAATTAGTTCAACATTTTGTTGGGCCTGCTCTGGGTCCAAAATTGTTCAGAAAAATTATCAACAGAAATCTATCGGACAAAAAAATAGTGTTTATCAGTTGCTTTAAAGCAGATGACTACAAGTTTGCCAGATTGATCATGAGTGACAAATGAACATGCATAAAAGCTTATTTATCGCTAAATGGAAGGGAATTTAACTAATATTTGGACGAAGAGGTTCAAACTCACATCCTCACTGCAGCAGTGTATAGAAAGGTAAGTGAGAATGATCAGGAAATACCACAATCACATACTGCAGACCAACCCACAGTACCGTGAGGAAGAGCCACAGAACATTTATAGTAACGATACATCTGCAAGACAATAATAGCAAAGCAACCAGCTTTCTCTTCCTCTTCACGATAATTGCAAAATTAGAATGGACACAAAGTAATGCATAACAAAACAAATACAAACACAGAACTCCCACAAACAATGGGGGGGGGGGGCTTAAATGCATTTTTTTTACTAGCGCTAAAACTTCGCCCTAGATTCTGTTGTTGTTAAAACACAAAATTGTTTAGCTCACATGGAGGCTTCCTAACTAGAAGTCATGTTACTAATTTAGTTCTCTACCAAATGCACTATGCAGATTGGCTTACAGATTGTTAGCTGGAAATGATAGGAATTTTGTATTTTTTATGTCTGATGATTTTGTTTCAAAATCAACTTTTCCAAAAAAATCAGGAATACCATTACTGTCTTACAGTTTGGATCCAGATCAGGCCCAACACAATCTGGATCCAACTTGTTTGCTGCTTATAAATATAGATAAACAAAGGCTAACAATATAGATCCAGATCAGCTGACTTCTGATGAAGCCAGCTGATCAGGTTCCATTTGGTTTCCATATTTCTTAAGAAAGTGTGCCCCTAGTCTGCCTGGAAATCAATTGCTAATTGCCATCCTCAAAGTTTGCAACCTGTATGGTAGCACCGGCTAAAAGGTGTAGCATGATATAGCCCTTTCCATGAATATTACATCAAGGTGTCATCCGCGCAGTCTGATCAGCACCTTTGTTATTCACTTTGTGGAAAGTATCATATGTAAACTTGCTACAGGTGAAATTTCAAATTTCTAGCTAGTCCCTATAGCTGAGGAGACTGCTTTGAAACTTGCTTTGTCTGACATCCCGAAGACAGGTTTTCTCGCGACAAGGCCCATATAGCACTCATATACTTGTCAAAGAGGCTTCAGTGCCTTAATAAAATGTCATTGTAAATGAGAACTGATGTATTTTTTAGAGTAAAATATTCTTACCAATGATGCAGAAGATCGTTTATCAGGTAGATCAGATGCAGACGCAATTCAAAACTGGCGTCTTTCGATATTATTCTGAAATAAACAACACAAAAGAATACATTTAGACCAGCAAGGTAGATGTCTTCTTTTTGGTAAAAACCTTTGCTTATCAGGTTTTTTGTTTGATTTAATTCTTAACATCTCATCAACAATCTTTCAATTATGTCGGGATAGGTCTTCCTTGGTTGAACCAGTACTAAGCAAAGATTAATGTGTCTTGCTCAAGGACACAAAGTAGTGATGCCAGTGAGGCTGGAACCCGCAGCCCTTTGGTCTAGAGTCAAGCACTCTACCACTGAGCTCCCTATATTTATATATTTAGTTTGTGAGGAGTGGGTCTTAGCTAGTTACTAAAAGGGCAGAAACGAAACAGCTAAACTATATTTCACGATATTTGCTACATTGTACAATATGTACCGCAATACATATTTTGGCAACATAAGAAACTTAGAAATGAAGTCTATAAAAATTAGGAGCAAACAATACTCAAATTTTATCCGTTAATTGCACAACACACCTTCCCAATTTTTATCTAATTATATTGCAGGATTTCTTAAAGCGCCAATGCATCTGAAAATGCCGTCTGCTGCAAATAATTGCCTAAGGTTACCAATGGATTAAGTAGAGAAGCAAACAGTGTGGACCCAGAACAGACAGCTCCCATTGAAGCAGTCTAATATGGGTCCACACTGTTTACCATAGAGGCTTCTTAAACATTTCAGCAGACGAGAAAAGCGGACGACTTTTGTTGTGGTTTGTGATTTAAGGGTTAACAAGCAGAGTGGAAAACAGTATGGATCCTGAGTGATCAGCTGACTTCTCAGATGCAGGCTGATCTAGATCTATACTGTTTTCAAAACAGGATAGATCTGAGTTTAGCATGGAAATGGTAACTAATTAAAGCAGGAAAATTAACATTAAAAGAGAAAATGCAAAGTGCTACCTGCATTAAGGGGCTACAAGTATTTACATATATTCAATATCAAGCCTTAACCCTTTGTACGCTAGTGACTCCTAAATGCGTACTTTGGTAAACAGCAAACCATAAAGATCCAAATGAAATGCCGCATGTGGCATTTCATCAAGGTCTACACTGTTTGCTATGACGAAAATTATCGTCAGTGAAAGAACTACAAATGTACAATATTAATTAGAATTACAACTTGTACCCCTCAATATATAGCATGGACCATCCCAAGTTTATTGTATCAAACCAGAAGGAAGAATCCACTAGTGCATAAAGCCTTAATTTCTCTGAATATATAGAAAGATGTTGCCAAAAAAATGCTGAAAAAGTTTGCTTGGATACAAGTGATTTAGATATTTGGTCAATGAACCTGGATTATTGATTGACCTCTTAAAAAATAGAGAGTGAACATCTCTTGTGACATTTTAAGACTTTAGGTCATTAGGTACAAGTTCCTATTATCAAACTAGGCCTCGAGGTTATAAAACTTGAGTTCATTCTCAGACTCAAAATAAAGCATAATGATTGGCTGCTTGCGGACACATGTCCGCAATCAGCCAATCATTGCGCTTTATTTTGAGTCTGAGAATGTACTCAAGCTTTATAACCTCGAGGCTAGACCTGTTTTCAATGTTCATATTACTGTAACCTTGACCTTTGACAAATGGCCTATTAAAGAGGGGCTGTGAAGACTATAAGGCTAATCGACCTATTAAGTTTGAAAAACTATCGGACATTTTCAATGAAATATACAACTACACAATTGAGGTCAGTAACATTTTTCTGGCCCTAGGCAGGAATGAACTTCTATCAAAGGTTGCGATAAGCTTTTAACATTGAAAACCCTGCGACTGAATATCATTTTAAGAAACCTTATAAATAGGTGATCAGACCTTTTCTTTTAATATTCAGATACTTCTCTTGTTTAACAATATGCTTAAGAAATAGATCAGCTCCAGCAGTGAATTGTTGAGTAATAATTCACTGTTTGGAGGTCAGTTGTAAAGAAGATCAAATCACGAGCGCACTGGATCTGATCTATTTCGATTCTAACACACAATAAACGATGAAAACACATTCGAGGTCTTCAGCTTCTTCCAACTTTCCGCCATTGCACTGAAGAACTCCAGCCAATACTTTAGACTACATCGCATGCATTTACATGTAATTGTAACGTCTTTCAAGCGTGAAAAAGATGTTACACCGTCTAACGCCATGAATGACGTCATTTTCCAGTGACGTCAGCTATCACATACTTTAGCTGTGAATTATTGTCCGATATATCACAGTTTGTTACCGTTGGATCTATAGGCGAGGTGTGTTAGAATAAATGATATATCATTCTTTGTACTTATGTTGAATATGTTTATGAAAGTATTTTGTGAATGTCTCATATGAAATGAGATGAAACAATAAAATAATTGTATTGTATTGTTGTATTGTATTATAAGAGCATGTGTAGTTGTTATTAATGGTTCTGTTGTTGTTTGATTCATTGTGTATTGTTGCTCCCATTGTTGGTTGGGGTTTTGTGTGCTGGGTCCTTGTTTCCTGATGCAGTACAAGTGTCCCCTTTTTTAGTATTGCAATCATTCTCTCTGAGAAAGAGAGAGTTGGCTGCTTTACTTTAATTGCTTTCTTACTGCCATGTGGTTGTTATTATTCTATATCTCTTCCTTGCGGTGCCAAGGGTCTGTGGTCTGTGATTGTGGCATTTCCTGGTCAAACTCACTTTTTTATCAGGTTCAATACAGTACATGTATCAGGGGAGGATCCAGGATTTCTGGAAAAAGGTTTCAGATGTGTAAAGGAGGGGGTTCGCTTTGCTGATTTTATCTCATTTTTCTTAAATATCCCATGAAAATGAAATAATTTGGTCTCAGTGAGGCCAAATTATTTCATTTTTATGGGATATTTAAAAACCGGGGGGCAGGGGGTGGGGGTTCGAGCTAACCCCCACCCCCTAAACCCCCTCTGGATCCGCCACTGAGTATTCTGTAAATTAGTTGCTTATCTTTATAGAGATGAAATTATATGGTGAAGTAATTTGCAACCTAATCTTAGCACTCCTTCAGGCTTATCATGATGGATTTTTTTCTGAATTAATACAGAAAAGCAGCCTTAGATCAATATTAACTCTAAAATCTTGCTCAATTTTTAGATCACCGCATTTCCTCCATTTACCTTTTCAAGAAGTACTGAGCCACTAGTCGACTTTTTTCATCGGAGCTACTGTTCTGAAATATCCAACTTTTTCCAGTCTGAAAAAATCAAAAACAACATTGCAGTAAAACTGTGTAAAACGGCCACTCTCAAAAAGACCGAAGATTGGTTTTCAAGAGCAATTATCGCTTAATGCAGGTCAAAAGTATTGCAGAATGCTCCTAGGCTCATTAAGCTACCATTTGTCATAAAGATCTTGGCTTTGTCTTGTTTTGAGTGGCTATTTTACACAGATTTTACAGTATTCTTTGAATCTTGACAGATTATTTTCCAGCTTTACTATGAAGGACAGGCTCCACATCTTTGATAATTTACCCCTTCTAATTCACAAATTTATTTGCTATTCTTTGAGAATTTATATATTTGGCTTTAGCTAATGACTGCAGCTGATGATGAATTTTCAGATTTTTCTTGGAGCATTGTGCAATACTTTTGACCTTCATTAAGCTACCATTTGTCTTTGACTCTTTAAGATATTTGTTTTGTCTATTTTTAAGCGGCCGTTTTACACAGGTTTTACTGTATACATGCATCTTCACAAGTCCTTATTACTACCAGTAGTAGTCCATCTCTGAAAATGTTATACCCTATGTACGTTTCTGTGTCAGTCTGTGCCCTCTGTACATTTTTTGTATCAGTTAATAATCTATGTATATGTACATTTCCTTTAAATTTGCAATTACAATGTAATTAATTGTGATTTAAATGCTGCTTTTGGTGGCACAGAAATGGAAATAAACTTTATTCTATTCTATTCTATTCCATCTGTAAGTCTCCAATCGGTGGCTCTCAAAATGGCTTTTTGGAGGGACGTTGCTTTTTTTTTGTTTTGCTGTTGGTTGGTTGGCCGGATCAAAAAGTAAAAATTAAACATAAAAACTGACATTCAGATATTTAGCTTGCATTGCATGATGAAAAGCGTTTGCTACTTTGAATATTTTTTTCTGACTTAGGCTTTCCATAATAATGGTTTTAACAGCCATAGCAAGCTAACCTCGAATTTCAATCCTTTATTGTGAGATATTCCAATAAGAGCCTGGCCATTTGATATGACTATTGTACCAATTGACTTTCCTGCCATCTCTTGCGGTGACAGTAATCAGATCCACAAGATAAAAGTATTTCCTGTTTCTACTAGTGGGTAGACATCTGAACTCTTTGCCTGCTGGGATATTTTGCGTGCTTTTTTGTCGTCTGTTGATTTTTTCAAAATCAACTTATTTAGAAAAATTCTTTCAGGAATACCATCAAAGTGATAAAACAGTTTGGATTGGGATCAGGCCAGATGTTTTTATCGCAAAAGTTATCTGCAGAAGACAAAAGTAGGCAAATAGTTAACCCTCACATGCTTAAAGCCCCAGTTACACATTCCCGATTCTGGCTACGATTCATCACGATTCGTCCCGATGTGACCTATACTGTAAAATCTGGATGGTTAAAACAGAAAATTCACAAATCACTATGCTGTCTCAAGATGTTCCTAAGGTGTCTCTACGAATCCACTACCATTCATGACGATGCTACCGCAATGCTACCATGATGCTACTATGGTGCCACCACTGTAGCGCCACAACATAACTGTAGGACAGTGGTACTGTGTTCGTGGTGAAAAGGGATTAAATCTGGATGAGTCGGAGGTGAATCGTGATGACAGATGATACCCCGATTAACCCCGAACGCCCAAGACTGACGACAAATACTAGTCTACATTGTAAATACATGCTAACAATTGGAATCCTTTGACTCAATAAGGAGGTAACAATTTTGGGAGGAGTAAAAACATACATGTAACTACATGTATATCCAACATCAGGCCTCCAGATAAGAGTGCCTATTGTAAAACTGTTTTCTTTATTTCTCATCCAAAATATATGTTGTGGGTACTCAAAAGAACCATCTCAATGAGACGGTTCTTTTGAGTTCCCAAAACACATGTTTAAATTGATGGGTAAGAAAATGATTACAATTTTATGCTTATTAATTTTCCTTATCTGGATCTATGCAGAATAGTAAGGGTTATGAACATTGAAAAGTCTTTTTCCTTGTAGCTGTGTTTATCACAGTCATATGGCGTAAATGGTTAGACTAACAACCCCTTTGAACAAATACAGATGATGTTTCCTCTATGTACAAAGAAACGTAATGAACTACCTAACCTTGCTTAGAAATAAACTAAAAGGAAGGCTCCTGTTGATGAGGAAATAGCTCTTTGTACAGTATCTGCCAGAGTTCTGTCCAATGAAATTGCTGTGTAAATATTAAGTAATTTGCAGTTTTCTTGGTGGCGGTCCTGAACGCCTTTTTTAACAAAACTGTTTTCTATTGCTAAAAATGAAGCTACGATCATTGTTTCTATGATCGAAAATGTTGGGATTTTTTGGCAATCGGAAATGCAGTTTTGATATAAATCAGTGTGTTTTCAATTGTTTGCAAGACATGGAATTCACCTTTACCCTTACCTCATAGAGATGCCTTTTAACACTCTTGCAAACAGAGCAGACCCAGATCAAGCAGTTCTTGTAAGAGCTGCCTGATCAGGGCCTTACTCTGTTTGCTTATGAAAAAATATGACTAATAACAAATACTTTCTTTGTTCTATGTACCAACATGGAAGTTTATTGATATAATTATTTGTAGTGGGAGGAGCCTTGCATGAATATTCATGAAGGAAAGGGTTAAATATAGAATTTACCTTTAAATGTGGAATGAGGGAATAACAAGAACTCAAGCCATTGGCAGTAACTCAGTATTTGGAACCATTCACAGGGAATCAGCTTGACTCAAAATTTAAAAAGTCTCGAGTCAAGCACTCTACCACTGAGCCACTGCGCTCCCTAGATTAGCGCTATATGGGTTAACTCTTTGCGGACTAAAGTGTCATCTGCTGATAGTCTTTGCAAACAAATTGGACCCAGATCAGGCCCGACAAAACATTGGGCCTGATCTGGATCCAAACTGTTTGACACTCTGAGGGTATTCTGGAAAGAATTTTTCGAAAAAATTGATCTTGAAAAAAATCAGCAGATGACAAAAAACAAGCAAAAATAACCCAGTAGGCAAACAAATAAACAACCAAAAAGCATGCATAATCATTAAGCTGGCAAACCACTTACCATGATGGCTTCTTTTGTGCAGGATTCTATGATAGGTTTCACGGTTTTATCAAGATCGTCCAAATGGAGACCACACTCTTCGCTCAGTTGTTGCAGTGAATCAGACTGCTGCTTAAAAATAGCCTCCTCAATCTGAACCTGTCAAAAAATACAGGATCTTAAATGAGTGCTTTATTAAAGCAAGGTGGAGTAATGTCAACCAATAGCTTTCTTTGTTTATCAATATTTGTATGATGTCATTCACATATCGCCACGACGTTATGTACAGGATTTTCGTTCGCTGGCTGTTCCAACACCTACATTACAAACAAAATATTACATTTTTCAAGGATAACCAGCGGATCTGGGTGGAAGATAATTAAGTTTATTATACCTCACGTGAATTCCCCATACAAAACTTCCATAGACGAACGACTGATATTTTATAATATCACCCGCTGCTATAGCAACGGCGAATACTGTCACTCGTTTGCCATAGCAGCGGGTGATATTATAAAATTTCAGTCGTTCTTCTGTTGCGCAACGGCAATGCGCGTACGGTTCGTTCACGTCAGGATACGTTCTACAGCAATGGCGGACATGAGGCATGATTTTGACCACTTTCAACTCCCAATAACTTCGTTGTTGATGGTCAGAAACATAAAGTGTGGGTACTCATTTTCTTAGTTAGGACGAGCGAAACATGTTGAGACCAAATTTTAGCGGATTAGGCGAAATTTTCTAGTTTGCATCAAAATCGCATACTGTAAAGTATCTCCATTTAAATGACGCTGCTTGGTATGGAGTTTGACGTCATCAGTTTTTTATGACGTAATTTATTTAACCGAACGTCAGTGATCAGTTCGAGCATTCAAACTGTTAAAAACAGAACCATTTTTGTAAAAAATATAGATCTATCCTCTTTCATATCCCTTTGGAACTCCCATCAACATAGTAGGTCTAAGAGAAAACAAACAGTACAAAATAAAGGATCTAATGTTCTGTTCGGTATAATAAAATAAATATTACATTCCTTGCGAGGGTGATAGTCGAAAATATAATCCCTCGAAATATGATTATCAACCTCGGCTGCGCCTCGGTTGATAATCACATTCCTCGGGATGATATTTTCGTCTATCGCCCTCTCAGGGAATGTAATATTTATATAATATTTATGTGATAAATAAAAATGAAAATATAAGGATTGAAATGCAGATTTTTAGCTTGCACTGGATGATGCAAAACATTAGGCGTTTTAGTGTCTCCGAGAAGCTTTGGGCTTCTCGGAGACATTAAAAAAGCTAATGTTTTGCATCATCCAGTGCAAGCTAAAAATCTGCATGAATCTCAAAGCAGGGAGTAAATAACCTAATCAAGGTATGGCAATGTTCAAGTAACTGCAGAAAGGGGCATATTTCTTTCTTTTGTTTTGATTCTTTTGTCCCAGTTATCAATTTTTTCAGTCATGTCGGGATGGGTCTTCCTGGATTGAACCAGTACTAAGCAGCGGATAGTGTCTAGCTCAAGGACACAACATAGTGACTCCGACAGGCATTTTATTTTTATTTGATTCTTTACGTCCAAGTCAACAATTTTTCAGTTATATCAGGACAGGTTTTCCTGGGTTGAACCAGTACTAAGCAAGGATTAATGTGTCTTGGTCACGGACACAAAGCAGTGCCCCCGTTGAGGCTGGAACCGGGCCACGGCCCTTCGGTCTCAAGTCAAGCACTCTACCACTGAGCCACTGCGCTCCCACTCCGCCAGTGGCAAGTCTCAAACTAACAACCCTTCAATCCCCATTCTAACACTCAACCAACCGAGTCACTGCGCTCAACGGGACATATTTCCTACCTGTTGCGTTTGCATTAAGCTTTGGTATTGTGCCGCTAGATTCTGCTCGGACTGTTGAATCTGCTGGTCCATTAACGTCTGATGCTGTTGTACTTGCGTCTGCTGTACGGCTACCTGCTGCTGAAGTTGTGAGACCTGCAGTTGGGGCGTCACTCCAGCTACTGAGGTCTGCAATACATGTAATTAACCCTTAATGCACCAATCACAACAAAAGTCGTCTGCTGAAATGTTTAAGAAGCCTCTGTGGCAAACAGTGTTGACCCAGATCAGACTGCTCCTATAGGAGCAGTCTGTTCTGGGTCCACGCTGTTTGCTTCTATACTTAATTTGTCAGTAATGTTGGGCAATTATTTGCAGCAGACGACTTCAGCAGACGACATTTTCAGATGCATTTTTTTTTCTTGGCGCTTTGAGGGTTAAAAATAGTCTTGGTCACCATTTTGTAAGTGGGCAACTTTCATCTTTTCTTGTGTTGGGAACTTGCGGTTTAACAATTTTTCAACAATATTTCAGTCATACCAGTTAAATTATCTCGCTGCCTGCTAGTGGCATCTGCTGATAATCTTTGAAAACAGTTTGGACCCAGATCAGGCTTGGCATTTTGTCAGGCCTGATCTGTATCTAAGCTGTTTGTAACTCTGATGGTATTATATACTGATATATATTTTTTTTTAAAGACGCCAAAAAACAGGCAAACTTCCTTTCATGCAAAGAGTTATTACCACTACTTCCACTAGGGTCAGTTTTTCTATCACAATGTTCAATTCCTGAGCAGACTAATCTTCGGGGTTATCCACAACTTAGTGTAATTTTAACCTTGATTTGATTTCTTACATCCCATCAACAATCTTTCAGTCATATAGGGATGGGTCTTCCTGGGTTGAACCAGTACTATGCTAGGATTAATGTGTATTGTTCAAGGATTCTATGCAGTGACGCTGGTGAGGCTCGAACCCGCGGCCCCTCAGTCTCAAGTCAAGCACTATACCCTTGAGCTCCCCAATTAACCAATAACTGCCAACTGCCCTACTTTGATTGACAGAAAGGATATTTGGGATATTAAAAGACTGGCTTTTCATGCATTAACAGTTGCCTGTCCTCTGGACATGACAAGGTCCCTAAAATTGTTTATTCTTTGTATTAAGCAGATAATATGTGTCTGTAGCCATGTATGATATGAAAACATGTTTATGCTGCATGCAAACAACTGAACCACAAATCAGCCTCTTGTACATCCTCCTGCTCTCAGTTCACACATCAGTTAAGACAAACAAAATTTTTGAACGTAAAATTGTAAATATTTTCTTACCCATCAGCTTTAACATAAGTTTTGGGTGCTCAAAAGAACTGTGTCATTGAGACAGTTCTTTTGAGTACCCACAACATATGTTTATATTGAGAAATAAGAAAAAAAAAATTTTTGTTACACACCCTTAACTAAAGACGTGTATCAATATCTTTGAAATACCCAGCCTGGAAAGTTAAATAGATCTATATACATTGTCATGATTTTCAGGATCTTAGATGTCAGAGCAAGAACTGCCAAGCATTTGTGAATCTTATTTTATTGACTAGGATCTGAAACCCTGATGTTTTCTTGTGACAGGGGCTCATATTGACGTATTATTACATGCTACAATGATAAACAACAGATGTAATTAAAATGAATTGTGAAAGAAGACAACAACAATAAGACAGATAGATGATTTAGTACTTGATACACTGTTTAACTTTTCCCTTTTTACACTGATAGGCTCTTCCATTCTGATCGCTTTTCTCTCTACCTGATGATGCTTAAATTTACATGAAATTTGACGACTTTAGAGATATATTACTTTTGAAAGTGTGGACGGACGAAGACGAAAGATCCCGGACCATTGCCATACTAATACCAGCTCAGGTGAGCTTACAACAAAATGGGCAAACCCATGAAATAATGTTACTTACCTATTGCATATGTATATCTCTTTATCTCCTAGTGTCGGCTGCTGATAGCTTTTGCAAACAGTTTGGGCCCAGATCAGGCCCGCAAAATGTCGGGCCTGATCTGGATCCAAACTATTTGAAACTCTGATGATATTCCTGAATGAATTTTTCTAAAAAGTTGATTTTGAAAAAAATCAGCAGACTACAAAAAAGCATGAATAATTACCCAGGATCCAAAGAATTAAATGTGCATGTGCAGCTATCTAGTGGATTGTCTGATCCTTAGCTGCTTGCCTTTGCCGTAAGTACCAAAATCCCATTACCGGTAACAGGCCGGAATTTCCCCCCAGTCAGTTTTTTCCACGGGGAAAGAATGGGCCGGCCCATTCTTTCCCCGGGGAAAAAATAGGCCGGCCCATTCTTTCCCCACCCAGTCAGTTTTTTCCCCCCCACTAATAATTTCAAAAATCATAATGGAATTATTATTTCTTTGTATAAATTTAAAAAGCCGCTATTAAATTAGCGATAGGACTCAAAAGTACTCATACTTATTGCTGTTTGGTTGTGATTTCTAAGGGATCAGACCATTCACTTTTACTATCAATCTTTTGGTTTATTGTACTCTTTCACTGTATCGAAATACTTTCGAATTACATGTCAAAGAGATCTTCGACTTTAAAACCCGTTTAGCTAACTGGTTCTTCTAAATAGGGGGTGGGGAAAGACTGGGCCGGCCCATTCTTTCCCCCCCTCTATTATTTTCTAACCTTTCTATTTATCTTTCAGTCTTTAGGTTTAACCTACTCTTGCACTGTATCTGAACACTCATGATTCTTGCGCTGTATCTGAACACTCATGATTGTCTTGTCCTAAGGAGAAATTCAAGTTAAGAAAGCATTTAGCTAACTGCATGTTCCTTCTCAAAAGTGGGGTGGGGAAAGACTGGGCCGGCCCATTCTTCCCCCCCCCCTCCATTGGGTTCTAACCTTTTAATTTATCTGTCAGTCCTTGGTTTAAACTACTCTTACACTGAATCTGAACACTCATGATTGACATATCTCAAGGAGAAATTCAAGTAACAAGCATTCAGCCAAATGATTCTTCTAAATAGGGGTGGGGAAAGACTGGGCCGGCCCATTCTTTCCCCCCTCTATTATTTTCTAACCTTTCTATTTATCTCTCAGTCTTAAGGTTCAACCTACTCTTGCACTGTATCTGAACACTCATGATTGACATATTTCAAGGAGAAATTCAAGTAACAAGCATTCAGCCAAATGATTCTTCTAAATAGGGGGTGGGGAAAGACTGGGCTGGCCCATTCTTCCCCCCTCTATTATTTTCTAACCTTTCTATTTATCTCTCAGTCTTAAGGTTTAACCTACTCTTGCACTGTATCCGAACACTCATGATTGTCTTGTCCTAAGGAGAAATTCAGGTTAAGAAAGCATTTAGCTAACTGCATGTTCCTTCTCAATAGTGGGGTGGGGAAAGACTGGGCCGGCCCATTCTCACCCCCCCCCCTCTCCATTGGGTTCTAACCTTTCAATTTATCTGTCAGTTCTTGGTTTAAACTACTCTTACACTGAATCTGAACACTCATGATTGACATATCTCTAGGAGAAATTCACGTTACAAGCATTCAGCCAAATGATTCTTCTAAATAGGGGGTGGGGAAAGACTGGGCCGGACCATTCTCCCCCCCCCCCCCCCCCCCTCCATTGGATTCTAACCTTGAAATTTATCTGTCAGTTCTTGGTTTAAACTACTCTTACACTGAATCTGAACACTCATGATTGACATATCTCTAGGAGAAATTCAAGTTACAAGCATTCAGCCAATTGATTCTTCTAAATAGGGGGTGGGGAAAGACTGGGCCGGCCCATTCTTTCCCCCCTCTTTTATTTTCTAACCTTTCTATTTATCTCTCAGTCTTTTGGTTTAACCTACTCTTGCACTGTATCCCAACACTCATGATTGTCTTGTCCTAAGGAGAAATTCACGTTAAGAAAGCATTTAGCTTACTGCATGGTCCTTCTCAATAGTGGGGTGGGGAAAGACTGGGCTGGCCCATTCTTTCCCCCCTCCATTGGGTTCCAACCTTTCAATTTATCTGTCAGTCCTTGGTTTAAACTACACTTACACTGAATCTGAACACTCATGATTGACATATCTCAAGGAGAAATTCAAGTAACAAGCATTCAGTCAAATGATTCTTCTAAATAGGGGGTGGGGAAAGACTGGGCCGGCCCATTCTTTCCCCCCTCTATTATTTTCTAACCTTTCTATTTATCTCTCAGTCTTAATTTTTAACCTACTCTTGCACTGTATCTTAACACTCATGATTGTCTTGTCCTAAGGAGAAATTCACGTTAAGAAAGCATTTAGCCTACTGCATGTTCCTTCTCAAAAGTGGGGTGGGGAAAGACTGGGTCGGCCCATTCTTTCCCCCCTCCATTGGGTTCCAACCTTTCAATTTATCTGTCAGTCCTTGGTTTAAACTACTCTTTCACTGAATCAGAAGACTCATGATTGACATATCTCAAGGAGAAATTCAAGTTACAAGCATTCAGCCAAATGATTCTTCTAAATAGGGGGTGGAGAAAGACTGGGCCGGCCCATTCTTTCCCCCCTCTATTATTTTCTAACCTTTCTATTTATCTCTCAGTCTTAAGGTTTAACCTACTCTTGCACTGTATCTGAACACTCATGATTGTCTTGTTCTAAGGAGAAATTCACGTTAAGAAAGCATTTAGCTAACTGCATGTTCCTTCTCAATAGTGGGGTGGGGAAAGACTGGGCCGACCCATTCTTTCCCCCCCCCCCTCCATTGTGTTCTAACCTTTCAATTTATCTGTCAGTCCTTGGTTTAAAATACTCTTACACTGAATCTGAACACTCATGATTGACATATCTCAAGGAGATCTTCGACTTTAAAACCCGTTTAGCTAACTGGTTCTTCTAAATAGGGGGTGGGGAAAGACTGGGCCGGCCCATTCTTTCCCCCCTCTATTATTTTCTAACCTTTCTATTTATCTCTCAGTCTTTAGGTTTAACCTACTCTTGCACTGTATCTGAACACTCATGATTCTTGCACTGTATCTGAACACTCATGATTGTCTTGTCCTAAGGAGAAATTCAAGTTAAGAAAGCATTTAGCTAACTGCATGTTCCTTCTCAAAAGTGGGGTGGGGAAAGACTGGGCAGGCCCATTCTTTCCCCCCCTCCATTGGGTTCTAATTTTGAATGACCTATTCCAAAGAGAGATCAAGTTTTTAGACCACTAAGTTAATTGGTACTTCTACATTGTGGGGTGGGGAAAAACTGGGCCGGCCCATTCTTTTCCCCCTCAAAAATGTTGGGATCTTTCTATTTATCCTCTAGACTTTTGGATTATGTTATTCTTTTGCTGTATCTGAACTCTCTTGACTTATACCAAGCAGAGAATCAAGTTTTCAAGCCAACAAGTTTATTTGTAATTGTAGGGTGGGGAAAGACTGGGCTGGCCCATTCTTTCCCCCCTCCTTAATCTTTCGATCTTCTATTGATTGTTTCGTCTTTCGGTTTATGTTACTCTTTCACTCTATTTTAACATTTATGAAAGACCTATACCAAAGCGAGAATCAAGTTTTCAATCCAACAAGATTATTGGAACTTCTACATTGTTGGGTGGGGAAAGACTGGGCCGGCCCATTCTTTCCCCCCCCCCCCCTCCATAATGCTTGGATCTTTCAATTTATTGTTTAGTCTTTCTGTTTATGTTACTCTTTGACTGTATCTGAACAATTTTGAATGACCTATTCCAAAGAGAGATCAAGTTTTTAAACCAACAAGTTAATTGGTACTTCTACATTGTGGGGTGGGGAAAAACTGGGCCGGCCCATTCTTTCCCCCCTCCAAAATGTTGGGATCTTTCTATTTATCCTCTAGACTTTTGGATTAAGTTATTCTTTTGCTGTATCTGAACTCTCTTGACTTATACCAAGCAGAGAATCAAGTTTTCAAGCCAACAAGCTTATTTGTAATTGTAGGGTGGGGAAAGACTGGGCCGGCCCATTCCTTCCCCCCTCCTTAATCTTTCGATCTTCTATTGATCGTTTCGTCTTACGGTTTATGTTACTCTTTCACTCTATTTTAACATTTATGAAAGAACTATACCAAAGTGAGAATCAAGTTTTCAATCCAACAAGATTATTGGTACTTCTACATTGTTGGGTGGGGAAAGAGTGGGCTGGCCCATTCTTCCCCCCCTCCAAAATCTTCAGATCTTTCTATTGATCAGTTACAATTGTAGTCTTTCGGTTTATGTTACTCTTTCACTGTATCTTAACACTTATGAATGACAGATTCCAAAGAGAGAACCAAGTTTTCAAACCAAGCATTTTATTTTTACTGCTACATTGTGGGGTGGGGAAAGACTGGGCCGGCCCATTCTTTCCCCCCACCCCTCCTAAATGTTCTGATCTTTCTATTTATCTTTCAGTCTTTCAGTTAATGTTATTCTTTTAATGTATCTGAAGACTTATGAATGACTCATTCCAAAGAGATAATCAAATTTTCAAACCAAAAAGTTTATGTCCCCTTTTGTTCATTTGTTCATCATCCTTTTAATATATGCTGACAATTTTTACCCTTTCCAGGCTGTATATGGCAGGTGTGCCTGATGGACAAATGACTGGACAAGCCAAAATTAAAGGATATAATAAGGGCTCAACCCTTTGTATTCTGATGGATTTTTCCATACATGTTGATACGATAAGTATATTGTCCATTATGTGACTTTTAGGGCTCAAAGCTAGAAATTTCTGAGTTACTGGTATGTATATATGGTGTATTTCTGCCCCTGACAGCTTGCTTTAATCTTAGCAAACAGTGCAGACCCTGATGAAATGCAGCACCTGGATATTCACTGTTTGCAAAAGTACCCGTTTTGGGGTTTCCAGTATAAAAAGGGTTAAAGGGGACAGCAACCCTTTGATAAGTATATTTTATCAAAAAGAGCAATATGAACCATGAATTTTGATACAAGTATCATCAAAATAGGTTGAAACATGGGCAAGTTATGGGCATTTAAAGAATTCAATATGGTCAACATTTAGCCGCCATTTTGAATATTTAATTAGTTTTCAGAATATTTTCAACTGCTTAATTTTTAGATACCAATACTACAACAGCATCTATGTTTCAGAAGATATTTAGCTCTGTACATAAGAAAATGTTTTATTAAAGATAATTGCAAGTAATCCATTGGTTTGTCATTTATTTTGATTACACATATTTAATTAGGCTGTGCGACGTCTCTAAGTCTAAATAATGGCCGCTTCCATTATAGTCCATTTACAAATATTCAAATGCCCACAACTTCTATGTTTTTCAACTGATTTAGGTGAAACTGGTATCAAAAGTCATGGTTTATTAAGATCTTTCATATAAAACATAGTTATCATCAGGGTTGCCGTCCCCTTTAACAAACTATAATACAGTTACCTACAGCAGGAGCTGTCTGTAGAACTGGTCCTTGTAGACTTGTAGCAGGCTGCTGCCATGGTACCTGTGCTACTGTTGGTGGTGGCTGACTAGTGATCTGGTTCCCCACTACCTGAGGAGCACTCAACTGTACATCAATCGGCTGACTGGAAACCAGCTGCTGAGTTGGGATTGGCTGGGTTATTTGCTGGCTGACTACCGGCTGTGTTAGTTGTGTCTGTATGAGTTGCTGGGTTGCAGCCAACTGTGCAAGGGCTGCCTGCTGTTGTTGCTGTTGTTGTTGTTGCTGCTGTTGTTGTTGCTGCTGCTGTTGTTCTTCCTGAATTTTCTTTTTCTGTACATTTAAGACTGAAAATAAAAACATAATGTGTGATTAAAGCAGAGTACAGTCAACCATCTTTACAAAGACAGTGTTTGTCCCTAAATATTTTGATGCTAAGCTTAATTCTGTTGTAATGAACTCAAATTCAAGCTAATGTGTAAATTTATACTACTGATCTTGTAAAGAATTGGGCTGTTATAAAATAAGTGTCAGTATTACAAGTTTTCACTGTATTTTCAGATATCAAGGTTACTTTTTTATATATATATAAAAGTACCATATTAACCCTTTGTATACCGGAAACCCCTAATAATGGGGTATTTTGGCAAATAGTGAAGACCCAGATGAAATGCTGCATAATGCAGCATTTCATCAGGGTCTGCACTGTTTACTAAGACAAAATCTATCTTCAGAGAAAGAAATACAATATTATTATGCTCTTTGAATATCATTAGAAAACATTGAGTACTTTAATGGATTTCCAGGTTACACTATATGAACTGGGCGGCCTTTACACAATTGAGTCAATTCCGGTTTATTACATTCATATGATCATTTATAATGGTTTGATCCTCAAAGTGAATGAAAAAGTCACACAGTGGATCTTGATCAGCTGGCTTTATCAGAGGCCTGGCCATGAGGTTATAAAACTTTTTTCAAGCTCAACTCAACTGAGCACGACAGTTCAACTGCTCATAAAAACTAAAATACCGACAAATGAAGTTTCTTGCATAAGTCTCTCAGATGTTGTATTTATCATGCTAGTAAGTGTTAAAATGCCAACAATTCACAATTGTTGGCATTTTAACATTTATAAGCAGGATAAATTTCGTGCTCAGCTTAGTTGAGCATGGAAAAAGTTTTATAACCTCGGGGCCTGGAGCTGATTTGGAGATTCAGAACTTTGATAAAGTCATGCTCACAGTGTGCTTTAATAAAGATGAATAAGGTAATGTCCTTTTTTGACTGATCATATGGTCAATAATACAAGTAGTCTCCTTGGTGTCGACTTCCTTGTCATATATAGGTCGAACTCTTTGCATGCTGGGTATAAAGAGAAAGAAATACAATATTACTACATTAGAAAACACATAGTGCTTTAATGGATTGGTTACACTGTATGAACTGGGCCTTTACACAATATGAACTTTGATCTTGAGTCGATTCTGGTTTATTAATTTCATCACATACAACACTTTGATGTCACACTCCGTGAACGAAAAAGTCTCTTTTACATAATTTAGGAGTTATTGCCCTTTGTTATTTTTCATACTTGTATTTTGTCCGGAGCATAACACAAAAACTATAAGAGGTATCAACTTGAAACTTCATTATTAGATAGATCTTGATAAGAAGAGGTGCAGTGTACAAAACAATATCTCTCTTTTGCATAATATAGGAGTTATTATCCTTTGTTATTCTTAATTTTTTTTTGTCCAGAGCATAACATTAACATTATTAGAAATATCAACTTGCAGCCCTTTTCGAACAAGCATTTATATGGGGAGCATCCATCGGTGTTACTGATTCTCTTGTTACCTCCTATATGTCTTGACAGTTTTGTTTGTTTGTGTTGATGCTTTATGTCCCAGTCACATCCGGACATATTCCTGTCTTCCTGGGTTGAAGCAGTACACAAGCAGAGGGTAAAGTGTCTTGCTCAAAGACATAACACAGTGCCTCTGTGAGTCTCTATCCAGCGACACTTTTATCTCAAATCTAACACTCTACCACTGAGCTCCCAACAGTGAACTTTGCTTCAGGGAAAAGACTTTTGAAGTCTTGCATACAGCTTTTTAGGCAGTTGCAACCTCCTCAAACCTGGTGACAATTTTCAAGTGTATCAAAATTCAAAATAATTTCAAAGAAACAATTCTTGATAGACCCTCTACCCATTGATTGGCAAATGACCTGTTGTGGTAGGCATGTTTTTAGAGAAAGACGATCACCTGACCATAATTATGCAAAGCAATATCAATTCTTGACAGCAAAAGATGATGACAGACAATAGATGGACATTACGGACAATCAGCAATCATAAAAGCTGACCATAATGAACTTATTATGGCTAAAAACAAAGGTAATAGTGACATTATCCACTGTGTCCCGTCACCACGCATATAAAGTGTGATCGTCTAAAAATTTGATCATGTGCCCACGAGTACACGTGTACACATGTTCTGGTCGCCCGACTGTTAGTAAGTAGTCATTAATATTATATAAATGTCAGGCTGCCTTGTCGGTCAATAGTTGATGCCAGATATGACCAGGGTAAAATAACAATAAACATTTTAGCTGCAGTTAAGACTTTATTCCAAGTACGTAGAAGTTACTAGTGCATGTGTACGGGAAGATAACCCGTGGATTATTGCCCGTACACATGCAAACCATACAATAACTTGCCTTTTGCACCAGCATGCATTTGCATTGTGCGTATTGCAAGATATTTGACTTAAATAAGTCATGTCATTGGAATATCAAAGAAAGGACATTTGCAAAATAACCAAATTTAAAGCGTTATTCAATGTAATTGAATGTATAAAATTATTTAGAAATCTAATATTTCAGAAAAGGAAAGCTATATTCAGTCATTTGAGTTAACCTTTTACCCCATATGCTATATTTAGAACATTGCATCAGTTTCTATAAATAATTCAAATTTTCAAATATTTTACAAAAAATAATTTTTAAATTTCAATAGTTTTGAAAATATAATGAAAAATGGAACATTTGCTCCTCAGGAGCAAATGTTCCATTTTTCATAATATTTTCAAATATCTTACTGTTCAAAGGCGTCCAAAGGCGCTGGTTAAAAACCTTAAACAAAATATGCATGATAAGGACTATATGGGCCCTGTCGGCTGTCGCGGAAGACCTGTATTTGAGGTTTCCAGCCAAGTAAGACTCAAACCAGCCTGCTCAACTACAGAGACAAGTTAGAATATTGATATTTTGCAATATTTATCATATTGTTCCATTATGTTTAATATATCTAGCAAATATAAAGACCTTGACTTCAACAGTTAAACAAAAATCTTACTTTCAAAAAATATCCCAAAAAATCCATAAGGAATAAAAATTTGACCTTGCCATAAAGTAGGTAATGGTCAACCTAGGATCATCATTCGAGTAAACTTCAAAGGACATACTTCCCTAATGCTACATACCAAGACCAAAGGTCATTGGCCTTTTGGTTCCAGAAAAGAAGATTTTTACCATATATGGGCATGGCGGCCATTTGGGTCAAGTGACCTACAATTGAATATTTTATATCATTTTATCTAATAGATACTTACACATAAAAGTTTAGTTCAATCAGCCCAGTGGTTTCTGAGAAGAAGATGTTTATTTATGTATTTGGCTGGCCAAAATGAGTGGCCTTAGATGAAAGGTCAAAGATCATCTTGACCTTTGGTACTTATGTAAAATCATTGTCTCATTAGGTCAAAAATTTCTTGCAAGTATCATAATTTCAGCTTTATCAGATATAGAAAAATGAACTTATCAAGATTTTCCCCATTAATGCATTATTGCATTAGGTATCATATTTGACCTTGCTGTAAAGTAGGTCAAGGTCAACCCAGAATCATCATTTGTTCAAATTTGGTAGGGCCTACATCCCCAATGATACATACCAAGTCCCAAGGCCATTGGTCTTTTGGTTCCAGAGAAGAAGACTTTTAAAGGATTTTTACTTTATATGGACATAGCGGCCATCTTGGTCATATCCATAAACATTTGTTAAAAAATTTCCTTCACTCAACTTAATCCGTCTCCATATGAAATTTGACTTCAATCAAACCAGTGGTTTCTGAGAAAAATATGCTAAGATATGTCAATGGCAGTCAAAAATGAGCGACCTCAGATGAAAGGTCAAATGTCAGCTTAATTGACCTTTGGTACTTTATCTATAACCAATGTCTCATTAGCTAAGGGTTAAACTTATCTGGCAAGTATAATGACTTATGGATAATAACATAAAACTGTATCTAGCAAATATAATGACATAGAAAAATGAACATTTCAAGATTTTTCCCATATAAATGCATTCAATTAATGGAATCAATTTTGCCCTTGCCGTAAATTAGGCCAAGGTCAACCCAGAGTTATAACTTGGTAGGGCCCACATTCCCAATGCTACATACCAATTCCCAAAGCAATTGTCAAATTGGTTCTAGAGAAGATTTTTAAAGGGTTTTTACTTATATGGAAGTGGCGGCCATCTTGGTCATATGACTGGGGTCATTTGTGCAAACTTTTGTTTGTTTGTTTGATTTGATTCTTTACGTACCATCAATCTTTCAGTTAAACAGGGACAGGTCTTCCTGGGTTGAACCAGTACTAAGCTAGGATAAATGTGTCTTGCTCAAGGACCACAACGCAGTGACGCTGGTGAGGCTCGAACCCGTGGCCTCTCGGTCTCGAGTCAAGCACTCTACCACTGAGCCACTGCGCTCCCTGCAAACTTTAGTTCCCCCAGCCTATTAAAGGAGTCTCCATATGAAATTTGAGTTGAATTGGTCAAGCGGCTTCAAAGAAGAAGACGTTTGGACAAATGGACTGACGAACGGACGGATGGACCCCAAAGGCATTAATTCAGCATACTAATACTAGCTCACCTGTGAGCCTCCTGCTCACGTGGGCTAATAAAATATCCATCATGATGAAGGTCAGCAAAAAAGTTCATGAACCATTATTTTTTGCCCAGGTTTCATAATTGTGTTCCCTTCAGTGAAGATCAAGGTCTCGTTTTATGATCGAAAGCAGAAAAACAAGTTGCTCCTAGTTGTTGATGTCTCGCTTAATTACCTTGTTTTGACAGCTGTTTGTGGGCTGATACCTGGAAGATGACACAAAATTGTCATTGGCGATCAGTGGTTTTCTTAAGATATGTCATACATACAGTAATATAACTCCATAACAAAAAACATACTGTTAAGTTTTTAGAACTAGTTATTCGCAATAACTTTTTCATCTTAAATTATAGCAATATGTGTTCACAATGAAAAGGTCTGGTGCTTGTGGCGCAAACAGATTTATGTGTATATAGATGAAAATTTTGCAATAAATTGAATTCGTCCTAAATTTCTAAGTGTTTGATTGACGGTTAAAACTCTTATAGGTGTGGCAAAAAAAGGGGTAGTCTCAAAAAATATTTGTAAGCGGTGCATATCACGTTATTCAAAGGTTGTGCATAACATAAAATTGCCGTTTGCATACTCAGAATTGACTGTGCATATGCAGAATCAACTTAAATTAATGTATGTACTGACAGAGATACAGATGATAAAAGACAGTTCAGATACAGACAGAGACAGACAAGCAGACAAAGACACAGAATCAGGCATGCAATCAGATGAGACACTGACAGCTGACATGCAAGCAGATGGACAAAGATTATTGAGACACGTCAGACAGCCATCAACTCAGATGAAAAACTTGATTATTTCAGCAAATGTATATAGTCAAAAAGACAAAACAAAGATCTTATAAAGACAATTGGTAGCTTAATGAAGGTCGAAAGTATTGCAGAATGCTCTCTTGGAGCATTCTGCAATACTTTTGACCTGCATTAAGCGATAATTGGTCTTGAAAACCAATTTTGGTCTTCTTTTTGAGTGGCCGCTTAAGACAAGTTTTACTGTATACTAATTCTCGTTTTGTATGATTTTTCTGCAGTGATGCTTATCCACAGCTTCAATATGTTTTTGCAACATTTGTTTAAGTTTAGGGACAAGAAAATACTATTTTATGTCAATAAAGTAATCATAAAGACATAAATCATGTGGTGCTGAAACAAGTAAACAAGCTCTGTCATCTTCAATTCATAATTCAGTAAAAGAACCCCGCCTGCAAGACATAATTGCCCTTATAACATAATTTTATTGCATGGTTATGTAACATTAACCCCATAACCTGCCCCATAACTAGCCTGAGGATAGCTGGCATATAACAGGCAAGCACTCTTAAAAAGAGGCATAGCAGGCAACAGAAAAAGCAAGGTCATAGGACCCTATAATCCAAATTTTTGAGCTTAAAATTGTGATCATTTTCTTCCATCAGTTTCCCGAAAAACAGCACAAAGTTGGCATGGCCACCTTCAGATACCGGCTCAGGGGCCACATCTAAGGCCTGCCTTATTTGTTAGCATGGTGGGGAGGGTATACAGAGAAAGTGAAATTTCTAGGGTGGGGACCTCTCTTCTGGAGTGTATTCCTGGAGGTAAAATTGGCGGCCAGCCTAGGTTTATATACCAGTTCCCATGATGTGTGGCCCAAAAGAGGCCAACAAACACACAAGCAACGTTTACAATTGCGTTAGGTTTATGATGAACAACCATGAGTGAATGCCGAACTCCCTGGCACAGGTGTATAATTATGGAGAGTCACTTTTGGTATGTATCGAGTATCGAGTAATAAAAGTCGAGTTTCGAGTAATAAAAAGCGAGTATCGAGTTATAAAAGGCGAGTATCAAGTTATAAAAAGTGAGTATCGAGTAATAAAAGTCGAGTATCAAGTTATAAAAGGCGAGTATCGAGTTATGAAAGTCGAGTATCGAGTAATAAAAGATGAGTATCGAGTAATAAAAGGTGAGTATCGAGTGATAAAAGTCGAGTAGCGAGTAATGAAAGTCGAGTATCGAGTAATAAAAGGCGAGTATCGAGTAATAAAAAGCGAGTATCGAGTAATAAAAAGCGAGTATCGAGTAATGAAAAGCCTTCTCTCGGTATAGAACCGTGTAGTTAAGCAAACAAAAAATCAATTTTTAACATTTGTTTTTGGGTTCTCAAAAGAACCGTCTCATCGAGACGGTACTTTTGAGTATCCACAGCATATGTTTTGGTAGAGATAAAAAAACATAGGTTGGGTTCTCGAAGGACCGTATCATTGAGACAGTTCTTTGAGTACCAACAACAAATGTTTTGGTTGAGAAATAGGAAACTTATTTTTAATTTCGCTCTCTTAAATGTATCTAGAGGCATGTGAATGCTTTGTCTAGGTCCATACATGTATGTATTGAACTGGAAAAATCCCAAAACAACAATGAAACAAACAACAAAATTTATCTGTATCAGAAATACTAACTGTTGCTTTGAGTTAAATGCCACCGCCTGATGAGATCCACTGACGGGTCGAAATAATTGTTAATACATTGATGGTGACGGCTCAAAAAACCTGTCGTAAGCATTTGAAATACAGCTAATGCTTGTAAAATAAGCTTAAGAAAAATGGCCTTAAAATGCATTAGCATCGCTTCTACAGACATCTTGAATTAGAAACTTTTCTTGGGGGAGGTCAACCCCCCCGCTAACCAGAGCCGTCGACACTAGGAAAACGACGTTCCAAGGCCGTACCACTTTTCAAAAGCCGACGACGGCCCTGATTTGTTGCTGCAAAATGATATTGCTGCAATATTCCTGGGTACTTAATTACCTTAAGATGAAGGCCTGGCACCACAATTTTATTCTACGACGTAGCCTGTACGGGCAGGGGTTTTATTTTAACCATGTCTATTTGTCGTGTGATTTTTTAAAATAAATTTTCTTTATTCCGTGAGATCGTCACGTGTGTGATCTAGTACTGCATCAGATCGTTTTCTTGATCTGTTTTATTACTCGATACTCGCTTTTTATTACTCGATACTCGCTTTTTATTACTCGATACTCGCTTTTTGTTACTCGATACTCGCTTTTTATTACTCGATACTCGCTTTTTATAACTCGATACTCGACTTTTATCACTCGATACTCGACTTTCATAACTCGATACTCGACTTTTATAACTCGAAACTCGACTTTTATAACTCGATACTCGACTTTTATTACTCGAAACTCGCCTTTTTTAACTCGATACTCGATACTGTAAGAAAAGAAATCCTCATAATTATGAGCCAAGGTGAGTATTTGCCATTGGGGAGTTCTGTTCAAGAAATGAATCCGCTTAATGAGATGCCCAAAAGTGAAAAATAGAAGGAAAATGACTGCATAATGGTGGTTTTCTTGACCCCAACACATTTATACCCATTTCATTGAATGCAGCTTTGGCATTTTTGACATCTGTTGACGTTATTGTTGTTAAGCAGACTCTTCTAGCCATTGTTGGTTATTGACCACAATAGTATGGGAGACTGAAATACTGTAAATCCGGAAATTTTCGCGAATACGCTGAATAGCGTTAAAAGACATACTTGCGACGTTTAAATTCGTGACTAGGACATGATTTACCTATATCAGTAATTGACAGTGATTTTGCCATTTCGCGAGGATTTTGTTTTCACGAAACTTGGCATATACAAAGTTTTGCGAAAATAAAATCCTAGCGAAAACTTTCGAATATACAGTACGTGCAGCTTATAATTGCTGTACTGGAGAAGCTCACGCTTAAAAGTGTTGGAGTTTTCATTGTAGAGAACTGGGTGGCAATGTCCTGGGGTAGTAAAATGTACTAGGCAAGGTCCTGACTAGGCTGGTATAGTTAAATGTACTAATACATTTAACGTAACACCAGTCTGGTCAGGACCTTGCCACCCATGCATGCAGTTGTCTACAATGAGAAACCCAAACACCAGTATGAGCACAAGCAAGCACGACTGAAAATTTGTTGACTGTAAGTACTTACACGCAAAAAAAACTTCAAAATATTATTATGTATATCAGGGGTGTACCTACTTGTATGCATAAACACATGTGCATACAAATCGGCACTGCAACCAAAGGGTCTTTCAAGCTACTTAATTTGATTTTTGGACTATTTGTATTAATTGTGTGTCTAATGAGAGCTCATTTTAGCCCTGTGAAATGCTATAAAAACATTTTCCCCTGGGGTGTAGCCCCCACTAACCCCCATGTGGGAGTACTTCCAGATCCCCCTCTAGAGTGCGTACTCTATAAAATGCCTCAGGTGCCACTGTATATCAATGTCCACAGTGCCTACACTACACGATTACTTACTAAAATGTCCACACCTCGATACTATCCCATTCTTACAAACTCAGTCAAATATGTATGACATGTTGATTGATGAATAAGATGGAGTGGGCTCTTCTTGTAAATTAAGAAATTGAAGGATATAATGCAGTCCAACTATCATATTTACCACATTTCCTCTAATAAGAGAATTGTGAATAACTCTTTCAAAAGCGAGTATCATGCAGTTTGTGTTTAACGCCCCACCAACAGCAAAGAATATATGGAGAGAGGGCCACAGCTTCGATTTATAAGTGACAATACAATAAAACCTGTCTTAAGCGGCCACTCAAAAATAGACAAAACAAAGAATAAAATGACAAATGGTAGTTTAATGAAGGTCAAAAGTATTGCAGAATGCTCCCTTTGGAGCATTCTGCAATACTTTTGACCTGCATTAAGCGATAATTGTTTGAAAACCCATTTTTGGTATGTTTGAGAGTGGCCGTTTTAGACAGGTTTTACTGTAATTCGAGATGAATATTTTCATAAGCAAAATATTGACCAAAATATTTACCCTTTTTAACAGCTAGGTACACTATTTTGTGTACTCCTCCACGTGATGTATGCGCTGTTCGAGTACAGTGGTTCTCTAGTGTGTAAATGTAAGTACGTAACAAAAAGATTGTGGGCCGAGTGCGATGATACATGTACATCACTGTCCTGTCGAGAATCATGTTGCCCTGTCTGTCTGGTCACTACATAGTGTATGTGGGCAGTAAATGAAAGAGCATTATTATCTCCACTATGTTTTCTATTGATGTACATATATTGTCATAATATGTTAATTGCTACTAATTATCATTGAAGACATCAAACAGTATATACCCATTGCCCCCCCCCCCCCCCCCCCCCTGTATTATATTTACCGAATCTGAAATGTCTGTGCATTGTTTCATGCATTATGATGTTGGTTTTTTTTGAGAACCAACAATTTACAATTTGGTCGAGGAATAGATAGTTAAACCTGTCTTAAGCGACAACTCGAAAACAGGCAAAACAAAGGTCTTGAAGACAAATGGTAGCTTAATGAAGGTCAAAAGTATTGCAGCAATTTTCAATACTTAAGGGGAGCATTCTGCAATACTTTCGACCTGCATTAAGTGATAATTGGTCTTGAAAAACAATTTTTGGTCTTTTTGAGAGTGGCCGTTTTAGACAGGTTTTACTGTATGTAGTAAAATTAATTTTCAATTTAAGTATGCACACTTATCTAGATGCCTGAATAATATATAATTGGGTGGGTGGCAAAAAACATTGTTTTTGTAGAAAAAAAACACAAGATGACCAACAAAACGCCCTAGAGACAGATCGAATGATAACTTGCTGAGGTCAGCGCCTTGTAAAATATTTATGAGACAATGGCTTTTCCTATGCAGAGGACAATGACCATAAACTATTTATTTTCTTTAGAAATTCCAAATTTTTGCAAATTAAATTGTTCTTTGTCAATAAGAAAAAGAAACAGTTATTTAGGCGGAAGAAAAATAAACAGATTACAAATGTTATTGTAATAGAAGTATATGGTGGACAATGTGTAGGTGGACGAGAGACTGATGACATGTCACTATTAAGATCCCAGTGGCGGATCCAGATGGGGTTCAGGGGGATCGCTTGAACTCCCTCCCCGCCCCCCATTTTTAAATATTCTATGAAAATGAAATAATTTAGGAAGTGTCTGCTGACAACCGGTTGTCACTAGCAAAAAGTCTAGTGACAACCGGTTGTCACCAGCAAAAAGTCTGCTGACAACCAGCTGTATTTTCCAATACTATTGTGTATACTTAGCATGTTCTCTTGGAAATCTACCTGAGTCTAGTGGCAGTTATAGAAAACTTATTTAAATATTGAATAAGAAAATAATGAATTTAATATTTGGTATTTTATTACAGAAAAAGTTTTATAAAGTTTGCATTGCAGAAAAATACCAGATAAAGATTTATTGCTTACAGTTTGCATATCAAGGTTCATTTTTCTTATCAAATTTTATGATACTAGCACAGCTTTAAGGGAACAAATATATTATAAACCTATATATTATAATTGCATTGTTTTCACAATGGATGAACAATATCATTTTAGAATTATCGGTATAAACTCTTGAAGCACCAGAATCAAATTGAATCCTAATTTTTAAGAGGAAATGTTTGCGCACACCAATCAGGTACCTGGAGGAGCAATCTGATACTAGATAAAGAGCAATCTGATCTGGGACTATTTGTAAAGTTGTCTTTGGCAAATTAATCATTAATAACCAGATTGGATTAGTAAAAGTCAAAAAAATCAATTGGAAGTTTCCTTTTACCACACCTGTCCACCGAAGCTACTTCAGCTAAAACGCCTAGTTAAAAATTTACAGCTCTGCATATGTTGTATCTAGATAAAGTCACAACATATTGAATTTGAAATAAGCTTGAAATAAAACTAATATTTCATCATTATTACCGTAATTCTTTAAGCACCAAAATCAAATTACTCGACAAGGAATAGTTTCCACAAACAAATTAATCATGGATCAGCATGTCCCCTAAGGGGAGCTGAGTGAGTCTGATCAGGGGTTATTTGTTAACTTTTATAATAAATAAGCTGTAAGAGTCCAGATAATCAACTGGAGGATTCCATTTTATAAGAGTTTAAAGAATAGTACCCTTTAATCATGATTAGTAGATTTACCAATAATTACCAAGCATTGTATAATTGAAACTTAATATCATTTGATCATATGCACAAATGTATATTTTTTTGCATAAAAAATCTCTATAAACATACACATGTATAGAAAAACAATTGACAGCAGAGTATATCATTAAATGCCTGACATTGTTGAATAGGGTACACATTGTTATTGAAAAATATACAGCTGGTTGTCAGCAGACTTTTTGCTGGTGACAACCGGTTGTCACCAGACATTTTGCTAGTGACAACCGGTTGTCACCAGACATTTTGCTGGTGACAACCGGTTGTCAGCAGACCAAAAAGTATTGTGACAACCGGTTGTCAGCAGACCTCGCCAATAATTTAGTCTCAGTGAGACCAAATTATTTCATTTTTATGGGATATTTAGTAAAAATGAGATAAAATCAGCAAAGCAAACCCCCAACCTTTAACCCCCTTTCCCCTATACAGTTGCAGCCTGATCTGGGTCAACACTGTTTGTTGAAGGCTTCAATTATATATAAACTTTTCAGCAGACTACGAAACAAACGTTACATTTGTTGTGTTTGGTGCTTTTAGGGTTAACAGTGGAAAGAAGGAAGTTAAATACTTAATTTGTCATTTAGTGATTAAAATCTCAAGTTCAATCGTAAAACTGAAAATCAAAATCGTGTTGTCTAGCGATCGACCAATCAGATTTCGTGTTCAGAAGGAAAAATCTTTATTTTTCGCAATTTTGATGTGTAAGTCATCTAGGTATAAATATTAACCTTTACCACGCTAGACCTGGAAAAATCCTCTCTTGAAAACAGCGTTGATCCAGATCAGCTGGCTATATTTCGAAGCCAGCTGATCAGGATCCACATCTCAGCTTGAATACACATGCCAAGCCAAAATCCTGCAAGTTTATACAGTAAAACCTATGTAAAATGGCCACTCTCTAAAAATTGGTTTTCAAGATTAATTATCGCTTAATGTAGGTCAAACGCATTGCAGAATGCTCCAAGTGGAGCATTCTGCAATGCTTTTGACTTTCATTAAGCTACCATTTGTCATTAAGATCTTTGTTTTGTCTATTTTTGAGTGGCTGTTTTACACAGGTTTTATGCACCAGTCATTTGTATCCACCATTCCCCCACCTACGGGGATGGGCGGGGATAGTGACTTTTCACTTTTCAGAGTCCTGGCATATGCCCCACCCTGTGGGGACAAGCTGATGGTAACAACCCTACTCTTAGGCCTGCCCTACACTACAGAATATCTCAACGGGGTAAGTGTCACAATGTTATAACCTTCTCTTATCCCCATAGGTGGGGGGCGTGGATACAAATGACTGGTGCATTACTGTAATTGGGTTTTCATTAGAAAGGAGTTTAGCACATAAGAATATCCAGCATGATAAGGGCTTGTAAATTTTGATTAATAAGCAGTAATTATAAGATGGTCACTTGGGATGCTTTGGAATTCTTCCACAAAGGAAGCACTGACCAGTAGTCAATTAGTTTTTCATTAGCACCCACTTGCTTTATCTTATAGACATCTCTCACCCTTTGATCAACTTTGATCAACACCAGCAGATTCCTTTGATTAATTAATTAGACCCAGATACACTTGAATCCTGGCACAAACCATAGTCAACCTAATCAGTGCACAGGTGCACAACAAGAACTTTAAGGGTTGTTGGATGCATATCCAGACTGTATAAGCAAAATATTTGAGCGTAAAATTGCAAATATTTTCTTCCCCATCAGTTTTAAAATATGTTTTGGGTGCTCAAAAGAACGGTCTCATTGAGATGGTTCTTTTGAGTACCAACAACATATATTTTGGTTGAGAAATAAGAAAATTATTTTTTCGTTACAAACTCTTAACTAAAGGCCTTCTGTATCTTAATAATTAAGAAACAAAAAGAGATTTCCAGTAGACAAGCTTCTTAGATAATCTATCAAAAATCTAAATCTAGCAGTGTCTTAACCTGACACACTGACATAAGATGACACCAGATAATGGTACACAATTATAATGACTGCATTATCTTCCAATAGGTGGCATGCATATTGCATACTAACCTATCTGATTTGAGCATTGTGATTACTTGTTTACCAAATGTGTCACGAAGTTGTGTGATTCGCCCGATTGGTAGATTCAATCTTGTTATCAATCTGTGTCATCACGTGTCACTGAAACCGCTTCTATGACCTGGCCACGTGCAGAAAATGTTTTAATGCAGAAATATTATCATTCACTGTTGACCAATCATTGTTAATGGTTTATGGCTATCAAAGGTGACATGATGTCTCCACAGAAGGATTATTTATAGCCATTCGCTGCTTGCTGTGCTACTTTTTAACTTTGAGTAATGCATACTGCGTATTAACATAAAACCCACTTTTCAGCAGCAGACATGTCCATCTTTTAATATTAACGCATGCAGTTTGTGGTATCTTTCTGTGATTTTAGGGAAAATATGACTTGACATTTGATAGCCCTGAGCAGGCAATTCAGGATAGAGGATAGATAAGCAATCTTGCTCAAGGACATTGGCGAGTCTCAAACCAGAGACCCTTCAATCTCCAAGTCTTAATGCACCAGTTGTTTGTATCCACTGCTCCCCCACCTACCGGAATGGGCGGGGATAGTGACTTTTCAGAGCCCTGGTATAAGCCCCACCCTGTGGGGACAATCTGATGGTAACAACCCTTCTCTTAGCCCCACCCTATACACTACAGAAAATCACACCAGGGTAAGTGTCCCAATGTTATAGCCCCTCGCATTTCCTTGTCACTGCCAGGGGCGTGCCTGAGGGCAAAATCAAAGTACGCAGGGGATGGGTATGGGTTAGGAAAAAAAACAAAATATGAACTAAATGGTGGCTTCTCCTGCATTTTCTGAACCTAACACCGACTTAATTGTTTCCAAAACAAAAGTGAAAAACAGTCAAAATCCTATTGCTTTGGTTCAGGATTATTACAAAATCGGTATACTTGTAATGTAAAGACCTAACCCCGTCGAGGCATGTTTTTATTGCATTTTTCGCGATTTAAGACGTTTTTATTTTTAGGACATTCAAAAATTAAAGTACGCAGCTGCGTACTTTGCGTATACGCAGGCACGCTCCTGACTGCAGGGACAATCAAAAAGTACTTGCACTGCACCATAGCCCGGCTATTCCACAGCTATCCCCGTAGTGGGGGGGGGGGGGTGGATACAAATGACTGGTGCATAAGCACTTGATCATCTGCCACCAGGTGGACAGGTCCTAATTCATTATTCAATCATTGTAAGGTGCCAGTGTATTGGTTGTTAATTACATTGGTCAGCTAATGAGGCATATAAGTCTTTTATCAGGAAATCTGATGTCATCTCCAGCCATGTACACAGTTGGATAGAATCTACATAAAGAAATAAGTTAATTATACCCATCCAAATGAAATAGACCCTTCCTGTCTAACTGGAATGGTCAACTGTAATTTAATCAACAGCGGAGCCTGAATGCTGAAAAAGTTACTCACATCAAAGGGAGACTACTGGATCAAGCAGTGATTCTCTTAATTGCGTCTCTTAATAATGGGAACTAATCTCTTAAAGGAAAGAATTTGCTCCCAGAGGGGTCAAATTCTTTCCTTTAAAAGCAGCTCCTTTTGGTATAGAAAATCTCTTTTACCACATAAGATGACCTCCCTTTAATGTTACTATTTTTATTACGCACATGTGTAATTTGCGTAATGGGAGCTATGCCAATGTTAATCAAAAGGGGTTGATGGTTTTGTAACTGCTGCATGCACTGCTACTGAACTATTTGTTGCTGAAACTGGCTTTTATGATGGCACACTGTTTGCAAATGTACCCTTTTTGTGGACGCCACTTGGGTAATTAAGTCGGTTAAGTGGTAACTAATTACAGTGGTCAAGCAAGGAGGCAAAGAAAGATAAAGGCTGGATCATTTGTCAAGGAAAATGATATCTTTTCCATATGTGCAAAATTATACAGAGCAGAACAGAGTAGAACAAAGAAGCAAGAATACAACACAAAGAATATTAACTCCAAATTTACCTTAGCCAAGAAAAGATAAAATAATGTTGGGGTCTTGAAGAGGTAGAACTTTAGACTGGCTCCAGTCCTTAAAACAATTTTTCATCAATGTGTCATATCATATACTTGTAGCTAGTCTAACTCTGATGGCTCTGTTTTAAGGTCCTTAAAACAGCCTCAGCCATCAGAGTTAGACTACAGCTACAGTATATGATATGACACGTTTTAAGAACTGAAGACTAGCTAAAGTATATGATATGACGGGTGCACGACAATTCACCGAAAACCATTTCGCCGTTACGACATTTGGTCGCATACGACTTTTGGTAGATGGGACATTTCGCCAAGTACAACATAAAAGTAAACAATTATTTTTTTCTGTACAAATCAGTTTCGACCAAATTTCGACGTAATTCAACTAATTTTCGACCAATTGTCATAGTCGACCAAACGTCGTAGTCGGTGAAACGTCGTATCAACCAAATGTTGCATTCGACCAAACGTCGTTTCAAAGAAATGGTTTTCGACCAAATGTCATGGATCCTGATATGACATTATGATGAAAAAATGTTCAGAAGCGCAGTGGCTCAGTGGTAGAGTGCTTGATTCGAGACGGAGGGCGCGGCTTTGAGCCTCACCGGCATCACTGCGTTGTGGTCCTTGAGCAAGACACATTTATCCTAGCTTAGTACTGGTTCAACCCAGGAAGACCCATCCCTCTTTAACTGAAAGATTGTTGATGGGACGTAAAGAATCAAATCAAACAAACAAACATGAAAAATTGTTTTAGGAACTGGAGCCAGTCTAGACCTTCAGCTAAAATCATAGCAAAATGTATCAGGTTACAAACCACCAACCTAATGCTAATGTGCACAACAATTTATCTTACCAATCTGGATCCGCCAATAAAGGGGTATTGGGGTGCATTGAGGGGCTATTTTGGCCCCCTCTTCTAAGAGCCAAAAACTGAAAGTTGCTTTTCACAAATTTCATCTTATTGGTTTATTAGAAGAATAGCCCTAGTGTTTTATTTTGGCATTTATTTTACTTTTACCAGTTGCTATGGTAACAAAATGGCCGACAAAATAGGCTTAATATAGAGAAATTGCCATTTTAGGCCAAATTTGAGGCTTTTGGAGACCGATTTTTTAAGAATTAGATATCAGCACAAGCAAAAACCAAAAAAACCTTTTAATATATTGTATGCCCTGATAATTCTCATCATCTATTAAAATATTTTTTTGGTATTTGCTTGTGCTCTATATTAATTCCTCTGTTACATGTCTCCAATTTGCTCCAAAATGGTCATTTTCCTATTTTAATATAGAAATATATTCCCAGCCTATTTTGGTGGCCATTTTTGTTACCATAGCAACTGTAAAAGTCGAATCAATACCAGACCTTTACTTTTTGGCTTTTGTTCAAATAAACTAATAAGAAGAAACTTGTGAAGAGCAACTTTTATTTTTTGACCTTATAGGGGGGCCAAAATAGCCTCTTAATGCACGTACCCCTTTCCTAAGATTTCTTTAATCTGATTTTTGTTTGTTTTTGCATTATTTGATTTTTTGTTTGTTTTTTGCATGATGCTTTATGTCCTAGTCAACAAATTTTCAGTCATGTTGGGACAAGTTCCTGTCTTACTGGGATAATTGAACCACCACTCAAGCTGCAAACAAAGTGTCTTGCTCAAGCTAGGGTTGACCCCCGGAAGGTGAGTCA
>OZ026518.1:73523056-73547211 GCA_964019695.1 Loripinus fragilis
GTTTTGCTCATCTGAACGAAATGGCCACCAGAGCTAAAAATAGAAATATCTTTAAACGAAATCTCTTACTGACAGACTGGTCCAAATTCAAAAAATAATTTCACAGGAATGACCTAATACATGTATTGCACAAACGGTTCTGCTACACAAAATGGCGACCAGAGCTAAAAAAACACACCCTGTAAACATCATCTCTTTTACCACTGGCCAATATTTAAAATATTTCACACATATGTTCCCCATGATATCTCTTAGTCACCCAGGTAAACCGCATGTCTAAATCTTGGAGGGTGTTGGCTATCGGAGGTAAACAAAGGAGTTTTGGGCTGCACATGGTCTGCTTTGAGATGGTTTTATATCATAATGAACCACATTAAGGAATAAAATCAACATATAAGCCGATAGTATATAGAATGACAAGAATTCTGAAAGCAGTGTATGTTTTTAAACTGATTTTTTTTAGTTTAAATCGCATTTGAATTCGGAAATGCGGTGATTTGAACGAATATTTCGAATTCATCAATTAATATTTAGATGTACAGGTCCATTAAAAAAGTTATTTCACTACGCAATATTTCAAAAGTTTTTTCACATTTTTATTATACATTTATGGTCTATGTTTTACAACACGTATTATTAAATGCTTATGCTATTTGTTTCTATAAACCATATCAACGTATAATCAGGCAGCAGTTGTATATAAGTATCAAATATATTCCAATGAACTACAATAAAATACTTTAAATACATTCCAATGAAAACAGAACAACATTGTATGCCTACATCATAAAGTCAGTATTTCTTTGTATCTCCATTTGCTTTAAAAAGATCTGTAATTCTCCTTGGCAATGAATTGTTAAGTTCATCCAGGAAGTTTGGTGCTACATTATACCACACTTTACATACTGGCTTCCACATGTCTTCTTTTACATGGCATTTGGTTACAAATCTCATCATTATATTCCAAACGTTCTCTATGTCATTCGTGTCTGGCCCATTCCCTCGTCATTCTAGAATGGGTATTCCTTTACATTCTTGGAATGTTCTAGTACTTTTAGAGTTATTGCATAGCGCTATATCGTGTATAAAGATATATCCCTTCTGTGGGAACACAACGCATTCACATAATATTTTAATATCATGGATTATATCACTCTGGTATTTTGCACTACCCATGTTAACATTCACTTTTCTCTGAAGAGAGATGCATCTGTCGCTAATGGCTTCACAGACTTGCACACAATTTCTGGCGATTTCTTCATTCTGTTTGCGCCAAAAACCACAATGGCGTCGATTGTTATGACTGTGAAATACAGACTATGTAAATGCGTTGTGTTCCCACATAAGGGATATATCTTCAAGCATGATCTTGCGACATTTCATAAGTCTAAAAGAACTAGAACATATCTTGAATGTAACGAAATACACGTTCTGAAATAGCCAGGGAATTTGTCAGAAATTAATTCCATAGAGAACGTTTTGAATATAATGAAGAAAGAGATTGGTAACCAACTGCCGTATTTAAAAGAAGAGATGTAGAGGCGAGTATGTGAAGCATGGTATCGTGTAAGACCAAACGTTTTGGAAGAACTTAACAATTCAATATCAAGTAGAAATGAAAATCTAATTAACGCAAAGGGAGGTGCAACGAATACTGACTTTATAGGTAGTATTCATACAGCTATGTTGTTGTGTTTCATTGGAACGTATTTAAGTATGTTGTTGTGTTTTATTGGAACGTATTTAACTATGCTGTTGTGTTTTTATTGGAATGCATTATTATTTATATATAAATGTTGTCTGATTATACGTTGGTTTGATTAATAGAAATACAACGGCATGATAATTCAATTACATGTATGGTTAACTTATGCAATTAATGTATAAAAATGTGAAAAATCTTTTGAAATATTGCGTAGTGAAATAACTTTTTTAATGGACCTGTATTATTTTACTTTTTCTTGATTCATAACTACCGCTGCAATGTTTCACCTCTCTTTAAATTGTATGAGTCCAATATAATTCAAACAGACGTGTACAACACTTATTTATTTGCAATTTTATGACGATGGATGTTTATGGATAGCGTTCTATTCGGAGGTAAGTCCTCTGAACATTTTGCTAACCATCAACATGATAGCAACGTAAGCGATTTTAAACATTTGAAGTTTTAATAGCAGTTTTGGACATGCCACTTACAAGCCATGCAGGAGAATGATATAGAATGGTAGCGGCACAAGCAATTAGTGTCAAAGGTTGATATTAGTCCGGCTATGATCAAACCACTAGCCTTTTTTCATTGAAAAATTCACATTCGCTGTTTGAAAAGTCGCCCTGAATCCTATGGACATGGATCAAAAGTATTTAACAGATTCAGAGTCCTTATCACTCAATATAGAAGCAACATATTTGCTTCATTTGTCCCCAAGAAACTTTCCATATGAAATAAAAATGGATAAATACAGACCCTATCCATCCATGATCTAAATGTTTACCTCCGATAGCCAACACCCTCCAAGATCTAGACATGCGGTTCACCTGGGTGTTATTTTAAATTGCAAAATGGTTCCACACACTTGAACAAACTGGCACCAAAACTAAATTTAGAAGAGACAACTTTAAAAGGCATCTGCTCTATAAAGAACTTCTAGTCCATATTTAGATAATTTCTCGCAAAATTCCTCATTAAGCCCTCTACCAAAATTATACAAATGGTTTCCCTCTTATAAATAAAACGGCTACCAGAGCTTAAAATAAAGAAAATACTACCATAAAAACCATGCGCGGATCCAGAAAGTTTTGCCAGAAGGTTGAACTTTGACAAGGTTTTTATTTTTTAGATGATGAGAGGAGAGAGGATCCAAATACCACAATATGCGGGCCAACATCGGCCCGCCAGCGAAACGCCATTTAAATTGCGTTTCGCTGGCGTGCCAATGATGGCCAAACATTGAATGAAGGCTTGTTAGCATTGTGCTTTTTCAGGGGATCCGGACCAGTCTTGCTATGAAACTCTTTATTTTTGTGATTTTCAGGGGGGCTCGCCCCCCCCTCCCTCCCCTCTGGATCCGCCCATGAAAACGACATCTCCTTCTGGACCACTGGCCCAAATTCAAAATGATTTCACGCAAATGTATTCCTTTACATTTATCGCACTGACCGTTCTGCTCCACTGAGCAAAATGGCCACAATGAACCAGAACTCAGGCTAGCAATCCAGGGCCTCGTGGCCCTCTTGTTCATACCTTCTTTTCAGGTACAAGTGAGTTTGGGGTTTCTTGTTCATACCTTCTTTTCAGGTACAAGTGAGTTTGGGGTTTCAATTCAACATTAAAACGGTAAAATACCTCACTTTTTGTGAACATGGTTGATAAGCTTAATAAATAATATAGCGATTAGATCGGTTAAGTTAGCAGCGATATTGCTGCAGCGAAAAACGGTCAAGTTGACAGCAATTTTGGTGCAGCAAAAAAAGGTCAAGTTAGTAGCAACAGTAAAAAACGGTAAAGTTGGCAGCAATTTTTCTGCAGCTAAAAAACGGTCAAATTAGCAGCAATTTTGCTGCAGCAATAAGCAGTAAATTTGGCAGCAACTTTGCGGCAGCGAAAAACGGTCAGGTTAGCAGAAAAACGGTCAAGTTAGCACAAAATTTGCTGCTGGCACAAAAGTTCCTGCTAGCATAAAAACTGCTGCAGGCACAAAAATTCCTGCTAGTACAAATTTTGCTGCTGGCACAAAAATACCTGCTAGCACAAAAAATGCTGCTGGCACGAAAATTGCTGATAGCACAAAAATTGCTGCTGGCACAAAAATCCGGCTAGCACAAAAATTGCTGCTGGCACAAAAATTACTGCTAGCACAAAAATTTCTGCTGACCAAAAAATTCCTGCTAGCACAAAAATTGCTGCTGGCACAAAAATTCCTGCTAGCACAAAAAATGCTGCTGGCACAAGAAATCCTGCTAGCACAAAATTTGCTGCTGGCACAAAAATTCCTGCTTGCTAAAAACTTGCTGCTGGCATAAAAATTTCTGCTAGCACAAAATTGCTGCTGGCACAAAAAATCCTGCTAGCACAAAATTTGCTGCTGGCACAAAATTCCTGGTAGCACAAAAAATTGCTGCTGGCACAAAAATCCTCCTAGCACAAAAATTGCTGCTGGCACAAAAATCCTACTAGCACAAAAATTGCTGCTGGCACAAAAAAATACTGCAAGCACAAATTTCCTGCTGATACTAAAATTGCTGCTGGCACAAAAGTTGCTGCTGGCACAAATATTTCTGAATACCGGGCCGCGTAGGCAGTCGTTAACGTGTCTGGCTACAGATGCGTGTCTGACTGCAGATCCAGGTGTCCCAAATTTGATCCCAGCCCGGTCTCAAACTTTCATGGAAATTGATCATGATATAATTGCTAGGCATATCCCTCCCTTCCGCTGAATCATTCAAGAGAGGTTGTTGTCAGTTTTAATCGAAAGTATACGCACGAAATATGTTTATGCCAGATAAAATGAAGACAAACAAGCAGTCACGCACACACACATAGAGGCAGGCAGCTAGATACGTAAACTCACAGCCCTCGGGTGGTCCAAACGCCTACTACCTGCTTTCTTTTTATTGGGATGTCTTATTGAAGTAAATATTCTAAATTGGAAAACTCTTTTAGGATATGATTAAATTTCAAATATGTTTTGGGTATGCCTGATAGGCTTGAAATTCTTTTTTTTGTTTGGTTCTTAACGACGCATCAACCCTTGAGGGTCATTAGCGTCTGACGGTATTAAACTAAACATGATGAAGATGGAAAAAGTAAAAAATTTATAAGATAAAATGAAAGGAAGGATGATGATGGGTTTGTATAATGGTAGTTACTTGCAATACGATTGTTGACAGGAGAGACCACATACAATATCTGACAGTTTCAAAGAGCTATTCAGATAACTGTACATGTTCTTTAACTGAACAGAATACAACATTAAAAACTGTATTATGGTTTGATACAAATGTAAAATAAAACATGATTTTAAAAATAGCAATTAGATTTTGTTAAAAAGATTTATTTGTCTTAAAAATGTCATAATACTATCAATATGTATATCTTGAAATAATTCTTTCATGTTATCAACATGGAAGCAATTATTTCTTACTTGTGCAAAGTCGCCACATTCCAAAAGGAAGTGACGTACAGTGAATTGTGCGTCACGACCAACACATTGTGGCTGCTCTTCACCTTGTAGTAAGTATGAATGAGTTTTGTTTGTTTGTTTGTTTGTTTGGTGCTTAACGACGCATCAACCCTTGTGGGTCATTAGCGTCAAGCGGTATTAAACTAAACATGATGTGAATGGAAATAGTAAAAATTTGTATGATTAAATAAAAGAAATGATGATGATGAGTTTGTATAATGAAAATAAGTTATAATATGGTTGTTGACAGAAGAGACCACGTACAATATCTGACAGTTTCAAAGATTTGTTTGTTTGTTTGGTGCTTAACGACGCATCAACCCTTATGGGTCATTAGCGTCAAGCGGTATTAAATTAAACATGATGAAGATGGAAATAGTAAAAATTTGTATGATAAAATAAAAGAAATGATGATGATGAGTTTGTATAATGAAAATAAGTTATAATATGGTTGTTGACAGAAGAGACCACGTACAATATCTGACAGTTTCAAAGAGCTATTCAGATAACTGTACATGTTCTTTGACTGAACAAAGTATAACTTTAACTAGTCTGTATTATGGTCTGATACAAATGTAAAACAAAACATGATTTTAAAAATACTTATTAGATTTTGTTAAAAAGATTTATTTGTCTTAAAAAAGTCATAATACTATCAATATGTATATCTTGAAATAACTGTTTCATGTTATCAACATGGAAACAATTATTTCTTACTTGTGCAAAATCGCCACAATCCAAAAGAAAGTGACGTACAGTGAATGGTGCATCGCAACCAACACAGTGTGGTTGCTCTTCACCTAGTAGTAAGTATGAATGTGTGACTCTTGTATGACCTAAACGGAGTCGAGCCAAAACGACTTCTTCTTTTCTAATGTTTCGAACAACTGATTGTTGTTCACCGATAGTTGGTTTTATGTCAAGAAGTTTATTTCCAATGCTGTTGTTCCATGAAGTTTGCCATTCTTCCAAGATATATTTATTGATAGATGGCTTAAAATTAGAAAATGGAATCTTAAAAGAAGTCGGTTCTAATGAAAGCGATGTTTTTGCTTGCTTATCTACCATCTCATTCCCTTGGATACCTATATGACTAGGAATCCAACAGAGAACAATTTCTTTATAAGCTAAAAGCTCATGACATTTTTCTAAAAGTTTCTGAATCTGTGGATTTTTTGAACTGGTATGATTCATTGCTTTCAATACAGAAAGCGAGTCAGAAAATATAATAAATTTATTGTTAGCATCACAAGTGCTAATGAAATCTAAAGCTAGATCAATTGCTTTGGCTTCAGCAGTGAATATTGATGAATCGTCAGGTATACGTTGCATATTACTATGGTTGTCTGATATAACAGCACAACCAACCTTTGAGTCTTCCTTTGACCCATCAGTATAAATTTGTTGGTAATTCTTATAACGACTTTGCATTTTTCTGAAATCATCTTTTAATATGTGTGGATTTGATTCAGATTTCTTCCCGGAATGTAAATCAAAAAGTATTTCAGGTGGTTTCATACACCAAGCTGGAACATTTGGTGTGAAATGTTTTTCAATATTTTGTGGTTTGATATTGGCAGATTCTAAGAGTGGTGAAATTCTGATGCCAAATGATTTAATAGCTTTAGGTTTTTGTTCATATAAATTAACATAATTTGGTGGGAATGTAACTTCATGAGCAGGATTTGATGGGTTAGCAGCAAGTCTTACAGCATATTGCAAAGAGAGTTTCTCTCTTCGTGAGTATAGTGATGGTTCATCTGCTTCCACATAGAGACTAGCAACAGGAGAAGTTCTAAAAGCCCCTAAAGCTAATCTAAGTCCTTGGTTATGTATAGGATCAAGCATTTGAAGATATGATTTTCGTGCAGAGCCATATATAATACAGCCATAGTCTAATTTTGACCGGACTAGAGACCGATACAGCTTTAGAAGTGTAGTTCGGTCTGCACCCCAAGAAGTATGGGAAAGCACTTTTAAAAGATTCAATGCTTTTAAACATTTAGCTTTGAGATATTTAATATGGGGTATAAAACTGAGTTTTCTATCAAATAAAATGCCAAGGAATTTAGATTCCTCAACAACTGGAATAGGTGATCCATATAAATGTAAAACCGGATCATCATGTTGCTTGCGCAACTGACAGAAATGTACACACTGTGTTTTTGATTTGGAAAACTTGAAACCATTGCTTGTTGCCCAATTTTCAATCTTATTTAAATTTTGTTGCAGTTGCCGTTCAATCGTCGCCATGCTTTTTGAGCGATAACAGATACAGAAGTCATCAACATATAATGAGCAATCAGTAAGATTACCTAAACATTTCACAATATCATTAATTTTAATGCTAAAAAGTGTTGTTGATAGAACGCCTCCTTGAGGGACACCTTGCTCCTGGTCATAATAGTCAGACAGAGAGGAGCCAACTCGGACTTGCATGGTGCGGTCTGCAAGGAAGTTTTCAATGAATGTAGGAAGTCTACCTCTTAATCCTAATTTGTGGATATCTTTTAAAATGCCATATCTCCAGGTGGTATCATAAGCTTTTTCCAAATCAAAAAACACAGCAACTACATGTTCCTTTTTAATAAAGGCATCACGTATGAAGGTTTCCAATCTAACTAAATTATCAGTTGTACTGCGGTCAGATCTGAAACCAGACTGGAACCGCGATATATGATTATTGGATTCTAAAAACCAAGTAAGTCTTTTATTTATCATTCTTTCAAGTGTTTTACATAGACAACTTGTTAAAGCTATAGGTCTATAATTATTAGGTTCCGCAGGATCTTTGCCAGGTTTGGGAATTGGGATTATGGTTGCTAAGGTCCAATCTTCTGGAAATTTACCAGTAGTCCAAATGTAATTAAATATATTCAAAAGAGTTTCAAGAGAAGTATCTGGGAGATGTTTAAGCATTTGATAGTAGATCTCATCAGGACCCGTGGCTGAGTCATGTGATAGTTGAATAGCTTCAACTTATTCATCTAAATTAAAATCTTTGTTATAAATTTCATTATTTTGTGATTTAAAATTCAATTTAACTTTCTCTTGTTCGGTTTTAATCTTTCTGAAGGATTCAGAGTACTTGAATGATGATGAATTGTGACAAAAAGTTTCTCCTAAAGTGTCAGCAATGTCTGTTTTTGAAGTTGCTTTGCTGTCAGTACCCACCATGTTTAGATGTGTGTAACTGGGGGATTTGTTTTTTCCAGAGATTTTTCTTATCATATCCCAAACCTTTTTAATAGGTGTTTTATGATTGATTTTCGAAACATAAGATCTCCATGACTTACGCTTCGAAAGTTTAATTGTTCTACGGGCTTTAGCTCTAAATACTTTGATGTCGTTGAAATTGTTGGTATTTGGAGATCTTTTGAATTTAGATAGAGCTTGCTTGCGCTGTTTAATTGTTTCTTTACAGTCGTCATTGTACCATGGATTACTTTTAGTTGGATTTGTCGAAGTTTGAGGAATACATTCTTTAGATATTTCGATGAGAGAAGAGGTAAAATCAGCTATAGGATCAGAAGATTCTTTGAAGTTTTCTGGCACCAATTTACCAGTGCACAGAGTATTAAATAGATCCCAGTTGGCTCTATTTAATTTCCACTTTGGATTGTGATCCTCAGTGGAATAAGTGTTCTGTTCAATGATGATAGGGAAGTGATCACTATTGTGTTGGTCTTCACATACAGACCAATTATAATCAAGAAACAGTGATGGATGACATAAGGAAAGATCAATAGATGTAAAAGACTTTGTACTTGGAGAATGATAAGTGTAAGACTTATCATTCATAATACAAATGTCGTTCTTTGTAATGAAATTTTCGATAAGTTCACCTCTGGAATCATTGTTTTGACCACCCCAGAGAATATTGTGACCATTGAAGTCACCTAATAAAATATAAGGAGAAGGAAGTTGTTGCAGTAAATTGTCCAAATGTTGGGAGTTAAGAGAAAACGATGGAGGAATATATACAGAACATATGGTTATTTCTCTGTCTAGAGTGACAGAAACAGCAGTTGCTTGTAGATTTGTTTGTAAATCAATCTTTCTTTGTGGGAAAGATGATTTGACAAATATTGAGGCACCACCAGAGGGCCTCAAACAGTCAGTATGAACATAGTTGTATACATTAAAACCTTTTAATGATATGTTATCATCTGGTTTAAGAAATGCCTCTTGAAAACAAAATACAGATGGGTTATATTCAGAAATCAATAAAGATACTTCATTATAATTAGGTTTCAAACCTCGACAATTCCATTGTATAATTTTATGTTTAAAATCCATACTTGAAAATAATATTAAAATGGGTAATAAAATAATGGTTAGATTGAAACCCTCCATTATTTAAGCTAATGGTAATCGTGATAGTGTGCCTTTAGGGAGGTGATCACTGGAAGATGGCTCTGTGAAAACCACAGACTCATCGTCCATGACCTCCTCGCCATCTTTTTCAGCAAACACAGAATATGGATTCATTTCAGCTTGTTTTGCTTTTTCCATTTGTTCTTTTTCTTTCTGTGCTTGTTCTTTTTGCCATTGCTGTTTTCTTTCTTCTTTTTGTTGTTTTTTAAGTTTGTCTTTCTCTTCTTTTTTCTTCCTCTCCTCCTCCTTCTTCATCATTTCCAGGGTTGCTGGCTTAAGTGCTGGCCCTGGACGAGGAGATGAAGCATTTTTGTCTTCTTTTCCCTTAGGTGTTTCTTTGGGTGTTTTTTCTGATGTTGATTTTTCTTGTTTTTTTAAGTATTCGTCAAAGCTGTCGTCTGTCTGTGTGGTTTTGTTTTCAGTTTGTGTTGATTTGTTGCAAGTGCCTGGTTTTACAGCACTTGCATATGATCTAGTATCATAAAATTGCTCATATTGTTTTCGAGCTTCTGGGAACGAGATGTTCTGTTCACATTTTATCTTAAGTATTTTCTTCTCTTTCTCCCAAGCTGGGCACTGTTTAGAGTTGGCAGGGTGTTCCCCTGAGCAGTTTACACACTTGGCTGGTCTTTGACACTGGCCAACTGGGCAATGCTCAGGCATACTGCAGTTGACGCATATAGCCTGTCTGCCACACTTGTTCTCGTGGTGGCCAAACACTTGACATTGATAACAACGAAGTGGATTTGGTAAAAATACGTCAACTTTGACTTGCATAAAACCTATTTTTACTACTGATGGTAAAACTGGTGAATTGAACGTGAATACAAATGTGTTTGTCGGTTTCTTTGCTCCATCACGGAAGACACTGATTCTACGAACATCTGTGACACCCTGTTCTCCCATGAACTCCAGAATATGCTCACAAGTCTGCCTGTTCAAGGCAGGACAGCGAACAATACCCTTGGATATGTTCAAGGAAGAATGTGGGGTCACTTTGCATTTCAGTCCGCAGAAGTTCTTCAAATTAAGAAGAGTTGTCTCATGTTTTTCCTTCGCACACTGTATCAGAAGGTCACCAGACCGTAGATTTTTTATGCTTTTGGGTTCACCTGTCAAACTCATTATAGTTTTATGTACAAGGAATGGAGAAAGAGAAGAAATACTTTCATCTTCCTTTTCTGAATGAATTATTAAAAATCTGGGTACATAAGGTTTTTTGTTTGAGGTAGACGAACTTGAAGTAGTTGGTTGAGAAGCTGGGTACGAGTTTTCAGAGTCAGTATCTGAATTTGCTATGTGACGTTTTTTTGCTTTTTGTTTAGCCATGTAGTTTGTTTGTTTGATTCATCCTCCATGCTCTCCACCCACCGTGGAGCCCAACAAGGGAGCACTTTAATGGAGTGGCTTTCCAACCTCCAGTGCTAGAGTTACATAGAAGGTATACTTGCACAAATAGAATCTGCACAATTGACCCGTTAAGCCACTGCCTTCCAGGATTATTTTATAAAAGAAAGAAAGTTTAAGATAATGGACACATGGTTGGCATCAGAACGATACTATAGAACGAAGATATAAGAAATATATTTTTTTACATTTTCAGAATCCTGGGGCTCAGCATGACAAAGCCGATTAGAAACACCGGGCCGTGTTTCCACCTCAGTCTACCCCGTCAAAGAGGCCAAAGAGACGTGTTGAGTCATACAGAATTTATAAACGTCCATATTCTGCATGCTCTCAGACTTCCAGGCCATCCCCTTCGAGTTACGAGAAAGCCACCCACGGCAGACTGGTGGGTCCTACTCTTAGCACTCCCAGAGGAGACAAGTATTACAATCAATATCGTCCCCTGTGTGAAGTGTGCCCCAGAGACCGCGACAAGGTGGTAGGGACTCTCCAGGGAGTATGAATGAGTGACTTTTGTATGACCTAAACGGAGAAGAGCTAAAATGACTTCTTTTCTAATGTGATTCTTTTAGAGAAAACAGTAGCTAGCGCCGAGCCTATGTAGCAAGAAAACTCTACCCCCTCTCCGAATCAATACTATTTGTTTGTTTGGTTTTTAACGACGCACCAACCCTTGTGGGTCATTAGCGTCAGACAGTATTAAACTAAACATGATGAAGATGGAAAAAGTAAAAAATTATAAGATAAAATAAAAGGAAAGATGATGATGAGTTTGTATAATAATTAGTTGCAATACGATTGTTGACAGGAGAGACCACGCACAATATCTGACAGTTTCAAAGAGCTATTCAGATAACTGTACATGTTCTTTAACTGAACAGAATACAACATTAAAAAAAATCTGTATTATGGTCTGATACAAATGTAAAACAAAACATGATTTTAAAAACAGCAATTAGATTTTGTTAAAAAGATTTATTTGTCTTAAAATGTCATAATACTATCAATATGTATATCTTGAAACAATTCTTTCATGTTATCAACATGGAAGCAATTATTTCTAACTTGTGCAAAATCGCCACATTCCAAAAGGAAGTGACGTACAGTGAATGTTGCGTCGCAACCAACACATTGTGGTTGCTCTTCACCTTGTAGTAAGTATGAATTAGTGACTCTTGTATGACCTAAACGGGGTCGAGCTAAAACTACTTTTTCTCTTCTAATGTTTCGAATAACTGATTGATATTCACCAATAGTTGGTTTGATGTCAAGAAGTTTATTGCCAATGCTGTTATTCCATGTAGTTTGCCATTCTTCCAAGATATATTTATTGATAGATGGCTTAAAATTGGAAAATGGAATTTTAAAAGAAGTCAGTTCTAATGAAAGCGATGTTTTTGCTTGCTTATCTACCATCTCATTTCCTTGGATACCTATATGACTAGGAATCCAACAGAGAGCAATTTCTTTATAAGCTAAGAGCTCATGACATTTTTCTAAAAGTTTCTGAATCTGTGGATTCTTTGAACTGGTATGGTTCATTGCTTTCAATACAGAAAACGAGTCAGAAAATATAATAAATTTATTGTTAGCATCACAAGTGCTAATGAAATCTAAAGCTAGATCAATTGCTTTGGCTTCAGCAGTGAAAATTGATGAATCGTCAGGTATACGTTGCATATTACTATGGTTGTCTGATATAACAGCACAACCAACCTTTGAGTCTTCCTTTGACCCATCAGTATAAATTTGTTAGTAATTCTTATAACGACTTTGCATTTTTCTGAAATCATCTTTTAATATTTGTGGATTTGCTTCAGATTTTTTCCCGGAATGTAAATCAAAGAGTATTTCAGGTGGTTTCATACACCAAGCTGGAATATTTGGTCTAAAATGTTTTTCAATATTTTGTGGTTTGACACCGGCAGATTCTAAGAGTGGCGAAATTCTGATGCCAAATGATTTAATAGCTTTAGGTGTTTGTTCATATAAATTAACATTATTTGATGGGAATGTAACTTCATGAGCAGGATTTGATGGGTTAGCAGCAAGTCTTATAGCATATTGCAAAGACAGTTTCTCTCTTCGTGAGTATAGTGATGGTTCATCTGCTTCACAATGACGACTGTAAAGAAGCAATTAAACAGCGCAAGCAAGCTCTATCTAAATTCAAAAGATTTCCAAATACCAACAATTTCAATGACATCAAAGTATTTAGAGCTAAAGCCCGTAGAACAATTAAACTTTCAAAGCGTAAGTCATGGAGATCTTATGTTTCGAAAATCAATCATAAAACACCTATCAAAAAGGTTTGGGATATGATAAGAAAAATCTCTGGAAAAATGAAATCCCCCAGTTACACACATCTAAATATGGTGGGTACTGACAGCAAAGCAACTTCAAAAACAGACGTTGCTGACACTTAGGAGAGAAACTTTTTGTCACAATTCATCATCATTCAATTACTCTGAATCCTTCAGAAAGATTAAAACCGAACAAGAGAAAGTTAAATTGAATTTTAAATCACAAAATAATGAAATTTATAACAAAGATTTTAATTTAGATGAATTAGTTGAACCTATCACATGGCTCAGCCACGGGTCCTGATGAGATCCACTATCAAATGCTTAAACATCTCCCAGATACTTCCCTTGAAACTCTTTTGAATATATTTAATTACATTTGGACTACTGGTAAATTTCCAGAAGATTGGACCTTAGCAACCATAATCCCAATTCCCAAACCTGAGAAAGATCCTGCGGAACCTAAAAAATAGACCTATAGCTTTAACAAGTTGTCTATGTAAAACACTTGAAAGAATGATAAATAAAAGACTTACTTGGTTTTTAGAATCCAATAATCATATATCGCGGTTCCAGTCTGGTTTCAGATCTGACCGCAGTACAACTGATAATTTAGTTAGATTGGAAACCTTCATACATGATGCCTTTATTAAAAAGGAACATGTAGTTGCTGTGTTTTTTTATTTGGAAAAAGCTTACGATACCACATGGAGATATGGCATTTTAAAAGATATCCACAAACTAGGATTAAGAGGTAGACTTCCTACATTCATTGAAAACTTCCTTGCAGACCGCACCATGCAAGTCCGAGTTGGCTCCTCTCTGTCTGACTATTATGACCAGGATCAAGGTGTACCTCAAGGGGGCGTTCTATCTACAACACTTTTTAGTATCAAAATTAATGAAATTGTAAAATATTTAGGTAATCTTACTGATTGCTCATTATACGTTGACGACTTCTGTATCTGTTATCGCTCGCAAAGCATGGCGACAATTGAACGTCAACTACAACAAAATTTGAATAAGATTGAAAATTGGGCAACAAGCAATGGCTTTAAGTTTTCCAAATCAAAAAGACAGTGTGTACATTTCTGTCAGTTGCGCAAGCAACATGATGATCCGGTTTTACATTTATATGGATCACCTATTCCAGTTGTTGAGGAATCTAAATTCCTTGGCATTTTATTTGATAGAAAACTCAGTTTATACCCCATATTAAATATCTCAAAGCTAAATGTTTAAAAGCATTGAATCTTTTAAAAGTGCTTTCCCATACTTCTTGGGGTGCAGACCGAACTACACTTCTCAAGCTGTATCGGTCTCTAGTCCGGTCAAAATTAGACTATGGCTGTATTATATATGGCTCTGCACGAAAATCATATCTTCAAATGCCTGATCCTATACATAACCAAGGACTTAGATTAGCTTTAGGAGCTTTTAGAACTTCTCCTGTTGCTAGTCTCTATGTGGAAGCAGATGACTACTATTTGTGATCAGGTTCTTATCCGTTTTCCACATCGCACTGACAGATAATAATCACAATCATCTCTTAACACAATTTGTTTAAACCGCCAATTACTTCTGAAAAGAGCCAAATTTTGTTGGCGCGAATAACATTTTACTTTCAGTAAAGTTCTAAAACAAGAGGGTCACGTTGCCTTGGATCAATCTTATGATTTCTAAACCCTGTAGGCAGTTTTTGTATGTGCGAATTGGTTATCGTGATAGGTCCGTGTCGCTCTGTGGCAGTTTGTATCAACCCGTGTTAGACCCTTCTTATCCGTGCTAGCCCTTACTTACACCGTAGCAAACCGTTCTTCATCCGCAGTGCACACGCCATGAGACGTGTCGTTCCGTATTAAATCGTGTTATTTCTGTATCTAACCGTGGTGTTCTGTATTAGACCATAACAGACCGTATTGCTCATGTCACCAAAAGGCTCCTTTCCTTTCAAATCCTTGGTTGATACGTCAAAACCGTAGCCACAACGTTGTGCATCTGTATCGGACTACAGAAGTTGGCATTTCCGGCATCATCAGTGAGATTTGATCCGTAGTGGAACCGGCGAGTTGATCCGTGAATGTGTGACCTGGGCATAGTTTTTCTTTTTTTGATTGATGACGCATATTCGTATTCGTTTTCCCTTCTTCCAGTTATTTGCTCATGCAATTCTGGTACTGATCGCATATATGTTTGTTTGTTTGTTTGGTTCTTAACGACGCATCAACCCTTGTGGGTCATTAGCGTCAGACGGTATTAAACTAAACATGATGAAGATGGAAAAAGTAAAAATTTATAAGATAAAATAAAACGAATGATAATGATGAGTTTGTATAATGATAATTAGATGCAATACGATTGTTGACAGGAGAGACCACGTACAATATCTGACAGTTTCAAAGAGCTATTCAGATAACTGTACATGTTCTTTAACTGAACAGAATACAATATTAACAAGAAAAACTATAACATGTGTTACATGTTATAAACGGCGTTGTTGAAAGGTTCTTGAGAGTAATAATAGATGAAGGATAATAATGAAGTTTTTTTGAAATGAGTCATTAAATGCTTGACGTTTCGCTAATACATAAACTATTCAATCAGACGGTGTGATGGGGAAGCAAGCTTTTGTGAAAACTTATGTTTGTTTTCAAACCACAGCGTCACCGAGACCCTTCGATTATGCATACAAAAATATAAGACTTTTTCCTTAACATAACTGTAAGTGGGCCGATCAAATATTAGATAGACATTTAATTGTTCAAAATATTATCCATTTTGGTCACTTGCTATACCACCGCAACTTTTCTTTACAAACACGGGTAGCTCTAAAAAAGAAACAGACAGTCAGTGTTGTTTGTTTGGTTCTTAACGACGCATCAACCCTTGTGGGTCATTAGCGTCAGATAGTTTTAAACTAAACATGATGAAGATGGAAAAAGTAAAAATTTATAAGATAAAATAAAAGGAATGATGTTGATGAGATTGTATAATGATAATTAGTTGAAATACGATTGTTGACAGGAGAGACCACGTACAATATCTGACAGTTTCAAAGAGCTATTCAGATAACTGTACATGTTCTCTAACTGAACAGAATACAACATTAAAAAATCTGTATTATAGTTTGATACAAATGTAAAACAAAACATGATTTTAAAATAGCAATTAGATTTTGTTAAAAAGATTTATTTGTCTTAAAAATGTCATAATACTATCAATATGTATATCTTGAAATAATTCTTTCATGTTACCAACATGGAAACAATTATTTCTTACTTGTGCAAAGTCGCCACATTCCAAAAGGAAGTGACGTACAGTGAATGGAGCGTCGCAACCAACACATTGTGGCAGCTCTTCACCTAGTAGTAAGTAAGAATGTGTGACTCTTGTGTGACCTAAACGGAGTCGAGCCAAAACGACTTCTTCTTTTCTAAGGTTTCTAACAACTGATTGGTGTTCACCAATAGTTGGTTTTATCTCACGAAGTTTATTTCCAATGCTGTTATTCCATGAAGTATGCCATTGATCTAAGATATACTTATTTATAGATGGCTTAAAATTGGAAAATGGAATTTTAAAAGAAGTTGGTTCTAATGAAAGCGATGTTTTTGCTTGCTTATCTACCATCTCATTCCCTTGTATTCCTATATGACTAGGAATCCAACAGAGAACAATTTCTTTACAGTCAGTGTTGAAAAACGTGTACTTATCGCATCTTCAAGCAGAGAAGGCTCAGTCGAGTTTATGCCAATGCACAGCCTCGTCTGAGCTTTCGCTGCTTGCAGTAAACTAGAAAGAGAATCTTGAAATTAGGTATCTGTCGCAATTTAAAGCAACGAAGGCTCAGTCGAGTTTATGCCAATGCACATGCAGTCTCGCCTGTGATTTCGCTGCTCTTATCAGATGAGAAAAAATATGGAAATTTGCTATTTTTCGAATTTTAAAGCTAAGTCAATTTACGAAAATGCACAGACTCGCCTGAGCCTTCGCTGATCGCTGAAATGAGAAATAATATAGAAATTCGCTATTTCTCGATTTTTGAAGCTCAGTCGAGTTTGCGACAAGAGTAGCGTCTCAGTGGTGAGATGCAGCAGTATCAGGGTTTTTATACCCAGCATGCTTTTTTTGTTTTTTGGAATAAGTGAAATATGCCAACGTGAATTGTTCGCATATTATTTTGCATGTTAATTTGGCCGCCAAAGATAACTTGATTGTCCATTGTTTCTATGATGCTTCAGAATAATGTTAGCTCCTATCATGATTAAATCTCGTTAGCGAATTAATTAATCATATAGGCCTACAATTATGGGCGTGATTACTTAATTCCCTAACACTCTCGTTAAAGGTGGGTTATCAAGTCATTGACAAACTCAACCGCTATAACGTATAGCTTTATTATCTCAATTCAAGTTAGGCCAATTCAAATATACATTTTATTTTCATTCTCTTTGAGAGCTTTATATACTGACTTTTTCTTTATCATTTTTTATCCTCTTGCAAAATGGACCATGATTTGCCATGATTTCGATTTGCTCATGCTGTTCATTCTGACGTAATATCGACGTAAGTGTTTTTCAACAATTGTCGTCTGACAAATGTGAATTTAATTCAATTTGAAAGCAAACACTTTTAGGTGGTAGCCAGATGTCTTAACAAATGGAAAATACACAAAAGTTTAAAGAAAAAATCGTTTTATTACACTCCCACTCGCAGCGTTTCTTTGCTAACGTCAGTCTTAAATTTTCAAACATCAATAACAGACGGGTGACGTCCGCGTATGTCGCGATACTTTTGTCTTTTATGCAACTGATTGAGGAGTATCTGTTGGCAACATTTTTTTTATTATTCCTGATCCTTATGATATAAACGGCCAATTACGTCAAAAATCAATGACGTCATATAGACGTAATGAACGTTGCCAAAGGCCTAAAACTTCATGATTTGATTTTGTCTTTCCTTTTGCTTTCAAGAACAAACATCAGTTCGAAAGCTTTTTTTCATTCATAATGGAAGGTATGGGTACTCTGTGACTTTTTGAATTTGAGTTGTCTCAGAATTATCTCGACGTCACGGCAATCATAAGCCACAGCGTTTCGAATTTCTTATTGAATGCAAGCTGAGTGACGGAACTTGTCAATTTTATTTATCACATAATGAAAATATCTAATTTTTGACATAAATTAGCATTTATCAAGTGGTGCCTTTTTAAAGCCCTTCAGTATAGATGACAAAACGAAATATATAATTGGTATCTAAAAAGTTTTTGTAGGCAAAAAATTGAAATTCCCTTGACATCGTCAATGCCGCAATAGAAATATAAATGGCGATTTTGGTCCCTTGATCAATTTTCTCTTAGAATATTAGATCAATTCAAATATTTTTTTTATATATATTTTTATACCCCTTGGGATTTTTTTAAACAATAATATGAAAAAAACAACTGGGATTTAAAAGGTTTCTGTAGCCAAATTTTGGAATATACTCGACACCTTCAATACCGCGAAAACTGGTCCGGGGTGTAAAATGCATGACAGGGTCCGGTATAAGTGCTAGTAATTAACAAAAAATCAAAAGTTATAATCTTTATAATCATTTTTAAGAAGGCTCTATAATGAAAATGTGATCCAATTTTTAGGTCGACATTTGCATTTTGAATACCATTTTAAATACCATTGCAAACTCTGGTCCCGGAATTTGGTCCCGAGTCTCGGGCGTTGGTCCCGACTTTTATACCTTCCCCTTGTTATCTTCAGTCTTTTATGAAAACCAATACTTGTCTGCGGGGAAAGAAGACTTCTCAAGTCGAAAGAATAATATCCCATGCATTTTCCTCCTTTAGATGGAAAGAAATCCAACCCCAGCCATGAATTTGCGGATGATAGGAAAAATCTACAAGCATGATGATCGTTTGACACAATTTGCTTCGATGACATCGAAAACAAACCTGAGGTCAAACTAGACTGCTGCACTGCCCCCTCGTATGATATACGAGGTCGGTGAATCAGTCTAAGGTCAAACCAATCGAATGACCTATTTTCCGCGTTTTGCCTTTAATCTTTCTTAGGTTATTTTCTTTGCTTATTCATATTTTCTGGTTGTATGCCCGTTGTCCGTTCTGTTTGTTTAACATTTTTTTGCTTCTGTTTTCTAATAAAATGAAAAGTTCGTTTCTGTTTTATCGTGGCACAAAATAATTTAACCTCGCACACTGCTAAATATAGAATGAATGTCGTCACAATGATTTACAGAATATATTTAATATTCTTATTTTAGAATTTCGTATCTATAACAATGAATTTATCAATAAGTTCGCCACAGAAAACCGCTTATAACACATAATTGGAAATATTTTCTTGGTAGAAATATTAATTAAAATAATTCTAAGTTAGACCATTAGTCCAGCTGGCGAGAGTGAAAAATAGGTACAGCCCGTGGGGAGAACAGCTGTTGAACATCCGACATTTCCACTGAAAAGACACCCGATTTTAGACGTTTTAAATACTCTTTTAATAACAGAAGTCTACATTTGTTTTTACTTAACCCTTGGAAAAACGAAAAAAATAATCAAAACGTTATTCATTGAACAATAACTTTGATCACACCCCTCTTCGGAAGAGTCCATTTCAAAACCAATTACAATTATAGGCTAAGTAACCACTGTTTCATAAATGAACTAATATTAGTTACTTATCCATTAATAAGTAACGCCGTAGAAAAATCTGTATTATGGTCTGATACAGATGTAAAACAAAACATGATTTTAAAAATAGCAATTAGATTTTGTTAAAAGGATTTATTTGTCTTAAAAATGTCATAATACTATCAATATGTATATCTTGAAATAATTCTTTCATGTTATCAACATGGAAGCAATTATTCCTTACTTGTGCAAAATCGCCACATTCCAAAAGGAAGTGACGTACAGTGAATGGTGCGTCGCAACCAACACATTGTGGATGCTCTTCACCTTGTAGTAAGTATGAATGAGTGACTCTTGTATGACCTATGCGGAGTCAAGCTAAAACTACTTCTTCTCTTCTAATGTTTCGAACAACTGATTGATATTCACCAATAGTTGGTTTGATGTCAAGAAGTTTATTACCAATGCTGTTATTCCATGAAGTTTGCCATTCTTCCAAGATATATTTATTGATAGATGGCTTAAAATTGGAAAATGGAATTTTAAAAGAAGTTGTTTCTAATGAAAGCGATGTTTTTGCTTGCTTATCTACCATCTCATTCCCTTGGATACCTATATGACTAGGAATCCAACAGAGAGAATTTCTTTATAAGCTAAAAGCTCATGACATTTTTCTAAAAGTTTCTGAATCTGTGAATTCTTTGAACTGGTATGGTTCATTGCTTTCAATACAGAAAGCGAGTCAGAAAATATAATAAATTTATTGTTAGCATCGCAAGTGCTAATGAAATCTAAAGCTAGATCAATTGCTTTGGCTTCAGCAGTGAAAATTGATGAATCGTCAGGTATACGTTGCATATTACTATGGTTGTCTTATATAACAGCACAACCAACCTTTGAGTCTTCCTTTGACCCATCTGTATAAATATGTTGGTAATTCTTATAACGACTTTGCATTTTTCTGAAATCATCTTTTAATATGTGTGGATTTGATTCAGATTTCTTCCCGGAATGTAAATCGAAAAGTATTTCAGGTGGTTTCATACACCAAGCTGGAATATTTGGTGTAAAATGTTTTTCAATATTTTGTGGTTTGATATTAGCAGATTATAAGAGTGGTGAAATTCTGATGCCAAATGATTTAATAGCTTTAGGTTTTTGTTCATATAAATTAACATAATTTGGTGGGAATGTAACTTCATGAGCAGGATTTGATGGGTTAGCAGCAAGTCTTATAGCATATTGCAAAGAGAGTTTCTCTCTTCGTGAGTATAGTGATGGTTCATCTGCTTCCACATAGAGACTAGCAACAGGAGAAGTTCTAAAAGCCCCTTAAGCTAATCTAAGTCCTTGGTTATATATAGGATCAAGCATTTGAAGATATGATTTTCGTGCAGAGCCATATATAATACAGCCATAGTCTAATTTTGACCGGACTAGAGACCGATACAGCTTGAGAAGTGTAGTTCGGTCTGCACCCCAAGAAGTATGGGAAAGCACTTCTAAAAGATTTAATGCTTTTAAACATTTAGCTTTGAGATATTTAATATGGGGTATAAAACTGAGTTTTCTATCAAATAAAATGCCAAGGAATTTAGATTCCTCAACAACTGGAATTGGTGATCCATATAAATGTAAAACCGGATCATCATGTTGCTTGCGCAACTGACAGAAATGTACACACTGTGTTTTTGATTTGGAAAACTTAAAGCCATTGCGTGTTGCCCAATTTTCAATCTTGTGTTGCCCAATTTTCAATCTTATTTAAATTTTGTTGCAGTTGGCGTTCAATCGTCGCCATGCTTTTTGAGCGATAACAGATACAGAAGTCATCAACATATAATGAGCAATCAGTAAGATTACCTAAACATTTCACAATATCATTAATTTTAATGCTAAAAAGTGTTGTTGATAGAACGCCTCCTTGAGGTACACCTTGCTCCTGGTCATAATAGTCAGACAAAGAGGAGCCAACTCGGACTTGCATGATGCGATCTGCAAGAAAGTTTTCAATGAATGTAGGAAGTCTACCTCTTAATCCTAATTTGTGGATATCTTTTAAAATGCCATATCTCCACGTGGTATCATAAGCTTTTTCCAATTCAAAAAACACAGCAACTACATGTTCCTTTTAAATAAAGGCATAACGTATGAAGATTTCCAATCTAACTAAATTATCAGTTGTACTGCGGTCAGATCTGAATCCAGACTGGAACCGCGATATATGATTATCGGATTCTAAAAACCAAGTAAGTCTTTTATTCATCATTCTTTCAAGTGTTTTACATAGACAACTTGTTAAAGCTATAGGTCTATAATTATTATTTGTTTGTTTGTTTGTTTGTTTGGTTCTTAACGACGCATCAACCCTTGTGGGTCATTAGCGTCAGACAGTTTTAAACTAAACATGATGAAGATGGAAAAAGTAAAAATTTATAAGATAAAATAAAAGGAATGATGTTGATGAGATTGTATAATGATAATTAGTTGAAATACGATTGTTGACAGGAGAGACCACGTACAATATCTGACAGTTTCAAAGAGCTATTCAGATAACTGTACATGTTCTCTAACTGAACAGAATACAACATTAAAAAATCTGTTTTATGGTTTGATACAAATGTAAAACAAAACATGATTTTAAAATAGCAATTAGATTTTGTATAAAAGATTTATTTGTCTTAAAAATGTCATAATACTATCAATATGTATATCTTGAAATAATTCTTTCATGTTAGCAACATGGAAACAATTATTTCTTACTTGTGCAAAGTCGCCACATTCCAAAAGGAAGTGACGTACAGTGAATGGAGCGTCGCAACCAAAACATTGTGGGTGCTCTTCATCTAGTAGTAAGTAAGAATGTGTGACTCTTGTGTGACCTAAACGGAGTCGAGCCAAAACGACTTCTTCTTTTCTAAGGTTTCTAACAACTGATTGGTGTTCACCAATAGTTGGTTTTATCTCACGAAGTTTATTTCCAATGCTGTTATTCCATGAAGTTTGCCATTGATCCAAGATATACTTATTTATAGATGGCTTAAAATTGGAAAATGGAATTTTAAAAGAAGTTGGTTCTAATGAAAGCGATGTTTTTGCTTGCTTATCTACCATCTCATTCCCTTGTATTCCTATATGACTGGGAATCCAACAGAGAACAATTTCTTTATTAGCTAAAAGCTCATGACATTTTTCTAAAAGTTTCTGAATCTGTGGATTCTTTGAACTGGTATGGTTCATTGCTTTTAATACAGAAAGCGAGTCAGAAAATATAATAAATTTATTGTTAGCATCACAAGTGCTAATGAAATCTAAAGCTAGATCGACTGCTTTGGCTTCAGCAGTGAAAATTGATGAATCGTCAGGTATACCTTGCATATTACTATGGTTGTCTGATAAAACAGCACAACCAACCTTTGAGTCTTCCTTTGATCCATCAGTATAAATTTGATGGTAATTCTTATAACGACTTTGCATTTTTCTGAAATCATCTTTTAATATGTGTGGATTTGATTCAGATTTTTTTCAAGAATGTAAATCAAAAAGTATTTCAGGTGTTTTTATACACCAAGCTGGAATATTTGGTGTAAAATGTTTTTCAATATTTTGTGGTTTGATATTGGCAGATTCTAAGAGTGTTGAAATTCTGATGCCAAATGATTTAATAGCTTTAGATTTTTGTTCATATAAATCAACATAATTTGGTGGGAATGTAACTTCATGAGCAGGATTTGATGGGTTAGCCGCAAGTCTTATAGCATATTGCAATGAGAGTTTCTCTCTTCGTGAGTATAGTGATAGTTCATCTGCTTCCACATAGAGACTAGCAACAGGAGAAGTTCTAAAAGCCCCTAAAGCTAATCTAAGTCCTTGGTTATGTATAGGATCAAGCATTTGAAGATATGATTTTCGTGCAGAGCCATATATAATACAGCCATAGTCTAATTTTGACCGGACTAGAGATCGATAAAGCTTGAGAAGTGTAGTTCGGTCTGCACCCCAAGACGTATGGGAGAGCACTTTTAAAAGATTCAATGCTTTTAAACATTTAGCTTTGAGATATTTAATATGGGGTATAAAACTGAGTTTTCTATCAAATAAAATGCCAAGGAATTTAGATTCCTCAACAACTGGAATAGGTGATCCATATAAATGTAAAACTGGATCATCATATTGCTTGCGCAACTGACAGAAATGAACACACTGTGTTTTTGATTTGGAAAATTTAAAACCATTGCTTGT
>OZ026518.1:73547411-73644911 GCA_964019695.1 Loripinus fragilis
CCACCACTCAATTGCTCAAGCTAGGGTTGACTCGTGGAAGGTGAGTCTCAAACTAGCAGCCCTTCAATACCCAGTCTAACGCTCTACCAACTAACTGCATCTACTCTGCATTTTTTTTAATAATTCATTTTGAAAAATTGCTAGATTTTTTTAAAATAAAATTAATTTGAAGATCAAAAAATCAAGATAAGTTTCCCAGCACGCAAGGATTTAAAAATAATTCTTTCACCATAAATATTATTGAGCTTCACAAGCCAAAAGTGCTGTTCGAGGCTATTGGACTGTGCAAACCAGATTGGTTCATTTACGGGGCCTGATTTGGGCCAAAACTGTTCACAAAGGTAACATCAGCAGACTGGCTTTAGTATAGAGTCAGTCAAAGCAATACTCACGGAAGAACAGAACTCAGAAGCGGCCCATTAGAACTATAATATTTATATTGTATTGCATCAGCAAAAGCTGTTACTAGGCAATTACGATTCTATATTGATCTGTTATAGTCACCTGATCCGATGTCACCATGTGATCATGGCAGACTTTCCTCTTCAGAAGAAAAAGAGCTATTTGGATCGACGTGCACTATAAAGGGACAAATCTGCATGTCAAATCATGTGTGACAATTATTTAATAAATCCTGCATTCATTAATTCATTCATTTTGTACTCTTTTTATTTAACCAAGGGTCCAATAATTTGATGCAAAATGCTGTTCTGGACTCACTAGTTTGCAGCTGGACGCATGGGAATATATCAAGTTCAAAAGTCATAGCTGAAGTCAAGTATTTATCGCAAATTTAACTGAGCAATCTAGATTGATGTGCATAACTTTTTTAACGTTCTGGCTATGCCATTGTTAACTGCTGATAAACTTTGCAAACCCTTTGAAATTCTCATGGTAGAGTCTTATAAGTGTTAAACTTAATGAATTTTTTTTTTAAAGTGAAGTTTGAAAAAAATCAGCAAAATCATACAAATAGAGGCTCTTACATGAGTGCTCATGTTTTATTTAATTTATTAAATGAGTCGGGGAAAAGAGATAAAATGGGAGGCTTGCCGAGCATTTTATCTCTTTTTCACAACGAGTTTGATATATTCAGTAATACATGAGCATGATTGTTAGATTCTATTTATCATATGACATTAAGATTACTCTGAAATCTCATTTCTGCCGTAAAAACATTATAATTTTGTCATTATGTATGCAACGTTGTTATGGACGTTATAACGCTTCCCGAAAATCTGTAAACCACTAGTGGTTTATCGATTTTATTGCATGGCATTTCACTCCCAGATGCGACATCATATGATAAAAAACCTTCCAACTGCAATTTGCACATTGCTTCCTGTATATGGGTAACAATAATTTAGTTATGGAGCCTAAAGTGTTATAAGGCGTCAACGAATAATTCCATTCACTGATGACACAGCTTGTTTCATGCACGATTTAACAGTCATGCTTCCACGAGGCTACCATGCTGGCTCCCCCTGCTGACTCCATCACTGCTGACAGTGAACACATCATAAGCTCCACATAGTTCCTGTATATGTGTCGACCAGCTGTTGTCCGGCCCAACTGTGAGTAATCAATGACTGTAACACGTACAAGAAACCATAGTGGCAGGCCGTCCACGCTGTTACAGAAATTCTTCTCAGTCATGATGTGATGAAATGTTAGATGACTGATGAGCTTTAAAATCTTTCCCGGCTCGTGACAACTTTTAAAAAGTCACCTGCTGATAACATTTAATTTGCAGCAAACATTTTAGGACCCTGGATATGCGAGGATCCAGAAAGTTTTGTCAAAACTCTGATGTTTTTTTTTTTGTTCTTTTTGTTTTTTAAGTTGATGAGGAGCTAGAGGATCCAAATACCACTAAGAGTGGGCAAGCATCGCTCCGCCAGCGAAATGCCGCCATTTAAATGGCATTTCGCTGGCAAGCTGACGGTGGCTGGCTTGGTAGTCTTGTGATTTTTCAGGGGATCCGGACCAGTATTGCTAAGAACCCCTATATTTTTGTGATTTTGAAGGGGGGGTCCTGACCCTGTCCCCCCCCCCCCCCCCCCCCCCCCTGGATCTGCCCATGCTAGATATGCGCAGATCAGGCTGGATTTGAATCCAAACTGATGCCACAGTTATTAAACTGAAAGATGTTTTAAAAAAGTTAATTCAATCTGTAGATCTGATGACAAAATAGCATGCAAAATTACCCGGTATGCATTTTTGACCTGCAGATGATAGCCATAAGAGAAGAGCATGTTTTTTTTGAAAATCAGACTAGTGTTTTGGGCAATAATGCATCAAAAGGCAAAAAAATAGCTCTATCAGAATATCTCAAAGGGTATTAGAATTATTGAGAGCAAAAGGTTTGCCAAATTAACTAAGTTCATTCAAGGAAGATAATTCAAACAAGAAGCAAGGGAGGGTAAGTATTCCTGCAAATGCTGTATCAACCCAATATGTATATACGTGTATATAGCTACTGAACATCATCAAAATAACTCAAAGAGTATAGAAGTTATGAAACACTCAAGGATTCCACTTTAAAAGTTCATTCAAGGGAGATAACTCAAACAGGAAGCAAGGGAAGATGTGACACAGCCTTTAAAAAAGACTATCAAATACAAGTTGGCTGCTTTTAAAAAGTCGCCAATAGTTTAGGTTTGGCAAATAGGTTGTTTTTATGACAGCATTCCTTTACTTTTATTATTATTATAATAGGTCTTGTTTAACAAATCTTAGAGTCAGCAGAATCTCGGACCCAATTATACTGGGTCCGAGGCAGAATAGGTGTTTGAAAAGATTATTTGTACAGATTGTATTATCAAGCATGAGCTCTTGCGAATGAACCTTCGCTACTACATGTAGAAAATGTCTGACCAAAATATAGACCTTTAAGCCGCTGGGTAGGTTTTATAGGGTTTTACCAAACAATAAAGTACCAAAATTTTGTGTGCTCCCTAAAAATATTGATGTTTTTGTTTTCAATAAACCACACATCAATTTTCCATGTTTTGATTTTACCCATTGAATTTTCTCGGACGGTACAGAGGTCCAGGTAAGCTTTCAGTTCAATTGGGTATTTACCCCACACGATTTTTATGAATTGCTTTTTTCCAAAAACAATTGCTTAAAATATTTTTTACCCCACATAGATTTTTGAAATTGCTTATTTATAAGTTATAATTAAAGTACATGTACCTAATAATCTTAGTTAATAATTTGAATAATAATCTTAGTTTTCGTAATGGAAGAAACATACAGATTGAGTGACTTAAAGAACTTTGTGCAAATACTTTAGCCAGTAACTGAAAAATGACTTGCTTAATGTATCAAACTTCAAAGGAGACTAAGTAACGTCACAACAAAAGAAAGGCTTGAACTGGCTACCACACTAAGTGCTGCTAACATGGGATATATTCATATTTAGATCAGTTTGTTTTTTTCTTTTGCTTTTCCAAAATTTAATTGCTTTTCGCTACCCCTTCATTTATAAAACCATTGCTTTTTCCAAAATTTAATTCCTTTCTGTTACCCCTTCATTTGAAAACAATTGCTTTTTTCAAAAATTTAATTGCTTTAATACCCCCAAAAAGCGGCTTATCTGTTCCTCTGCAGTACATTTTGAGGTACAACATTAACATGCATTTAAAAGTAAAAAATAATCCAAATTTGCATTTATTACCTAATGTATAGATGTGACATGGCTTTGAATTTTACTTATAGCGTTTCTTTTGTCAGTCAGTATATATTGATGACACTGAGTGATGAACAGACGCATAAAGGAAGTCCTTACCTAGGTTAGCTAAAAGAGGATTATCTTTTGTTTTAAAATAACTTCAGAGAAATATATTAGGATCCTCAAAATGCCTGTTACCAAAATTATACAAACTGTTCCATTCCACTGAACAAATTAGTCATTATAATAGCATCTGTTAGCATGCTCAAAAGGTTGCAAAAATTTAGTAAGAGTGCTTGAATGGAAAATTGGGATTTTTCTGTCTTGACTGGGGCCAGTCTAATACTTCCAACTAAAAATAAAAGATACTCTTATTTTTTCTGGTGTATCAATTTGTTTTCAGAACTGATGCCAGTCTAGACTTAAAGTACCATCCAATACCATAAGTATGTCAAACAGTTTGGATTTGGATGACAACCAACATTTTTCTAGTCTGATTAGGGTCTGAAAGGTTAATAGTAGGACTAGCATGCAAAGGGTCCATACATTTCATCTGGTACATGACTTTAGAGATGTCAGACTTTATGCATTTATGCATTCGCAAATCATCTCTGGGTAAGGCACCACATAAAGAATCTACTTGACTTTTGCCTCTTCAAAATCCATGCATCGTGTAACTTGTATAATGTCATGTTATCTGTGCTTTAATAAGCTCCCTTTTTACTTTGGATTTCTGACTGACCAACTGTCTTATTATTCTCTTCAGCAGAATAGTGGCTAAATGTCATACCAGGTCGGCCTAGGTCAATCTTTGAAGAACATGATGCAATCAGAATTTCAAGATAGACTGGGAAACCAGAAAATGACTATTCTATATTTACAAATGACATCAGTTTAATCTTAGACAGAGGTCCAATGATTGGTTACATTTGGTCACATGCTCCTCCATGGTACAGCTCTAATTCTCACCTTATATATTGTGTTTAGGTGCTCATGCACCTAAACAATAAAACTAGAAATGTGTCCATGGGACACGGATGCCCCCGCTATTGCCAAATTCGCATAAATAGGACATTGTCATTAACAAAGGGCCATAACTCTAATAATAATTGGTGGATTTTATCCATAATCGAACTTGACCTGTGTTTTATGATTACATACCTGTGTATGAAAAATGAATCCATTTCACCGATGTATTCAAAAGATATCGCCCGGAAACCATTTTTCATATCCAAGATCAAGGGCCATAACTCTGATAATAATTGGTGGATTTTACCCGTAATCGAACTTGACCTGTATTTTATGATTATATACCTGTGTATGAAATATGAATCCAATACATAACTGTATTCAAAAGATATCGCCCGGAAACCATTTTTCATTCGGAGATCAAGGGCCATAACTCCAATAATAATTGGTGGATTTTGTCCATATTCAAACTTGACCTGTATTTTATGATTATATACCTGTGTATGAAATATGAATACAATACATCAATGTTTTCAAAAGATATCGCCCGGAAACCATTTTTCGTACGTAAGGGATGTACGTACGTACGGACAAGGGTGATGCTATATGCTCCCCCCCCCCATTATAAATGGCCGGGGCATAAAAAATTTACATGAGCATCATGAAGGCCATTAGATTATATTTGCTCACCTGAACTCATAATGCTGTAGGCACATACATGTAAATTAAGCAGAACTGAATCATTCAAGTTGAGCTACTTTGGTAGAGGGCAATCAGGCCTTTAGTAGGAAAATTATTTTCTCCCAGAAGGAGCGAATTCTTTCCTTAAAGAGCAGTTCCTTTTGGTATGGAAAATCACTTTTACCTCATTTGATTTTTATTACGCATGTGTGTAACTGAATGGGAGCTGCGCAAATGAATTTTCCCCTTCAAAAAAAAGTCTTGGTAGAACACTGACCTATACAGGCTGATCTGGGCATTCATTGTTCATCAATTTACAGTACAGCTACATGTAGTCTCCTATGGAATCTGTTCATGATGGCATCAGAATATGTTTTTCAGCTTGCACATAACAAGTAGGGATATAGTTTAGCCTTGGCTCATAAGTTGGAGCAAAGAGTACAGACTTTTTTTAATGGCAGAATCCTTGAACTTTCCATGAACCCATAACGTTATTTTTTATTGAAGCTTCCAGAGCAGCATGAATTGGAAACTATTAGACGTAGAGATAATTCTGGCATCTTGTGTTGATGCTACTCAATGATCAATGCACTCAATAGCCTGGAGAACTTTGTGGCCACTTTGTTTTGGATATGAAATACAGTAAAACCTGTCTTAAGCAGCCACTCAAAAAGATGACCAAAAATTGTTTTTGAAGACAGATTATTGCTTAATGCAAGTCAAAAGAATTGCAGAACAAGAGAGCATTCTGCAATACTTTCGACCTCCATTAAGCTACCATTTGTCTTTGAGACCTAGCTGTGTTTTGTCTATTTTTGAGTGGCCACTTAAGACTGGTTTTACTGTAAGAATTTTATGTATGATGTAAAAAAAATTATAAAGCGTGCAAGCTTTTGTATATGGACAGACAGACAGATGGACAACAGGCTGCTCCCTTTATCCCCTGATCTTATCAGTCTTAGGAAAAAGAATGTTTGATTTAAACTATGGAATGTCAAACATTGGCAGAAATCATATCTAATTCCAAGGGCACATAACTCTGATATGGGCAAAAATATTCAGTCCACCTTAATTTGGGTCCACTTATGGCAGTATTAAATATATATCTAATTCCAAGGGCACATAACTCTGACATGGGCAAAAATATTAAGTCCACCTATATAACTATTACTAGTGTGAATACAAACTACAACTTTGCCATTTGGCTTCCGCCTTATAAAAAATAGACTAGAAATTGGAAACTGATTCTTATTATTTTGGGAAATTTTAAATGTAAATCAAGAAATTAGGGACCTATAATATTTGGTCCTATAGTTACTTATAATAGCCCTTCAAGTGAGACACTGTTGTTGTTGGGGGGTTTTTTTTGCAATAATTATCATTTATCTAAAATGTGAATTTGAAATTCAATTGTAAATATATATTTAAACTAAAAATTAAATTAAATTCTAGTTATATATAGAGTTTTGCTATTTCAAATACCAATAAAAACTTTCAGCCCGAAGTAACTTTTGTGCAAAATTAAAAAATAAAAAACTGTGTTACTTCAACATGTTCAAGTACAGTAGAAAATTCCCTGTCTCTTTTGGTCAGCCCTCTGATAACTATTCCGACTTTGTTGGTTGGCCATTGTCTTTGACAATTTCAAAATACTTTCTCATTGTTCTGGTATTTGAAGTATGTCGTTAAGAACAAATGTCTTGTGATGATCAGTCAGAACATCTGGTCACTATCCCAGGCACGTTATTAATCATACATACAGTTGGATCAATGTTTTTGTCCCAATCTTTGAATTGAACAAAAGGCCTCAATATATATATATAAGCATATGTGTGATTAACAGGCAATTTGATGATGGACGAGGATTCAGCTTGATACTAATTTTGGCTAGAATGAAATAGGAAGAATATACCCTGAAATATGATACTTACGGTAATTCTTAACCTTTTACCCCATATGCAATATTTAGAAAATTGCATCATTTTCTATAAATAATTCAAATTTTCAAATATTTTCCAAAAAATATTTTTTACATTTCAATAGTTTTGAAAATATTATGGAAAACGGAACATTTGCTCCTGAGGAGCAAATGTTCCATTTTTCATAATATTTTTAAAAATCTTACATTTCAAAGGCGTCCGAAATTGCTTGTGTGGAGTAAAGGGTTAATGCTATTGGTTCCCACGATAGCAGTCATCAGGGTACAAAAATTCCACTCGTCCGCTGGTAATTACGAGTGAAATCTAGAAAGGACTAGGACGAGTGCTAATGGATGAGTGCTTTGGGAAGAACTATTTGTGGAAGTTATATTACATATTATGTTCCTTATTGCATACACTTTTAAAGGACAAGTGCATGTGTTTGCAGGATTAGTGAAAATTGTAAGTCACTCGTCCTGCAGGACAAGTGCAATAATGAAATATTTTTGTCCCCTCGACATCAAAAGTCACCATTATATTTATGGAAAGATTAAAAGTACATAATCTGGTTCTGAGGGCAGGACAATAAGCTCAATGCGATGACTGTACCGTCAAGTCGGAATATCGGTCTCCGGGTGCCAGCTGGCGTTTATATTTGATTTTCATAATAATCATCATCTGACTATGAGTCATTATGTAGGTAAGAAATTTCTTCAGGTGAAAAACAAAAAAAAAGTTTGTCAAATCAATAGTTCAAACATGACACCATAAGAAATATGACTGTACAGTAAAGAGGCCCTGGAAGGATTTTTAGGGATACAGGGATATTGGCCAAACAATGCATGGGATACAGGGTATTTTTGTAAATATTTAAAGGGATACGGGATACTTGGATCAATTTTAGGGATATGGGGATACAATGCTTTCTGAATTTTGGGGATATTTGCCATATCAGTTATATATTGTATATTTTTCAAAATAATTAAAGGGATATGGGATACTGGGACCCCCCTTCCAGGGCCTCTCTCAAAAAGACCAAAAACTGGTTTTCAAGACCAATTATCCCTTAATGCAGGTCAAAAGTATTGCAGAATGCTCCAAGGGGAGCATTCTGCAATACTTTTGACCTTCATTACATGTAACATTAAGCTGTCATTTGTCATTAAGATCTTTGTTTAGTCTATTTTTGAGTGGCCGTTTTACACTGGTTTTACTGTGTTGTTGGTCAACTCTGTTAAATACTGGCTGCGTTTGCCAGTTATGCACCAGTCATTTGTAACAAACATTTTGGGAGGAATTACAATGAACATTGTCCACTGTTTGTGATTAAACAAGCTGGGCCAGCATACAGTATTAACGTCAGCTTTAATTGGTAAGGAGCCAGGTAAAAAATAAGTTAATGACATTATTTGACGTCATTAAATGCATTTTGTAATAATGTGAGCCAAAAGGTAATATCATTACTTTGAAAAAACATATTACAAAACATATCCATGTCACCTTGACCATGTTGACATACTTCAAGCTATAGATAATAAAAACAAATCTTACAAAACAGAATGATTGAAAATTCATACGAGCTAGCCCTTTAACCTTTGTCAGGCTGATTATTTTATGAACTACATTCACAGCATTCCTCCCCCATGTTTTCCTTTTAACCTCCTGAGGTTATATAACTTTTTCATGCTCAACTCAACTGAGCACGAAATTTCAACTGCTCATTAACACTAAAAACTGACAAATAAAGAAGTTTCTTGCTTTTAGTCTCTCATATGTTGTATTTATCATGCTAATAAATGTTAAAATGCCAACAATTGATGGCATTTTAAAATTCCATGCAGAGCTGAGTTGAGTATCACCTCGGGCCAGTTGTAGGCAATGCACTTTCAATATCAGTGGAGAACAGTGTAGATCCCTATCAGATGGCTTCTTCAGAAGCCAGCTGATCTTGATCTACATTGTTTTCCAAAAAAAGACAAGAGGGCTCTTGGGCCCTGCGTCTATCACCTGAGAATGACTGTTTATAAAGGTATAGGAGAGCAAAGCTCCTCACAAAGTCCAGATACATGTTTGAATTTTGATAGATTAGCAGTTTCATTAAGACTTGATATGGTTTATGTAGGATGTAGAACTTCAACAAGGGGCATAATTGGAACAAACTTGGTTGAGGTTCACAAGATCATGCTACAAACACAACATCAAGGCTTTAGGTCGAGCGGTTTCAGACCCAGGGGCATTACTCTATTGAACTTGTCTGATAATGGGGAATAATTCCTTTGTGTATGGGCTCAGGTGAGCTAAAAAAATCAGGTTTAGCAGGACAAGGGTTAATACTGTATTAATCCTAGATATTGCCTTTTTCCATTAGAAAAATGGTTAAAGAGGGTGTTGGATGGGGAAGTGGGGAGGGAGTGGAGTGGGAGATTTTAAAGCTGTTCAATATCTTGTTCTCTCTCTGTATTTTGTTCTAGAAATCTGTCTGTCTGTCTGCTTGTCTGTCTGTCTGTATGCACCTGTCTATCTGTCCACCTGTCTGTCTGTCCACCTGTTTGTCTGTCCACCTGTCCTTCCGACTGATTTTTTATGATTACAAAGTCATGCTCTAGAAATATCTGTGTCCTCTTATTTCAAATGATTACGCAGTCATGTTCCAGAACACTCTACCTGGATTTCCGATTTTATAACCAGATTTAAAATTTGCATACAGGTGATATTGCAAATATAGTCGTAAGACTGGCCACTTTGATTACACATCAAAATGCTTGAAGGAATACTCTCGATTAGCTATAAATAGAATATGACAACCTTTCACCTTTTCAATCAGATTATAACCATAAATATGTAAAGTCAGCTAAGCCATTTGTACTGCCGACCACAGATATACATTTTTTTAAAACAGTGCAGTTCCAGATTAGCTGGCTTAATCCGAAGAACCAGCTGATCGGGATCCACACTGTTTACCATGCTGCCAGAAAAAAGTAATCATGCAACTGAATAGTCTATAAAAATCAAACTTGGATGTCCCAATATCAACACTTTGTATGCTGGGTAATATTACATGTTTTTTGTTGTAATTAACTTTTTCGAAAAAATTCTTTCAGCAATACCGTCAGAGTGTCAAGCAGTTTGGATCCAGATCAGGCCCGACATCTGTCGGGCCTGATCTGGGTCCAAACTGTTTGCAAAGCTTATCATGATCAGCAGACGACACTAGCAGGTGAAATTATTTATTCAGCAGGACAAATGCTTATCTCCCGACAAAAGCTTAAAATAGTGGGATTTTGTCCATGTCATCAATGTTTGAAATAAACAGAAACTACAAACAAATATTATCATTTTTGCTTTAAGAATATTTGTGATATCTCCATAAAATTGCCTCAGTGAGGCAATTGAGGCAATTCTTAAAGTTAACCAAAATGTAGGTTTTTATGCGGATGAAAAAAAATAGTAAGAAAAATCTACCATTTTTCAACTGATCTGAGTCTTTGTACAGTAATGGCAATCTATTTTTAGAACCTAACGTAAACAATCCATAAGCTTTTGGAATATCGAACTTTATGACAAAAGATTTGCATAATGGCCGGGGATAGGGATTACCGTAAAATTTACATAAATGACAGAAGAATTAGAAAACTTATTTTTAGATAATTGTCTTGCAAAAATGTGAGCAATCTCATGAGACAACCAGAGGCAAGTTCAATAATGCGAGCGCTCTCGGGCGCTCGTTGTACTGATATCCGGCTTTACACATTATGAATAAAGATAGGTACCAATCAACGAGCGCTCGGCGAGCACTCGCATTATTGAACTCGCCTCTGAACTCTTTGCATGCTTGGCATTTTCTTTTCTCATGCCTTTGTTGTCGTCTGCTATCTTTTTTCAAAAATAACTTTTTCAAAAAATTCTTTCATGAATACTAGTATCAGCAGGGATTAAGCTAGAGGGTGACTAGGGCGAAATAGTCACCCTAGGGGCAGAAATTTCACCCTAAATGGGACTAGAGCTGCAACAATTCTCTGAAATCGTATCGTATCACGATACGTTTTCTGACGATATGCGTATCGTATTATGAGGTCATCTCATGATACGCTAACGATATAGCACTTGGTGTAATATATAATAGAAATGAATTTTAAATGTTTTTGTACAAAAGGAATGTTACCATTTTCCCTTTTAATTGTTCTGCTTTAATCAGTTAACCCTTTTCCATGCTAAACACTTGATATATCCTGTTTTGAAACAATGTAGAACAAGATCAGCTGGCTTTTAAGAATCCTGCTGATCTTAATCTACACAGTTTTCGGCTCTGCTTGTAAATCCATGCTAATAATTGAAATATTTTAAAAGAATTTGATAAAACTGGGGAAGAGTGTAGTACATAAAAACATCCAGCATGACAAAGGTTAATATTTAAGTATTTACTTCTCATAATTTCATAGATCTATGTTGTTTCTAAGGTTCTAAAGTTGTCAAAAATATATCGCGATACGTATCGTATGGCAAAATCATGATACGTATCATATCGTGAAGTAACTGTATCGTTGCAGCCCTAAATGGGACCCAGAGAGAAGTGGGAGTCTCCCTAAAAAACAATTAGGGAGACTCATTTTCATTCTGTCACCACAAACACAAGCTGTGGTGACAATCTACTACCACTGCATCCTATTTCTCCTTCCATTAAATGGCAATAGTATGTGTAATGGCTAATTTGAAACTGACAGAAAATGCCATAATTTTGTGTTATAACTTCTCCCTATCTGACTGACACTTCTCCCTACTTTTCCTGGAGGGAGATGTAACTTCTTCCTACTGTCACTGTCCAGCTTGAACCTTGATCAGATTGTCAAAAGGTTTGGACCCAGATTAGGACCAACATATTGTCAGTCCTAATGCACTGTTTGCAAAGGCTATCAGCAGACGACAAGTCACCGCAAGCAATGAAAGAGTTAAAAATATGCTTATAAGCTTCTGCAAGTGCAAACTTTCAAAAATTTTGAACCCGAGAAATTCAAATCTTTCCTACAAAAATTTAAATCTTCAAGTTTAATGTCAATTGTCTTTAGATAAACTGAAACTTAACGAGAGGTCTTTCAGTATTTTGAAGCTGACTTTCCTCAAGAATCATGAATTCAGGAATAATCCTGAAAACTTTCACTCATGTGATCAGATGAATTCAGCATACATGTACCTGATCACAATCTAAAAATGCTTTCTACTGATGCTTACATATTTTCAAAATTCTTAGCATAAGATTATAATTATTTTTTTGCCGATCATTTTAAAAAATAAATTTTTGGTGCTCAAAAGAACAGTCCTTTTGAGTACCAACAACATATGTTTTGGTTAAAAACAAAAAAAATAGTTTTCAATTACGCTCTCTTATCTGGAGGCATGTGATACATGCATCCAGAGGGGGGACAGGGGGTCCAAATAGGTGGCTAAATATATCAACATCACTCACAATTGATTAACAGTTACACATGTACAGCCTTCTTCAAATCATCTTGCACATTTCTTCCTTCTTTTTTTTTCATCATAATTCTCTCAATACGAAAATGAGGGAATTTCAATATCCATTCCAAAAGACTGGGCCAGGTTTTGATGTTTATTCTAGGGTGGGTGATGTGGTAATTTCCCACATTTTCTTAAAAAAGAAATCCCCCATTATTCCGAGAAAATATATAGAGAAATATTACAGGGTTCACACAGGCAAGGCAATGTTAAATTCAAGCGCTTTTCAAGGACTTTATATGACACTCCTACAGTTTTCAAGGAATATGTGTTTATGAAAATAATAAAAAATACTGATTTACACTTTATAACTTGATTGTTTGTTTGTTTGATTTGATTCTTTACATCCCAGTCATCAATTTTTCAGTTATGTCGAGACGGGTCTTCCTGGGTTGAACCAGTACTAAGCAAGGATAAATGTGTCTTGCTCAAGGACACAACACAGTGATGCCGGTGAGGCTCAAACCCGGGGCCCCTCTGTCTCGAGTCAAGCTCTCTACCAATGAGCCACTGTGGTCCCTACACTTCATAACTAAACTCTGCAAAACACTTGGACTAGACTGAGATACTGGAGATATTAGAATTAAAAATAAGCATGCTGCACCAAATGAAGGCATAACAATTTTATCCATGTACTGAATTTGGCCTCAATGAGCAGGGCACAAGGGCCTGTATCCTATTTTTTTACGGGTATGTATATTGTGATACAGGGAAAAGTCTTAGAGAAAATAGTAAAATTTATTTGAAGTACTCTTCAAGGCCTCGTTTGAATATTTAGGATAAATATGGTGATAAGATATGTGTGTAAGTATATGAGGACATAGGGTAAATATGGTATTAGTTACATGTACAATGGTAAATACATATATGTGTACTATATTGAATAAGTAATATATGTCAGATATATGTACATGTAATCTTGTTTTGTTGTATATTTATTGCTGATGTAACAAAATTTATAAATTATCTACAATCAATCATATCATTATCATGCATTCACAGACTCAAGATCAAAGAAACATGGTATGTTGGAATATTTTGTTTTTACCTTCCTTTTACTTTAATTTCAAAATTAATAAGATCACAGCTGCAGATAAAAATGACTTTTTACATCTCCTTTTTTTGTTTTGATGTGGTTTAACGTCCCAGTTAACAGCTATGGTCATGTCGGGACTAGGGATGTAACAATACATCGGACTATCGATATATCGCAGTAGTTACCTAGGCAATGTTACTGCATCGATAGGAAAGTGGCAATTTCAATGTCTTTTCACTATAGCAATAGTTTCAATAGTTTTAGACCAAGGGATTTTCAAAAAGGAAGTTAAATGGCAAAAGGACATATAGGTTGTTGCATCCCATGCATTTCAGCAAGGTAAGTGGACTTTGACAATATTCTGAAATTTTTCTGTTGTTTCCATACGAAAATTGGTACCCGTATGTGCAGAAAAGTCCTACTGTATTCTTAATATTTTCCTTCAAACAAGCATAAATGTTTCAGACAAGAATATCACAATAGTATTGCAATGGTAGTCCACAATAGTAATAGTATCACAATGGTACTTCCTGCAATGTCAATACTATCGCAATAGTCAGATTTGGCCGCAATAGTCACCCCTAGTCGGGACAGTCAGTTATCCTAACCACACTTTTTTCCCAGGCAAGCTTAGACAAAGTGGTTAATAACCAGTATTCAGTGCACATACTTTCGCTTGTAACTCACATCAACCCTTCTTGAATCAGCGGAAGGAGGAGAATGACCGTAGAAAATATTTTACGATAAATCTCCACGAAAGTATAGGGCTGGGCTGGATTCGAACTCACAACCCCTGGATCAGCCATCAGACTCGCTCTGATTGTTCTACCGATCCCGGCACTTGTACAAGATCAACTTATTGGCACAAAGCTGAATGCTACTTTTAATACATAGGGGCTCTAAGCTGAAAACTGCTACTTACTTGCTTGCTCTGTTTGCACTTTATACTGGTAGTAAATGTAGTTTTCTCCTCCGAACAAAAATGAAAATTTGGGATTATCTTGTTGCTTCTGCTTGGTCATCTGCTCAAACTCTGGTCCATTTCTTGCAACAAAGTTGGCAAGTTTATCAATTATATTTTTTAGTTCAGCATCTGAAAAAAATACAAACAGCATTCATTACCCAGCTTGACTGGCTCCAGTCCTTAAAACAATTTTTCATCAATGTGTCATATCATATACTTGTAGCCAGTCTAACTCTGATGGCTCTGTTTTAAAACTGGAGCCAGTCTATTACCCAGCCTTCTCATTAAACACAAGGTTTAGGTTAAAATAGGAAATACTTGTGTTACCTATCAGGGATCACATTTAGCACTTGCTAACTTACTAAATGCTAGTAGTTTTCTCAAAGTAGAAATTGCCATCACTTGCAATTTTTAGCATGTGGAAAGGAGTCACTCACATATCAACCATATGATGCAAACAGCATAACTTGTATGGCAAACAGTGTATTATTTCCTGATCAGCCAGCTTCTTCAGAGCTGGCTGATCTGGATCAACACTGTTCGCAAGGAAACCTGAATATAGGTTCAGAAAGCAGAAAATGCTAAATTGGTTGTGTCTATCAATTAATGCTGTGTACATGTACATGTTAATTGAATTTGTTCAATTTTCTAATTTGCAATGTTACTATCATAGCTCCAGATAAGGCTGCGTATTGCGTATTTACGCAATTTCTTGGACCTGAAAACGCAATTAAATTCACTTCTCTGCGTACAAAAACGCAATAAAAATCCTCGATACTCAAATCCGAACTTTTTCGTAGCGTATGACGCTATAGTATTCAGTTTGCGCTTGTTGTTTTTCGCATCACAAGCTGTTGTTCGGTACAAATTTATACACGGCGGGGCGCCGAATCTAGTTAAATAAATTGTAAACCAGTCCAGGAGTATTCTAATCGCTGTTTTGCAATACCCAATATTTACAAGATTACGACATTCATCTCGCTTTACAATAACAATGGCGTAACGTGGGCGAAAATGCCCCAGAGGAATTGAATAATATCATATCGTAACTGACTCTAATACCGCGTTGGTGGTTCAAAGAATCATTTAAGGTGACTTGAAAGATACGTTAGATTTTCCAAATAAGTTGCAAATAGCGATCTCAGATATACTAATATTGCCAGTGTGCTTTCTGAAAGTGAAACCGAAAGTAAACAAAAAAAATCAGGAGAAACAATGCCCGCTTTCATTGCTTATTTGCTTTCAGATGGATACCCAATACAAAAACTTGAAATACCCAATTTAAAATTTGAAATACCCAATTAAGCCAAAAAGAGGTGGGTAAATACCCAATTGCCTCCAATCCTTATTTGGAGCTATGTACTATGAAAAATAGTTCTAACATTTTCAGTAAAAAGCAAGTTGATCAGGATCTTTAGCAAGTGAGAAAAATAGCCACTCGCTATTTTTAGCAAGTGGTTAAAAATTTAAAATTTGAAACCCCGCCTATTACATGTCCAGATTTTTTTTAGAAATTTGCCCACTCGCTGGGTGTAGGAATTTTCGCACATGCATCCAACCTGGAACTAGGATCTTAATACATGTATATCCATTTTACAAACCTTCTCATGTATCTTGCAAAGCATCAGGAAGTCTAGGCACATTGAATGAAATATTGTCTAAGGACGAACCAGCAAGAGTATTACCGTAGTTTCTTATGAGTGGCAGGGGCCATGCTGAATCAACTAAAAAAAAACCTGCTAGTGATCGTCTGCTGGCAACCTTTGCAAACAGTTTGGACCAAGACCAGGCCCAACAGCAAAGAGCCTGATCTGGATCTGTTTGAGACTGACTCTTATGGTGATTCTGAAATAATGCTAAAAAATGAAAGTAAAGCTGTATGCTATGATCTGCCAGTAAAGCCATTGAAAAAGAGAAAAAAAAGACTACAAAACAAACAATCAAGCATACAAAGTGGTAAAAACACACATGTGAATTCTCCCTGATCAGGAAAGGAGACATTTCACCAACAAGACAGTTCACCAACATGCATTTTGAAGACAGTTCACTGACAGAATTGAAGACAGTTCACCCACATAATTGAAGACAGTTCACTGGCAAATATTATATTGTATTAATGGAATGTCATAATTTTAACCATTTATTGATGTTAGAATGAACAAAGGCCTTTAATATATAAAGCTCATTAAGCTACATATTTGCTATTGCACTGTAACCTACAATCTGAGAAGATTACTACCCTTACAGTGGAAGAAGATTATACATGCATACTACTGCCAGGGGTGTGGAAATAGTAATTTTTTCTACTTGTCCATGGACAAGTAAATGGCCATTATGTACTAGTCCAAAGAAAATTTTACTTGTCCGATAGTACAGATTAGCTTATACCTTTCTGTGCTTAAACAATTTACACTTTCGAGAACAGCATGAAACCATGCAGAAATCAACTCTCTTGTAAACAGTGTATATCTAGATCAGCTGGCTTCTGAAGAAGCCAGCTGATCAGGATCCACACTGTTTTCAATGCAACATGTGAATAATCAAAATATGAAATATAAATTTTTATTAACTTTATCAGCATGCCCATTCACGTACTGCAGTACGTAATTCACGCACAGAAATGGCCATGCACACACTAATCATTTGGTACCTACGTGCAAAAACGTAGAGTAATTTTGTGCACGCATAACCAGTGATCGTTGTGCGTGAATCTCATGAAATTTTCAAGAAAACAAGTCCAGTTTTTTTAGAACTATCGGCTCAGATTTATCACTGACTGGTATCTATCATTCAGTATGATAAAGTGAATCTCGGGCCACAGTCAACCATGCTTCTATTAAAGTCAATATTGATTGGTTGTCTATAATTACTGAACCAATCAGTGTTACGCTTACATATGCAATGTTAAGTGGACAGGCAAAATCGAAAGTACAGATGTGTGTTAGAAGAAAACTTGATAAATTGCTTGACACGTTTCAGAGCTTTAAATTAAATATAGGAGTAACACAATCTTAGAGGTATGTGACATTTTGCTGTATTCTATTTTTCAAAAATCATCTAACATTCTGAAGAAGAGGGTGATCTGGATATGTTTTTTCACCCCTCCCACTCTTCTTCATTCTGTCTTTACCCAAAACTTTCAAAGGCCAGGGTTATTGTGGTTGAGGGTGAATGAAACTGGGCTTAAGCCCCTAGGGGAACCTATGCCCAAATTTTTCTCAGGTTTGGACTTTGTTTTTTTTTTTGCAGGGGGTGGAGTTGTTTTTTTTGCAGGGGGTGGGGTGGTTACTTGCAGGACTCATTTATTAGCATTATTCACAGCATAATGATATCACTGTTACACACCTCTAAGTGATCTGATTTCATGGTCCCTATACGTTTACTATGAAAAACAGCTCTAAAATATGTGTACCCTCACATATGAACATGTACCCCCAAATGGAAACATCAGGGGGTACGTGTACCCCCAAACAGAAATATGAGTGGACATGCTGCTTTATAATAAATTTTGCACTTGTCCAAGGACAAGTAAATTGAAATTTTCAACTTGTCCTGAATAAAATGGGACCAGGTCGGACAAGTCGGGCATGGTATTTCCACAGCCCTGCTACTGCCTATTGAGCAACCATTATACTGCATGTCTGCAGGGTCTTTCTACATATATAGAGAGTCCCTGACATCTATGCGAAAATATCTTATCTCACAAACGTAAAATAACTATATAAAAATAAAAAGGTAGGCCTGAACGAATCTGTTTAAACATTCTAATTTCTAAATGAATGCTTTGAATTGTTGGCGAATTGTACGCTTAGCAATAGGATCACATCAATATAGCTTCATCCCCTGGTAATCCAGATCTGACATTGAACACTTAAGAATATCAAGTGTCTAAAACAGATCTATAAATAAACGGGCTGGGTTGTGCTCGAGGTTGAATTTTCTTATTTCCTTTGACTGTATGAATTCGTGTTTTGTAGGAACTCAGTTTATTTATCTCTCTGCTGTGGCGGTTCGATAAATAAAAGTGGATAATCTGATAAACATGTGTTTACAACTATGAGGTAATTATCTGCTTAAATCAGTGGTGGATTTTTTGTTTGTTTGATCTGATTCTTTATGTCACATCAACAATCTTTCAGTTAAACAGAGATGGGTCTTCCTGGGTTGAACCAGTACTAAGCTAGGATAAATGTGTCTTGCTCAAGGACCACAACGCAGTGACACCAGTGAGGCTTGAACCTGCGGCCACTCGGTCTCGAGTCAAGCACTCTACCACTGAGCCACTGCACACCCTCAGTGGTGGAATAAAAAAGTAACTTATGGTCTGCTACATTCTACTATTTTGATAGTTGATTGTGTAGCAGTCTAGTGTAATATCAGGACAACACCCCTTTCGGCTGCCGAAAAATACGGCAACTAGTTCATTGCGAATATTAGAAGTGTTACAAAGCAATCAACAATTTTATTCGGTATTATCTCTGTTTACTGCATTAAAAATAACAAAATCAACTCTATAAACGATGTACCTTCTGGTGGTTTTGGTAGATCCATGATTATTGAACTTCTTATTCTATGGAAAGCAGTATTTTATAGGATTTTTGCGTTGAATTTTTTTAATTTCTCTGTAAATCCGCATCATGGAGATGCTTTCAGACAAGCGTGTCGCTCTTCATGTCTGGTTCTCCGCTTCTAAAATTGATTCAACGAAGCGTGCCTGAAACTCGGATGCCAGAATATTTATATTTATTTTATTTTATTTCGTAAAATAAAAGTGATTTGGTCTAATATACTGAAAATATCATTTGCATATAGGTATATTTGTTTTTGTTGCTTTTTAATGCAAATATATGGCTTTAGAAAAAGTTGTTGAACGATCTTCAATTTTGTGTTTATTGACTAGTCAAGTTGTAGTAAAAGATCTAGAACCAGACATATTTCTCTCTCGTCTTGTTTTTGTCCAAAATATGGTTGAATGATTTTCAAGACAAATGACTTTACATGAATTATGCTTCAGGTAATTGATTACTGCACACAAGAAATATTGCATTTGATAGCCAATATGTTCAGCTACAAAATGCATTTCTTTTTTCTGATGCAAACACTTTCCAAATGAGTTGTTACAATCAGTTTGTATTGACCTATTTTTAGCCGATAATAAACAACCTTCGTGGCAGTTTATACGTAAACAACAGAGTTCATGGGTCACAGAGCGTGTTAGTCATTGATAGAGTACACGTAGGCAGGAATATATAAACAAGTCACCTGACGCAAGTTTCGTTTAGTGTTGGATTTGTACAGAACAGTAAAGATGGGCTTGTAGAATGAAAAAGAAGACTTCGGTCTTGTGTATAGTGTTGAGGCTGGAATTTCAGCAAGAATTAGGAATTTCATATCAGATTAGTCGGTGATTAGGACAATAGATTCTAATTTTTGGAAAAATAACAAAGGAAATCGTTACAAGCGCTTAGAAAACTGCAAAAATGCTGGACATTGTAAGTATAATAATTTATTCCTGTATATAGGCTAAATATTTTATTGTCAATGCATCCGACTTATAGCATAATTTATAAAGTTTTCGACAGAAATTTTGATACAAGCATGAAGTAAAGAAAAGGAACTAATTTATTCCTTTGTCTAATTTAGATCAGGGTAGTAATAGTTTGGCTTTCACTTGTAAGATAATGACATGTTGTTGGGTGAATGGCACCGGATCATTGTGAGCAAAGAATTGTCTTTGTTGAATTAGATTGGTTAATTGATATGTTTGTCCAATCAGCCATAACAGTTTAATTTATACCTTTGATGGTTTCTTCCCTGAGGGGAGTTAAGTATGAGATGAAATAGCCATGACTAAGGCATTGTCTGCAAACCACCACACTGTCCACAGTTTTAGTTAGAACAACCACTGACCAAGGCATTGTCTGCAAACCACCACAGTTTAAGTTAGAGACATGGGGGTGTTTGAAGTTTATATGGAGGTATATATTATCCCAGTGGACAATTGTTCAGTCTGAGAATTTTCCTGGATGAGTACATGTAGTTGAAACGGTACTAAGCAGTGAGCATACCTTTTTAATGATAGAAGATCTAACAACTTGTACACATTGAAAGGTTGATGCTTATGCCAGGAGGGGACTGTGGAGGTACATTGTTGTTGTTTTTCTTCTATTATAAATGAACACTCAACTCTGAAAGTGATCAGCCTTTTATCGACAGTGAAACATGAAAATCTGTTTTGCTACCAAATTGTTTGCCAGAACCAAAGTATTCACGGATGTCAAACATAGCTTCCCAGATCAGACTGCTCCAAGAAGAGCAGCATAATCAGGGGCTACCTATTTGCTTTTTTTTTTCAGAAAATGATTTATCTCTAAACTCTTTCCTTTCCAGTGGAGACTTTTGTCATCTGCTGATATATCCTCAATTACAAACAGACTGGACCCAGATCAGGACCAACATTTTGTAGGTGCTTCTCAGGGTCCAATGATAAGGCTCTTGATAGAATTTGCTTAAAGTTTATTTTGAAAGTCATCAGACAACATCAAAATTATGAAAAATTGCCAGCATACAAAGAGTTTAAAATTCTCATTGTGTTTCCTTTGGCCAAATAAAAAAAACAACCTGTGTTTAGCTAAATTTACTGGTTAAACTTAGAATTTTTTCAGGTTTTCTGAAGAAAAAAATAATATGCATTTTGAAAGGCGAAATGCCTTTCAAAATGCATAAAATAATATTTTTCACGGAAAAAAATATGTGTGCCTTTTCAGACCCGTTACCAAAACACACTCTCTCTTTTTCAGCATAATGCCCTATTGGTAACATCTTACATTTTTCTATTTTCATAGGTGGACCAACCAAACTATAACAGCGGCAGAATGTCTCCACCACGGCCTTCTACACTTATGCTGGACAACGGACAGGATATGGAACTGGACTCTGACTTCAGGGATATCGAAAACAACCCAGTGATTCTTACAAGTACTCACACACCAAGAAACAGAAAACGGAAAAAGAGGGCGTCTGAGAAGCCTGCTAAAAAGTTTGAAGGTAAATTATTTTGAACTTTGACTCATTCATTTCTTAGTGCCTTTTGTGGCAATGGAACTCCCTGAACACGTTATTTTACAAATCAGTGTCTGCATAAGAGCAATCTCTAGTGGATTTGGAAATTCCATTTAAGTCCTCAAAATCAAGAAAGGGACCATGCATTAATTGTTGCATAAAAATGATTGAATATCTAAGTGTTACTTCTGTTGCCGTATTATTGTAGATTTTGTCTCATTTCCCTGGGGAAAAAAGGGCTCGAAAGTTTCAATTTAAAATTGTGTAGCTATTTTCTCTCCTTTGGGTCCAGATTTATCACAAATTACCTTTATGAAACAGTGACATATTTATTTGGGGGCCTTTTTCATTGGAAACTGAGAAGCGACCATTGATATTAATTTGGACATGTCTGCATTGCAAGGATATTCGCAATGCCTGATATTTTGCTGACTCTATGTTAGCTGACGTAGGTATTTCTTTGTGTTTCCCCTTCAGCGCTTGACTGGGTTTTGAGTAGCATTAGGAAAGTGCATTATTTCATATGCTAATTATATCCCTTCTATAAATACTCTGTTGGTAAACCTATGGAAATTTCCAGTACAATTTGCATTATATTGTGAAATGGGTCAATGACTTAGTCAGGGCTCCAGTACATCCAGATAAACAAAGATTATTTGCTTTATTTGTAAAGTGGTCTTTTAGGTGTCTCATAATTCTGGTAACCTGCAATACACTTTAAAAGGTTTTTAGAAGGGCATTTATTAAGTCCTACTTATTTTCTTCATTTGAAGGGTAACCTTTAAACTTTTGGCAGTGGTTTTATTTGCCTATGTAATTATCATGACTTGTGAAGAAATCTGCCAGATAAATGTGTTTATGAATTTAGTCTCTTTTTGATGAGACATAAAAATGTAAGCTCATTGAGACGGTTATATATTTTGTTTGAGAAATGAGAAAATATTTGTCAAATAAGTTCTCTTTTCTGGAGGCCTGTAAAAAGATGTCTTATAAAGAAACTTAACCATTTCCTTGCAAACAGCAACTTTTATCGTCTGTTGATAACCTATTCGAAATGTTTTGACCAAGATCAGGACCGACAGAATGTCGGTCCTGATCTAGATCGAAACTATTTGACACTCTGATAGTTTCTTGAAATAATTTTTTGAAAAAGTTTATTTTTAACCATTAAAGCGCCAATCACAACTGCAGCAGACGACAAATTTTGCGCCACCTTTCACAATTTTCAACAAAAATAAGGTATGATATTACATGAGAATCGTCTGCCAGCAGACGATTCTCATGAAATATTATGCCTTATTTGTTATTTTTGAATAAGCAGCAAAATTAGAAATTATCTTCTGCTGCAAATTATAGGTGGCACTTTAAGGGTTAGAAAATCATCAGACTGCAAACAAGCATGAAAATTACGCAGCATGCACAGAGTTTATTCTGCAAAAAAGGCAAATCAATGAAAGTGTCTGTCCACTCCAATCTTGAGCCAGGGCTGTAATATTTTCCGATGACAACATCTTGATCAATTTCCAGCAGTGTGACACTGTCCTCATTCTTGTATTGATTTAATGTGTTTATGTTTAGCTTGTGTCACAACATCTGATGCGGAGCATGTACACAATACATCGCGTGCGAAATGCAATTTGGCAAAAAAGTATTATCAGTAAGAAGAACCTGGTAAAATTTTGATCTGGGGATTGAGTTATTGTGTTTAATCTGGGAGAATGGGCGGCCCTTATTGTTGATCTCCACGGCCGTCTGCACACATACAATAAAAGCCTTCTTTAGTGTTGGTAAACAGTCTACTCGACTGCAATGTCCAGATAAGCTGATTATTTTGAACAAGTTGCTTGCTGACAGAAAAGATTTTTTAAAGAAACCCATTGAGGCATCATAGTTATGAAGTATTAATTTATGAAATGGACGATATGGGTGTGGGGCTCCATTGTACAACCTATGTTGGCTGCTGAACAAAGAAATTCAGAAATCTCTGAAAAAAAATGGGGTTCATGGGCTCAATTAGGATTTTTTTTTGTGTAAAAATGGCATTATTTTCTTACGGTACCGATCATATGTTTTTGGTGTGTCTCATTTTTGGGATGGTTCCTTTTAGTTCCCACAACTTTCAGAGCTCTCACTAGGATTTTGAAAACAGGAGTCCCAGAGCCCTCTTTGCCAAAAAGTGGGAGTCCCACAATACAAAAGAATATAGCCTCCTTCAAAAAATAGGAGTCCCAGCACCAAAAATGGGAGTTCAGAACTGCAAATTGTCAGTTAGTGAGAGCTCTGACTTTGTTAAAAAACAACAGGAAAAATAATTTTCATTTACACTTTTACCCACTCTTATCTGTAGGCCTGATGTTAAAAGGGAATAGGACGCTCCTCCTATGTAGTTTCTTGACAAGACACCCAAGTACTGAGTTGTGTTTAACTCAAGGCTAAACGAAGTAATAAAAAAAAGAAGCTTGAATTTGACACTGAAGTATAAATCAGGCCCCCAGATAAGAGTGTGTAACTGAAAATTACTTTTCTTACTTCTCAACCAAAACATATGTTGTGGGTACTCAAAAGAACTGTCTTGCTGAGACGGTTCTTTTGAGCACCCAAAACACATGTTGAAACTGATGGATAAGAAAATAATCACAATTTTAGCTATTTTTTTGCTTAACATGTCCTATGATAAATTGTAGCAGAGTACAAGGAAAGCGAATATTTTTTAGTTTAAAGGCCAACACTGAGGCTCACCATGACAGCTTTTAGCACCTATCAGTTATACTTGTTAAACCAATACCTTCACATTGATACCATCTGATGATGATAAGATTAGACCAACATGCACACAGAGCTGTGTTTGGAATGACCAAATAAAATGACTGATAAGCTACCCAGAGAAAGTCATGTGAAGCAATTGTTGGTGGATTCTATGCTTTGCTTTTCATTTGACAGACCAGTGACTGACAACAGCCCTATTTTAGTTTTGAAAAAAATGTACAAGATTGAAAAAATATATTACCAGCGGCTTCGAGCTGTACCCATCTGATTTCAACCGAAATGAAAGTGATTTAAAAGCATATTAATTTTAATGATTGAGCACCAAAAAAAGACACATTCGGTCAGCCTGAACACCCATCGTGTGCAATCAGAGTGTTTGCTGCCTGAATCAGCGAACCATGGTTTTTAAAACGTTTAAGATACCGTTGATTAGGCAGCGAAAAATGATCAGACAGGGCTGATACAGAGGCTGTGATTAACAGAGTGAAACGTGACCAGACTGTTGGACTGACTCATAGATCAATTCGAGTCTCACTATATGCTCAAGCATTTTTGTTTGATTTATAGCTAAGTTTACCGTTAGTGCTGAAAAAAGTATTCAGTCAAGGTGCTGTTCATGCATGTACGTGTGCATGTATGCGACAGTAACACATTTTAATAATTTGCCCAAGACTTAAAATGCTTGTTTTATCTTTCAAATTTTGACAATAAATTTCAGAAACAACAGTCATCTCATGAGAAAAAGTTGTTTGAAATCTACTAATGACGAAGATGCACATCAGTATATGCATCCGGTGCGCACCGTTGGTTCTATACATGCATGAGAATGATATGAGCCCTACCTGGCCGAGACACTCCAAAGACAAGTGTTCTCCCAAAGTTTAAAGTGTCAGCTCAGGACCTTTCAGTGGATTTTTTGGACATGCGAGATACACAAATTTACCCCTTTTCCCACCAGTCAGACACTTTTGCTTCGTCCATTTGGTCTGAATATGTTCTTAGGTATCAAATATTGCAAAAGACCTAGATAAGATTGCTCCCTTAGGATCAGTCTGATCCGGGTTCATAGTGATTGCTTCCATGATCATTAGCAAAGGCTAGTTTGGATTACACTTGGATATCTACAGCAGACATTAAAGCATTTAGGACAAAACAATTTGGCTGAAAAGGAGTTAACTCGTAATAATTTGGCTGAAAAGAGGTTAACTCGTTGCATGCTGGGTAATTTATCATACTTTTGTTTTCGTCTGCTGACTTTTTTAAAATCCCTCCATGAAAGTATGGGACCGGGCTGGGATCGAACTCGCGACCCCTGGAACTGCTGTCAGACACGCATCTGTAGTCAGATATGCCGCGTTATCGACTGCGCTACGCGGCCCGGTCTACCTTAGTGTCAACCATTTTGGATCCTGATCAGCTCTGACCCAATGTCCAAACGGTTTGGAAATGCTATCAGCACATGCAAAACATCCCCGTTGGTAAGGAAAAAGTTAAATAGTATATATATTGTCTGCATTCATATTCATGAACAGTTTGTGATTGTTTGGATTACACATGCGTAGAATGCATGCACACCAATCTAGTGGGATTAGAGGCCGCCTATATTTTGTCCTCAATGGGCAGCAAAGACATTGGCGAAACTACATAGACGGCAGGCTTGTCTTAGCCTTTGCTATTCGCATATATATGTGATAATATATAAATATCTGGTTCATTTATATGTGAAATGTGAGGCCACAAAAATAGTTAGCATGTGGTTCTAATAATCAAATGACATCGCAAAAAGGTTCCATAAAATGGAGTTTATTATGAAAAGTAACATCGAGTTCAACGAGTTCATCGAGTTCAACTCTCTGAATTCTGAGTAAAAGAGATGATACAGAAGTTGAAATTTCATGTTCAGGATTTGCCATGTATAAGATCAATCGTTGTCGTATAATTTCTAATCTCGTGACTTCTGAACTTGAAAGTTCGATGATTTTTTATCTTGTATTTCAAATCCTCATTACAAAGTATCGGCATCTTAACGCATAAATTTCGTTTTTTACCACCGTTCGTTCCCCTTTCATTTCAATTTCTAAACTCAAAATGTTGACTGTCTATTTCAATATTTTGATTGAAACCAATTTTTTTAACTATCGAACAATACATTGAAATGCTTACTTTTTACCGTATATAATATATGCGCAATATCACCATCCAAATAAAAAAAAAATATGCATTACATGACAAAATCAACAAAATAATCTCTGCAGCTAACCAAAATCAGCCTGTGCATAGAATCATAGAAACTAGCAGTCTCATGTCTTTGCTGCGTGCTCATTTGGTAGCTAATAATCATTGGTTTCCCTATATGGACAGTGAACCGGGCATACCGAATAGATGACCAGGTGGCTGATCAGAGTCCCCAATCTATTAATCATGAATACTAATCATTTTGCTGTTATTTTTCACTGAAAGATTAGATAACATAGAGCATGTGTAATATGCTTTCACAATAAACAGTTTGATGTAAGACAGTGGGCAGCCAATAATTATCATTAATTAGTGACCACTGTTACAATTATGGAGCAAAGATGTGTTTCCCTGGGGAAGCAATGTTTGCCTTTAATGAAATTTTGTGTTTCTTTCAGACTTGTACGAACACACTGGGGAACTACTAGGAAATGGTGCTTATGCTTCAGTTCAAACATACAGGAACCTTAGCAACAACAAAGAATATGCAGTCAAGGTGAGCAGATAGTTTTGAAAACTACGGTAAACAGTCTAAAATTACGAACACTTTTCTCTTTCTGTTCTCAGAGAGCGCAGTGGTAGAGGGCTTGACTCCAGACTGAGGGGCTGCGGGTTCGAGCCTCTCCAGCGTCACTGCGTTGTGGTCCTTGAGCAAGACACATTTATCCTAGCTTAGTACTGGTTCAACCCAGGAACGCTCGTCCCTGTTTAACTGAAAGATTGTTGATGGGACGTAAAGAATCAAATCAAACAAACAAATCTCTTTCTATTCTCAAATAAAAATGTTTTCATGGCTGGGATTCTCAAAATGGTTGTTAGAAAAAAACAGGGAAAAGCCTAATCAGACTGTTCTTCAGAAGCAGTCTGATCTGGGTTTATCATATGCTGTTTGTCGAGCAACCAGTGTTCGAAATTTTAGAACATTTACCATCAGTTTGGAAAGGGGTTATTTTTATTTGATTTTCTTTTTTGGCATCCAAACCTATGTTGTGGGTAGTCTCAAAAGAACTGGTTCATTGAAATGATTCTCTTAAGCACTACATGTACTAAGGCGGTACATGTGCCTGCATTAATTTCCTTTTATTATGTAGATTTTAATGGTGTTTTGTTGCTCAGTCGAGATTTGTGCATGTATTAAAGGAAGGAAATTAACCATTGGGTAATTTTTCATGCTTTTGTCATGGTATGCTGACATTTTTTAAATTAAAGTCTATAAAATTCTTTCAGGAGCACTATCAAAGTGTCAAAGGGTTCGGAACCAGATCAGAAATGTCGGTCCTGATCTGGGTCCAAACTATTTGCAAATTTATCAGCAGGCGGCAAAAGTCTCTGCTAACTGGGAAAGAGATAACACATACTCAAACATACAAAAGTACACAGGTTTGGTTAACGAAAATTTTCAGTGTAAAATTGAAACTATTTTCTTACCCATAGGTTTTAGCACATGTTTTGGCAGCTCAAAAGAACCATTCCGTTGAGACGGTTCTTTTGAGTACCCACAACATATGTTTTGGTTGAGAAATAAGAACTATTTTTCTGTTACGCCCTCTTGGAAAGTAAATATTATCAAGCTAAGTCTGTCTGCAAGTACACAATGGTTAAAATAACATTTATTTGACTAAACAGTTTGAAGAAATAGAAATTGACGCATTATCTGAAAATCTTGAGAAAGAGCTAAAAGGTTATTAGTGTAATTGCTTATGGCTATGTGACACACATTTACCTTTTGTCTGGGTTATGATTGAATCCATTGATTAGCTATCAGATTCTTTGTGAAAATATGTGTCAACTGTTCCTGGGGGCAAAAGTTCAAGGTCACCTAGGGAGAGGTTTCTTTAAGAGGGTAATAATTAACATGACACTGATTTGAAAGTAAAATGCTTGATGTAGGCAAAATGCCAATTGTGAGTTATTAAAGGCAATTATTTGACTGTAAACTTGTAAAGTAGGAGAAAGAAAGAAAATCAAAGATCATTATTGGTAATTTTAATGTATTTTTGGCCCTAAAAGCATACTGTAATGTTTCAAGATGTGTTTAATGTTCAAAACTACCAGGCCTTTAGTTTAGAGCGTGTAACGAAATATAATTTTCCTATTTCTTAACCAAAACATGTTTTGGGTACTCAAAAGAACCGTCTCAATGAGACTGTTCTTTTGAGCACCCGCAACACATGTTAAAAATAATGGGCATAGAAATATTTACAATTGTACGCTGAAAAATTTTGTTTGATTGAAACCTGTGAATTTATGATGAGCCAATACATAGGAGACTTGACTATTGTGTAATCAGTGTAAATACTGATCAGCTGATCTGGGAGCACAGTGGCTCAGTGGTAGAGTGCTTGACTCGAGACCAAGGGGCCCCGGGTTCGAGCTTCGCCGGTGTCACTGGATTGTGGTCCTTGAGCAAGACACATTTATCCTAGCTTAGTACTGGTTCAACCCAGGAAGAACTGTCTCAATGAGACGTTTCTTTTGAGCACCAAAACAAATGTTTAAACTGATGGATAAGACAATATTTGCCATCATATGCTTAAAAAATTGTTTATGATCTCGAAAGATTTTGGACTATGAGGCGGAAAGATAGTGCATTGCAGCTGGAGCTTTGACCGACAGGCCAGTTGAACTCTTGCCAACACGAGCCATTCCCTGTTAAATAGAAAATACTGGAGAAAATATAGGACAAATAATCTATCGATCGTTGCCAACATTTGTCAATATCTTCTCTCGCTGTATGCCTGGCAGTAATTCAGGTCTTCATTGAGACATAACTAAACCTCAATCCATTAAACGCTATGTTAGGGTATAATTATAAAGCAGAGTGGCTGTGGTTCAATAGTTTATTTGCCCGCGATAAAGCTTTAAGAGATCTATGGAAAGCTTTATTCACCTTTTAGTGTCGTCTGCTGATAACCTTTGCAAACATTTTTGGACCCAGATCAGGTCCATCATAATGTCGGGCCTGCAGGATCCAAACTGTTAGACACGCAGATGGTATTCCTGAAATGATTTTTCAAAAAAAAACGATTTGGAAAAATCCGCATGCAAAATAACCCATTCGGCAAATACAAAGTTGAACTGCCACTCAAGACTGCAGCAGAAGACAAAACTTTTTTACCATTCTTCATTGACTGAATTACATGCCCAGGTATAAAATTACTTCTTTATTGTGTCATGCGCATTTCCTGCTTGCTAGCAGAAAATGTGCCTTAATAGATGGTTCATGAAAAAGATACCACTCATTATCCAGCAAGATATAGCTGCAAGATATGTCACTGCTTGGCAGATTTCCAGTTTTCAAGGGTCCATTTATATTTATGTGTCAGCAAAATATGAAATTGAGGCAATTTTCAGGTATATCCAGGCCGGTGAATAACTATTTGTGGTTTGCACCTGTGTTTAAGAGGCCAAGAGGTGCGATGTACATAAAGATAGGCTGTTTATCTGCCCAATGTTATTGAAGCTCTTCTCCTATCAACTGTTCAGGTTATTTATCCAAATAACTTTTATAAACAAGGTTAACCAGTATCTTGTGATTATTTTTATGTACACCATCTCATCTTGCAGGATTCCAGCTGAAAACAGTGTGGATCCTGATCAGCTGGCTTCTCAAGCCAGCTGATCTGGATCTACACTGTTTTCACATATTAAGATATCCAGGTATGCCTTATTTAAACTATTTTGGCATTGACCATTATTTATTGGAGAGGTTGCAGTTTTCAAAAGTGGCAAATTATTTTTGAAAATAGATTTTTCAGGTCCTAATTATTCCCATGATAACAAAATTTTATGTACAATGTAAAATGATGTGCCCTCAGCATATGTTTTCATGAAGAATTAAGATTTTTTAAAAGTCTAAAACCAGTCAGACAAGCTGATATGATTATTCGAAACCAGTCTGTCTAGCAGATATCTGAATAAATCCTATTGAAGCCATTAGTTGGAGGACCAAGTATTGTTCAATAACTTTGAACAGTATTCTGAAGATTTAACAGTTTGGTAGATAGTAGCCAAAGTCAATAGGTGATACAATCTATTGAAACCCTAGTGGAGTGTTTGCTTTCTTGCCTGGCAGACTTTTATCTCTGGCAGTCAAGAGCTTATTATGGTGCCGAGAATTTTCTGTTCAGACATACATTGTGTACATTGGAAGATTCTGCTCTCAAAATTCAGCGCAGATTGACATTGGTCTGTTCTGGTTGCCTATTCTAATCCATCTGAAATGTACATGTATATATGTACAGTATTCTTGGCCAGTTTGATCAACTACTTTGGTATCGTTAATCAGTCAGATGTGTAATTGATTTATGTCACTCAGTGCAATCATAACTTAGTTGGTTATTGTTTTTCGCCTTGGGGCTTTCTTACTTTTGCCCTGTCCTTCATACTTTGGTCACCATAATCAATTAAATATGTCCTCCCTCATCTAGCCACAAGAAATAAGACTGTTGACCCAGATGAGTCACTGCAAGTTAGCAGGCTTCTTCTTGAAATACAAAAGAACCTCATAATATTATATGCTACTACCATCTCTGATCACATAAAGTATGGGAGTAGATGAAATTTGAGACCAAAAGCCAGACATTGAGCCCTAGTAGATCAGATTAGTACCATCAGCTTATGTGCTGGCACATATAGATTATTGGGGGAAACATGTACCCTAGCACAGGTATAGATATGCAAAAAATTTCAGCGTAAAATTGTCAATATATTCTTACCCATAATTTTCAGCATATGTTTTGGGTGCTGTCTCATAGAGGCGGTTCTTTTGAGTACCCACAACATATGTTTTGGATGAGAAATAAGAAAATTATTTTTCTGTTACACACTCTAAACTAAAGTCCTGCAGGGTATAAGAGTGTGTAATTAAAAATTAATGTACTCAACCAAAACGTATGTTGTGGGTACTCAAAAGAACCATCTCAAGGAGGCGGTTCTTTTGAACTCCAAAAACGTATTATTAAACTTCTGGTTTGGAAAATATTAACAATTTTACACTCAAAAATTGACGATAGATACTGATTTACAATTTTCATGTATATGTTTGTTTTTTCCAGATTATTCAGAAGGACAACATGCGTAGCCGCAGCAAAGTGTTCAAGGAGATTGAGATTTTCCATGTGTGCCGTGGCGAGAGAAGTATTCTCCAGTTGTTTGAGTACTTCGAGGAGGAGGATCAGTTCTATCTAGTCTTTGAAAAAATGCCAGGTGGTACCCTGCTTGTGAACATTGAACAAAGAGGGCATTTAACAGAGCGGGAAGCCAGTTTGGTGATTCAGGATATTGCTCAGGCATTGGATTTCCTTCACAGTAAAGGTAAATTTCTACATATGTTTGTAGAGATAGATTTAGATAATGTATATAATCTTTGGCAATGATAAACAATATGACAGACAATTTCAAACTCATTGGAATGGCATGCAAATTCTGTCATCTCTTTATGATGATCACCTCTTATTTTAACTCTAATTGAAATTCATTTTCTAATTTTTCAACTAAAACAGGTTGTAGGTACATACTCAAAAGAACTCTTTTGTCTTGACACAAATAACATAACCCCAAACTGTTTTTGTTTTGCAAAAATTGAGCTTTACTGGATTTGTACAATTTTTCAAAAATCGTTATTTGTTACTTTTTAGGAATCGCACACCGTGATCTCAAACCTGACAACATTCTATGTGAGAAACGAGAGGAGGTTGTCCCATTAAGAATCTGTGATTTTGACTTAGCTAGTGGCATTCCAGTCAGCAGTGAGAAAGACTCTTGTAAAACACCTGAACTCCTCACGCCTGTGGGTTCCGCCGAATATATGGCGCCGGAGGTCGTGGACGCTTGGGTCGGAGAGTCGTTTTCTTACGACAAGAAATGTGATTTGTGGAGCCTTGGGATCATCTTGTAAGTGTATAGGTGATCAAATTGTGAAACCTGTCTTGATCAAGCACCTTTCTTAAGCATACAGATTTGCTTTTCTAAGCAAGAGAAAAAATTGTTTGCTCACAACAGGGTTTTCTGGTATGAAATGTATGTGCTGCTTTAAAGGCTGTTCTCGGCTTTGTAGATAATTTTTTTTTAAATTTTGTTTAATTTAATCATAACTGTTGTAAAGTGTAAATTTGTAAGACTATTTTAGAGAAGAATAAGAAGAAATAGGGGTAGTTAAACTTACTGATTACATTAAAACACATGTACAAGAAATGTATATACTCAAGATGATTATGTAACATTAAACTAGTCAACCCACATTAACGAGTTCATTGCAGCTTTAAACACAATAAATCTATGATGTTAACCGTGTAAATTTGTCATGTTTCAGGTATATTATGTTGTGTGGTTATCCGCCATTCTACGGACAGTGTGGTGATGACTGCGGCTGGGAAAGGGGAGAGAACTGCAGTTCCTGTCAGGAAATGCTCTTCACCAGCATCCAGGATGGTTTCTACGAGTTCCCAGACAGCGAATGGAGTGCAATCTCAGAAGACGCAAAGGACCTCATTCGGCACCTTTTGGTCCGAGATCCTCGTAAGCGTTACTCGGCTCTGGAGGTTCTTGAACACCCGTGGGTACGGTGTCCTCCGGCTGCTACTCCTCTGGCTACACCAAGAATACTTACCAGGTATGTGATTGCACTGTTAAACCATAGGTTTTGATAAACAAAATTTTTGAGCGTAAAATTGTAAATATTTTCTTTCCCATCAGTTTAAGCATATGTTTTGGGTGCTCAAAAGAACCGTCTCATTGAGACAGTTCTTTTGAGTACCCACAACATATGTTTTGGTTGAGAAATAAGAAAATCAGTTTTTGATACGCACTTTAACTAAAGACCTGGTTTAAATCTTTGCTAGTGTCTACTAGTATGGTCTGAGGATAACCTTTGCAAATAGTTTGAGTAGCCTTTGATATATATTTTCAATGTTATTCCTTAAGTTTATTGTATCCTTGAGAAGTAGACAATGTAATGAAAATAGTAATAAAATGAATTAATATTTTGTTTAAAAAAATGTAGCTTATTACTTAGCTGCTTTCATACGTAAAGTTTTGATGCAAATGAAATGCCCGGCCAAAATTTTGACCTGTAGCCTCACTAGAAAGCTAGGCATGAATGTTTAATTTCCATTGCAAAATAAGAAAATACAAAATGTAGAAGGTGAAAAAATGATCAGAAGCTACTGTCCTGCCAGCCAAGAGTGACAGTGACGTCAAGTTTTGTTTACAAAGTTATCTGGGATTTATAATCGGCAGATCACTTGTGTATTAATCCTATCTGTAGGATAGGATTAATACACAAGTGATCAATCGATTGGCGCTAACTCCAGTGGAATGTACAAGTTAATGTTTTACTTAACAATTGTAAACAAAATATTACGGGTTCACACGTCAGTACAATTTTGTTTTTGTTCTATTTTCCAGGAACAATAGTACAAAGGACTTAGAATCATTCGCAGAGGCAGCTATTTCAATCAACAGGATGATGCAACAGCATCTTATTATAAACGAGCCCAGCTCTGGCTTCTTTATACGCAAGGAAGACATTCTCGACGAAGGTCTCGAAAGTGATGAAATCCAAAATGACGAAGACGATTCAAGTGTGCCAAGTTTTAAACTGTCTCCTCCATGCTCCAGTCTAGCCATGCGTCGACAACCACTCTCAATGAGGATCAGTGTCGGATCTTCGGGGTTTGACAGCGGCGGCTCTCTGCCGGACTCGCAGTCGTCGTTGGGAGGAGGGATATTAATATAAACACATCAATCAACATTCACAACCATGAGCAACGATTCCAGATTAGCGGTGTAAATATACTTTCCTTATGTCCACAGTAGATTTTTTCAACAGAGTTGGATTCTATATCTATAGGTCCTTTCACATAAGGAGAATATTCTTATTGACACTGCGCACAACTTGACTCATGATAAACACCATATCATTTCATCTCAAATCATTTCCATTACAAAAAAAAAATTCCATTCAAAAAATATATAAAAGGCAGTAGACTTAACATTCTTATATATACAGAACAGCCAGTGATGATTGGCAGAGTAATGAACGCTTTAATCCTTAAAGCGCCAATCACAACAAAGTCATTTGCTTTTGTCGTCTGCTGAAATATTTAAGAAGCCCTGGTCAAACTGTGTAGACCCAGATCAGACTGCTCCTGTAGGAGCAGTCTGATCTGAGTCCACACTGTTTGCCTCTATACTTATATTAGTCAATGATGTTAGCAAATATATGGATCTGGATCCACACTGTTTGCCTCTATACTTTCATTTGTCAATAACGTTAGCAAGTATATGCAGCAGACGACTCGAGCAGACGACATTTTGAAGGCCCTTTAAGGGTTAGTCCTTGTCGACTGTTTAGCCCTTTTCCAGATGATACAAGGGCGCGCACATACAAAAGACATGTGATATTGTATGATAGACTGAAAGGGTGAAAAGAATGGATTGCGCGGTTGTTACGTCAGCTGCGAAAACTAGGTTTTTTAAAATTGCTTACAAATGGATCGGATCAAATGGTGCATAGACTTCAATGTACAAAGTTTGTTTATATGTGCAAGAACACAGATTATGTGCATGACTGGGCAATGTGTAGGAAAATCTATTGTTCTTTCATGACAACTTGCGGACCATGGTGAAGACCTCGCATAACATAGCTGTTACACCTAAAACAGAACTGCTTAATAGGTTATAGGAGATTGCTCATCGGTAACTCCAGTGAATATCTACGATGTATGTTCTGGTGTAGACTGGCTCCAGTCCTTAAAGCAATTTTTCATCTATGTGTCATATTATATACTCATAGCCAGTCTAACTCTGATGGCTCTAACAGAGCCATCAGAGTTAGACTGGCTACAAGTATATGATATGACGCATTGATGAAAAATTGTTTTAAGGACTGGAGCCAGTCTAGTTCTGATGCAAAAATGTCTGCTATGAAAACAAGATTTAGATTTTCCAATATCATGCCTAAAATTATCAAGTCTTTCAATTTGCCTTATGTTTGACTGTGAATGGCTCATGTCTGTCAAGTTTTCTGACCCATTCAATACGGATACATCAATCTATCCATTCACTATCTAGTCAATTTATACTCACAATTTTCTTAGTTTTATATAAAAATTCAGTCATATTTTGCTTCATTTTTTTCATTTAATCAAACATCTTTAAAAACTCATTTTAAAATTTGCTTTTGAATGTAATTTAGTACCTTTTAATATTTTGTAATGTTTTGCAAATTTTGTAGCTCAATTTGCTCCATACTGGGTTATTTAACCTGCTTTGAATCCTATTTGCACACTTTGGGGTTAATTCCTGGCTCCAGATGTGAGGGGCAATAACTCATCATTTTCTTATTTTTCAATCGAAACATATGTTGTTGGTACTCAAAAGAACCGTCTCAACGAGACGGTTCTTTTGAGCACCAGCAACACAGGTTCAGACTGAAGGATAAGAAAAAAATCATGATTTTACCCTCGTAATTTTTGCCTCTCTGGACTTGCAGAGTTTTGGCCCTTCTGGGTGCATAAGGGTTTATAAATGGTCATGTTCATTTAAATTCCTGGATGATTGGGTCAGGAAAAGTTGATTGACAGGAGCTGACAGGGCCACTTGTATGTTGCCATTTTCAGTATTTGGGTGTTCATTACCGTAGTTATGATGGGATTCTGTCATTATCGCCATCCAAGTCGTATTTACGCTGTTGTTGACATTTTTTATGCGGCCGTTGTTATAAAATGCTGATGTTTTTTATGTTTTTTTATATGTTCATACTGATGATGATTCGTTTCTGTGTACATGTGGGTTATGTTCGCTTTCGTTTTCTGTTCAGATAGAACAATACAGCTGAAAGGTATTCAGATTTTATTTTTTAATGTACAGGTAAAATTATTTTATTTATTGGAATAGTGGAGTATACATGTACTTAGTCAATAAAATTATTTTTTTTGATTTTTATACAAAAAAGCAAATTAACAAGGAGACTTTTTGGCACTATTGATGTGACTTGTGTTTTAAAGGCCGTTAAATTTATTACAAGCACGGAAAAAGCTACAAATTAAATGGAAAAACAAAAGCCTTGAATAGGAAATAAAATGCTACATCCATTGTCTGCTGAATTGGAATATTAGCAGACACCATCGTACTGAGATCAACCTTGCTCTGATTTCGAACTGATGACTTGCCAACTTAGTTTTAAGGATAAAATTTCATTCAGGTAATTAAATCATTGAAATAAAAGACTGACAAGATGCAACTTTAAACTTTATGACATCTGTCAACCAAACCCATTTTTTGTATGGATCATAGTTACAGTTTAGCCAAATTTTTTAGTGTCAAATTTCAGTTATTAATAAATCTTACTTTTAGTTATTATTGGCCAAAACAAATATAGTGGATTCTCACTAAAAAGGTGTGTATTCACAACATGTATTTTAAGATAGAAGAAATTCAGAAATTTTTGCCACTTTCAGGAGACCAGTCTGGTTTTCAAAACCGTTGTAAGGGTTGTAAAATGTAAATTTAAAATCGTCAAGAGCAACAGAATTTGGGCACATAAATTTCTTCCTTCAAAGTTTTTATTTTCATTATTGTTTTTCAATTCTAGTACTAATGAAATCATCAAACTCTTGGAGAATGGATCTTAAATAATTTGTTTTTGTTTTTTCTGTGTGTATAAGTTACATTGTGAGCCTTGTTCATCTGACCTGGATGAAAATCATAGTAATATTTTCCTGTTTCTCCATAAAAATATGTTTAAGGATACTCTTTGGATTTCCATTGAGTACCCAAATATTGTGTTTTGGATTTACATTGCGTACCCTAAAACTGTGTTTTTATAGAGCTGGAGGTAAATCATGTACGAATCTACAAAATTTCCCTGAACAAGTGCTCTCTTGTTTTGTGTTTTTGTCAAAACACCCCTATTAAAGTATTTTGAGATTGATAAACTGACCAAAAGAATAAATATTTCAACAGGGGTGTAACACATCATTTTAACTGTAAATATTTGGGCACTGTCTGATCTGGGTCTTCCCTGTCTCAGTGGATCAGTCCCAGTGGGTGCAGTTATCATGGCTCCAGAACAGTTGGAGAAATTTGGAATTTTCTTATTTCTCAACAAAAACGTATGTTGTGGGTGCTGAAAAGAACCGTCTCGGTTCTTTTCAGCACCCAAAACATACATTTTGACTGATGGATAAGAAAATCATTGTAATTTGATGCTCAAGATATTTGCTTGTCTGGACCAGTTGAACAGTGTATGGGTAAATGTGTACATATCAGTGACCTTACTGATCTGTATATGTGTTAATGAGATTCCTTTGTATTCCTTTCTTTAGTAATTAGAGTTTCTTATTTTAATGATGATTAATTTCTCAGAGGGGTGTGGGGTGGGTAGTGAATAGAAATTTTTTTAAAAGAAAATATTAATGTTCTTAGGCATTGCTAAATCTGAAAGTAATCAATTACTACTTTCTAAGATATCAAAATTAAACAAGATCAAACTGTTTTCATTGACATGCTGACAAGTTGGTCTTTCATTTTCATCAAAACACTGGATGTCGTGGATTTTTCTCCCACTAAATTTGTCATTTAACATAAAAAATGCCCAGGTGACAAAGCACTTGGGCTGCGAGGTTTGATTTTAAAAGTTGTATCAAAAGTACAAGATTAGATTTCTGGACTTAACTAATGGTTGTAGATGAATGGTAAACTGTCTCTCAAAGTTTTTTGTGTGTATTTGGTCAGTGATTTGTTAGGGAGGTGTATTTGATGATTAGTGTGGGTACCTACTTGTTCTGCCCATGACAGATTTTCATGAAAAAAAACACACATTTTTTCATGAATAAAAATCATCATCATACTTCTTGACAGGTCATTTTTTTTGTGCTATGTATGTTTGACATTGCCATCATTATCATTAAAGGATTTGTCAGTGACAGCTTTGAGCAAAACCATATTGTAGCCTGAAACTAAAGTGATTGAAGGTATCTCGTTTATTTCTCGACAGAAACATTTTTTGTGATGCTCATTGGAAGCGTCTCAGTGAGACGCTTCCAATGAGTACCCACAAAAAATCTGTTCATTGGGGTATAGCAAAAACAGAACTCTTGAAGCTTCTCGTAACAAGGGTTATTATGCAGGTCCCCAGATAAAGAGGGCGTAACTGAAAATTATTTTTCTTATTTCTCAACCAAAACATATGTTGTGGGTACTCAAAAGAACGGTCTCGGTGAGATGGTTCTTTTGAGCACCCAAAACACATGTTTAAACTGATGGATAAGAAAATAATCACAATTTTACGCTGAATATTTTTTCTTAATTGGCCCTATGGTTATATATCTCATTTAACAGGGCTGTGGATATCCTGTTTGCCTTCACTTACAGATAACTTGACCATTTAAGAAATTTTTCGAGACAGTCAAGCTCTTCAGGGTACAAATGGTTTTCTCAAGGCACACCGTTTTCATCCAAATTGTCCAGGCACTGCAATCCCTATCATGCTTAGCAAAAAGTTCTCAACTACCCAGCTGCTCATCATAAAGTGCTGCCTATATGCGTACAGGGTATACCATAGTCAAACTGCTTGTTTGATTAGGTCTTCTTTGTGTACTCAGGCCGTTGTGTCTGGCTATTTTGGGTGAATACTGTCGCATATACATGTATTTTCGGAAATTGTGTTCATGATCTCTGGGAAAAGATTTTCTGTTTGAGTTGAAGGCCCAGCTATAAAAGACTAAACATCGTAAAACCCCCAAACCAAAATAAATTTTTTTACTATTCTCAAACCAAAATGACTTGTTTGAGAGTTTACCAACAGTGTTGCCTATTTCACAGTTTGACTTTTTTCTACAGTACAAGATGAAAGCTTTTCTCAGTTTTATTGCAACGTAGGATGTTTTTCTCAAAAGTTTAGTCAAGTTTTCTCAGTTTGGTATAAATTACTTGCTTACTTCCTATGAGGTGATTTCAAACAATTAAACCCATAAAACGCTCATCCCTACTGCAACAGATGCAAATTTTGTGAATAATCTTGATTTCTTTTTATTGGGGGTTGGGAAGGGGGATGGGGGGTTAAAGCTTCCTATGTCACTTGAATAGTCTGCTTGCAAACAATTCATATTAAATATCAAATCTTATGGACAAGGGACAAAGCTTTAAAATGTTGCTTACAAATTTAAGGTATACTTTATTTAAGGGCTTATAATTTGACCAAAAAGTTTAGTCAAGGGTAACTGGGCCTCTATGATAATAGCTCAACAGAAAATCTGAAAAAAAAAAACTTTTATGGTCATGATTTTTAGTACAACATGGACTCTGTTTGCAAAGGGTATCAGTAGATGACACTAGCAGACAAAGAGTAAAAGCTCGGATGTAGGAGCTTGCTTTTGAAAACAACTACTTATGAGCTCCTGGATGACCCTGAATAAAAATTTATGAACAAGCTTCTGGCAACTGAAGAAATCAGGGGCCCTCCAAAATAGGGGTCGTTATAATTAATTTTCTTATCTCTCGACCAAAACATATGTTGTAGGTACTCAAAAGAACTGTCTCAATGAGACGGTTCTTTTGAGCACCCTAAACATGTATTTTAACTAATTGATAAAAAAATAATCAAAAATTTTACGCTTAAAAATTGGTCTCATCTGAACATGTAATAAATACTAAGCTCAGCTGTGTGGTATAGAATAATCATGGTCATAATTGTCATACTGAGCAGAACTGTGATAAAAAACATTCTTCATAAATGTGTTGCATTGATTTGTGGTTTAAAAACGTTTTCAATAGCATTACCGGCAAATGAAGAAATTCCAAAATTCTAGATAAATTGCAGTTAGTTATGCAATCAGTAATCAGGTGCTTTATGTATTAGATTGTATGTTTAGGCTATTAATCAATTAAGGGGACCTTGTTAGTTGAATATTTACTGATACTGTACATTTAATTTTCTTTCTTCCTTCTAAACCATTAAAGGGCCATCTTTCAGTTGCAGCCAGTGCATGTTTTGCATGCGTCGAGATAAGCAAATTTTTTTTTGCGTAAAATTGTAATTATTTTCTTACCCATCAGTTTAAACATATGTTTTGGGTGCTCAAAAGAACCGCCTTGTCGAGACGGTTCTTTTGAGTACCCACAACATATGTTTTGGTTGAGAAATAAGAAAAATAACTTTCAATTACGCTTTCTTGTCTCAAAGCCTGTTTATGAATATTTGTTGCTTTGTTTGGCAACTAATTTCATGTGAATGGAAAAAGATTTTGCAAACTTGTTGTCTGCTGCAGCTACGTTTGGCCCTTTAACGATTAAATTTGTTTATAGAAGATTTAAGAAAATTATGTCCAGTTATCAGTAGATACTTACTTTTAACAAGTCCTCAATATTGTTGCGGCATTCTGAAGTTTATCTGTTAAATTGTCAATCTAAAATACTCATTTGGTTATTTTTCAAAAGATCACCAAAATATTTAGAATTCATCACACATCATGTTTTTGTTTTTGTTTTTTTTTTCTCTCAAGGTGAGATAAAGGGGTCAGTATACATGCTATGTGCTTCCTTGTGGAATGCAGTCATTTTTTATGTTGATTGTATGTTTTAGCCTCATTCTGAACTTTTGTCTACGCCCACTTTATATGTATGCCAAAAGTGCCACGCCCACCAGTGATTGCCTGCCAATCAGAATTTGGGTAAAGTGTATTTAGCTTGAATATTCAAACAGACATGCATGCCTTCAGGAGCAGTCTGATCAGGGTTTACACTGTTTGCTATTCAAACACAAACATTAAATGACAAGCGGAAGTATGTCCATGAAGTACAAAGTAACTTCTTTGGCAAACTTGCCCAGGAAAAAAAGTGTGATAAGGTGAACTGACTGTCTCAACATGACCATACCTGTTGACTGGGACGTAAAACCACAAACCGAAACAAACATTTAACGTACCTCATTGGGTTGTCAAATGGGCTTATTTAAGTTTTAGGATAAACATGGTGTCTGAATATTTAGGCTAAATATAGACAATGAAGTCAACGAACAAAATGACAATGGGCGTAGATCATTATCACTTACAGCTTTATTCCTCAGACTTGCAGGATTAACAAGAAGTGGGGCTATAACATTCAGTTTTTATGTTTTATGTTTCATTACATGGTGTAAACCTGCTCATTTTAAAGAATGTTGACAGATACTTGAGATTAATGGGAATGGCCAATAGCCATTGTGAAATATTTTTTTTAAAAAAATTAACGAAAAAATGAGCCAGAATAAACAACTCAATCAATGATGGATAGACATCAATCAAAAACTTTCATTAGAGTCAACAAAACTATTCTGGCTCTTAAAATATCTAAGACTTACTTTACATAAATGGATACAGTAAAACTTGTCTTAAGCGGCAACTCAAAAAGAAGACAAGAAATTCGATTTCAAGACAGATTATCACTCAATGCAGGTCAAAATTATTGCAGCATTCTGCAATACTTTCGACCTTCACATAGCTACCATTTGTCATAAAGATCTATATTTTGTCTTTTTTTTAAGTGGCCAATTAAGAAAGGTTTTACTGTACATGAATATCACTGCCTATTTTTAAAACTGCATAGTGGTGAAGAATGATCTTATAAGGGAAGGGTTTGAGTAGCAGTGGAAAACAATTCAGTATCTGTGATAATTCAACAAGATGCAGCAGGTTTTCCATTTGAAATCTCCGCAGCTGAAAAAGCATTTGTTAGATGATCTCGAACAGTTGCATCGGCAATATTTGCAATGGAATGTTTCTTATGTGTTCATTTGAAATCCTACATTCCAGGATGGTTCCCCTCCCAAGAAAAAAAAGTGACATGTGGTATTGGTGGAGCACTGCAGGTGTCATCCATTAATACTGACATAAATTCATATCTTCTAATAATGGGAGAATTGCAAAGATGTATCATTTTTGCAAAAATGAAAATATTTTGTGGGTTCTTTCTGGAATTGCCGTTTGGGAAATGTCAGTAAGAACCCTAAAGAGTACTTTTTTTAAAAAAAGAAAAGAATTTCTCAAACATGTCTCCCTCTTTGGAACCATGAATTGTATTTTCGTAAGTTTATTGAGGGAACAAAAGGGACAATGTACAATTTATTTGTGATAGTACCTCACGACTGAACACCTTTGACATAATTTTACTGTGTTATGTCAGTATATGTGTTTATGTTTGTTATTATAGCTGCTGAGTTAGGTTATTCAGTTCGGAAACTGTCCGACGGATGTTGCCCTCATTCACATGTTGCACTCGCAGTGACTAAACTCTGTGAGTTTCTAACTGTTTAGGGTGCAACAGGGTTGAGTATTGAGGTGGAGAAGGTTTTGGAACTAGGGCACTGATTTGGTGCCGTAGTACCAGGATTTGAGATTATCATAGTTTCAGTTATTGAATAACCTGTAAGGAAATTGGAAAAAACTCTGTCCTAAGGCATTGCAAACCGCAGCTTTCAACTTGGCTCATAGCCAGTTATTCTGAAATTTTGAGGGTAAATTTTTTATCATTCTTTACAATGCATATATTTTGGGTGCTCTATAATACCCTCAATATATGATATGATGTAGATATAAGTGGGGAAATATGCTTGCTTATCTGAAGTCATGTGACTGCATGCTTAGACTTCAGTGGAAACTCCTATGAGACTGCACTAGTCTTGCCTCCAGATTAGAGAAGGGATTCCAAATTATATTCTTATTTCTCAACCAAAACATATGTTGTGGGTGCTCAAAAGAACCGTCTCTATGAGACGGTTCTTTTGAACACTCAGCACATATGTTAAGACTTATTGAAAAGACAATAAGCACAAGTTTACACTCGCTATCTGGACCTTTTCTAGTTACTGCTCTGAAGGAGTTTAACGTTGTTTGCAATGCCTTTGGACAGGACTATTCTCAATGAGACTCTCTTTTGACACTGCATTCCACTCCTTAATGACAAGGTTCTAATGGTGGAACTCAAACAAGTGTGCTTTAAACCGAGGGTAACCAGATCCATATTGTGTTACCCTCACAAACGGGGGGCATTAGTGCCAAGCTGACGAAGGGTCGGCTCAATTATTTTTTCCCCACAGTTTAAGAATATAGCTTCAGACCCAGATTTATAAAAAAAATCATAGAGGGGTGATTTTCCATTTGTGAATTAAGGTATTAAGATTATAGTTGAAAGTTAGTGTTACAGCCGGGGGGATTTGAGTGTAAATTCTGACTGGAAGAATTAAGTTTAATGTCTGAGTTTGAGGCTATATTCTTACACTGTGTGGTTACATTGTTGTTTATGATGAATGGCAAAGAAGACACTTATATTTTATAATAAAAAATTAATTTTATATGAAAATTGTGGTTGAAATTTTTATTGTTTTGATGAAGAAACTTGTAAATTTAGTTACTTTTGGAGAAAACTGCCCTTGATATAATCTTGTGCATGGCCTAGAGCAGGATCACTCCAGTAGGATTCAAGTAGGATTGAAGATCCCAATCATTGGATTGGAGTGTACAGTATCTTTATCAGTTTTCTCCAAAGTAACTTCCAGATCAACTGTAATATTCATTTGGGATCTGCAATTTAAGTTCAACCAAGCGAGTGCAATACTGACAAGGATTGGACACAGGGACACCAAAATGTAAAAAAAACATTGTTTTGAAATAATCAAAACTTGTATCCCAAAATTTTAATTCTTGTACTTGGTTTCTGTGGAAAGATGAAATAATATTCACAAATATTAGTATTGGTGAATGTCTGCTTGTGTAGACCCTAAGCAGCAGTTAACTCTGCAGTCTGGGTAATTTACTATGATTTTTCTTTCTCTTTTCAAAATCTTATTTTTAAAAAAAATATATATATCATGAATACCACCAGTTTGGGTCGACCTAGATAAGGAGCTAAATAAGTCGACAGGACTTATTGTAGTTCCATATCTAGGTGGACCCAAACTTTTCGCAAAAGTTAGCAGCAGATGACACTAGCAGTCAAACGGTTATATTGAAGCCTCTAGGGGGTAACTCTGGCCATACTGTTCATAATTTTATGCCATTGTTGCATCTACCCAATGTCTAACTGGCTTTGACCCACTTATGAATGAGGAATCTATCTACCCTGTGTCCTAACCAAATCTTACCATAGCCTTTTGGTGATGGCTATTCTCGTAAATTATCAGGCAAAATTTTCAAATTTTGTGTTGTGAACATGCTGCAAGACAAATTGTGAAACCCCTTTTCATTATATTAAATATCCAATTCAAATTGTAATTTGGAGTTTTGATAAATTGTAAATTATCTTATTAGAGAAGAATATTTTAACAAGAATACCCTGCTGACCCTATATTTTTCATTCAGAATACAGTGTAGAACCAGATCAATAGGCTTCTTTGAAGGGCCATTCTGAGTTCTAAAAACAAATGTCATAGATTTAATGTTGGATAAAAAAAAGAGGGGTTTCACATGATAAAGGTAATAAACCAAGTCCTATGTTAACTCTTTAGTTACCAGTCTCTACACTGAGTTTTATATGAGAGAAAAAATGTATCATATGTCAAAAAGTCATGAATTTTATCATCTGTTTTATATGACACAATTTTTATAAGCATTGAAAAAAAAATGAAATAAAATTGGATGTGGCAGGGAGAATGTATCATGCGATTTATTGGCATCTATTAAAGCAGCCGAGACTTATTACTTACATTGTATCAATAGAAGTCTCCATTAAGAAATGTAGAAATGATTTTACATGTATTTGAAACCTACTGCACTTATAAGTGCCAAAACTACAGTTTTGGCCTTTATAAGTGCAGTAGGACTAGTTGGCTCAGAAAACTACATTTTTGGCCTTTATAAGTGCAGTAGGGTTAATTGGCTCAGAAACTACAGAATTTGCCCTTTAATAGTGCAGTAGGGTTAATTGGCTCGGAAACTACAGAATTGGCCTTTATAAGTGCAGTAGGGTTAATTGGCTCAGAAACTACAGAATTTGCCTTTATAATTGCAGTAGGTGGGTTAATTGGCTCGGAAACTACAGAATTGGCCTTTATAAGTGCAGTAGGGTTAATTGGCTCAGGGATTGAAAAAAGTTGATGCCATTTGTTAGATTTTAAAGATCACGAATACCAATTACATTCTCCCTATAACGATCAAGGCTTGTTTGTCTCAGGGCGTTGTATACCTTGTGACAATGGTAGAAATTGTTTGCATTTGTAAAGTGATGAAATAAAGAAATAAAAGAGTGCCATCAAGTACTTTCTTGTTCTGTTCTGTTTTATTCCGAAGTTTTTGGTTTTAACTTCTCAAGTTTGTCCGGGAGACTAGGCCTCGAGATTGTAAAGCTTGAGTACAGTCTCAGACTCAAAATAAAGCGCAATGATTGGCTGCTTGTGGACACGTGTCCACAAGCAGCCAATCATTGAGCTTTATTTTGAGTCTGAGAATGAACTCAAGTTTTATAACCTCGAGGCAATGTCATGGCCCTTAGCTGTTGGTGGGATGATAAACTCAAATTCACTCACTGGCTCTACTGACCTAGATGTTTTTTAGCATATAACACCTTACCCATGCCTGCAGATTTTGCTTGGTTGGGTCGATGTTTTATGTTCCATTCATAAATTCTTCAGTCATATTGGAACTTCCTGGGATGAACCACAACTGTAGTTTTAAACATAGAATAAAGTGTTGCTCAAGATCACAACACACTGTTCCCCTAGTAAGAATCGAGACAGCAACCCCTCGAGTGCAAGACCCTCTACGCTCCTTTATGCCTGCAGATAATTTTGTTTCAATGTGTCACCAGACAGTCCGTTTACACTTTAATTGCCAGCCATCAAAAAAGCAAGTAAGTATGATCAGGAAATGCCACAATCACAGACCGCGGACCATCCCAATGCAATGTGAAGAAGAGACGCAGAAAACAGACAGCAACCAATCAGAAAATTTCGGCTCAATTCGTAAATCAAGCCTCGGATGTATGTAAGCCGTATGAAAAAGCTGCATTTTAATAGTATCATGTTGGTTCAGTCCTATTAAAATCCATTATTCTGATTTACCGAGAGGAATAAATGAAGTTCATGTTTTTTCAATATTTTATTGAAAAAAAAACATGAAATTCATTTCATGGAATGTTGTAACCCTTTGTTTCGCTGCAATCACACTTGTTATTGTGTTGGCATGGTTTCTGTGACGTCAGCGTTACGTAATCAAATTAGGCCCTCGATGTACATCAGAGGTCAAAGTCCACAGAATTGGCCGAGGCAGTTCCGATAGAGACAGCCACGGCACAATTAAAGTAAGGCAACCAACTCTCTCTCTTCCTTATCAAGCTGGTTACTAAACTAAAGGACACAGAGAACCATACGACAGCTCACATCCTCTGCCAGCGGAAAGCATGTCACCCAGGTTGTAGAATGAAGCTACCACCCCAGCTTATTATGTCTGATCTGAACTTCACTCTGTGGTCCACCGTCAGTAAGGAGGGAAGTTCCTCTTCACCATGCATGATCGTTGGAGCCCACTGCATTTCTATGCTCTCAGTGTTTGCAGCCGACTGCAGTAGGTACTCCTGCACGACAGACAGTGCATGGGAACTCACCTGAACTCTGAAGGAGGCCCAGGCCTGTACCGCAGATCATGGCATTTGTCTTTCCTGCATTTACCCTCAACCTCTTCTCCACGGCTTCTTTCCATATCAAAAGCCTCAGCGAGTAAGCAATAATTACAAGATCATCTGCATATAGGTCTGCCAAGGGAACTCCAATGGGGAACTCACGTGACAAGGCACCCATCACAATGACGAAGAGCAGGGGACTGAATACAAAAGCCATGGTGGACCTTCACCACAAACTCATTGCTATAACCATCAATGACACCGACATGGCTTCATGCATTGGCGTATATGTCCTTGACTAACTGCACAATCCATTCCTCAACACCTAGCTTTCTCAGCGCCCACTAGATAATATTTCAAGGGACTGGTCAAATATTTCTCCTGCAGGTGCAGAAGCGCAAATATTGCTTCTGTAGTGCCCATTCCTTGGACAAAGCCGAAATGAGAGTCGTCAACTGACACCACCTGTCCTATAAGATAATCAACAATCCTCTCTTGGATAATCATGACCTTTTTAGTCAGATTCGGGCCATGATAGTTGACTCTGTCGAAAAAGTAAGTGAGTATGATCAGGAAATACCACAATCACACACTGCAGACCAACCCACGACACTGTGAGTAAGAGCCAAAGATCACCAACAGTCACAAGACATCAGGAAGACAATTAAAGTAAAGCAACCAGCTCTCTCTTTCCCATCAAGATGCTTGCAACACTAGAAGGACATAAAGTACTGAATAACAAAACAAGAACTTAACACAGAACCCCCACAAACAATGGGAGCAACAATGAACCGACACCAACAGAACCGCCGATTGAGAACGGACAGCAGCCTAAGCCACGGCGTGCGGGGGGGGGGGGGGGGTGGGGGGGGGGTCTTAAATGCATTTTACTGGTACCAAATCTTTGTCCTAGACAAAATTGTTTAGCTCGTATGGAGTCTTCCTAACTATTGCGATGTTTCATCACAGAGAAACAATGTAATTAAATCAACATACGATGACGAAACAAAGACAAGGCTTACGGCTCACAGATAGAGCTAAAGAAAACCACAAGTTGGGCCATGATGGGACCAGCCAAAGGCAAGCATTAGACATCAGGCAACCGATTAAAGCTTTACGCCAGGGCCGTCATTGAGTCTGAGCCTGACGCACCGCCATGCAATTAAAGAGGGGACCATAGCTATAAACCATATTAACTTTTTATATTGTTTGATTATCTTTTTGAATTGATCACTCAAATTAGGTTTTCCAACAATTCTTTGAATTTTTAAACTATATCACCACAAAAATGAACTTAATCACCATAAGGTAATGGCTCTGATATGCCCTGTTGCAGAAGTTTTTTTAAAACTAATATTGTATTTAACAATCAACTCTGAGTGTCTGTGGTAGAAATGGGAAAATGCTTTACGAAATTTAAAATATCGATAACCTTGTTTTAATAACTTGGCTGTCAAAAATAGGGTTCTCTTGTTGAAGTCACTAACATTAGAACAAACTCTTTGCAAAGCGAATAAACTGTGAAATATATACATCATAGAATCACCATTGCCCTTGTAAAGACAGACAATGAACCTGCTCCTAGTCAGTTTTGACCTTGCCATCATGAATAATAGCGTTAGCAAGATCTTGGATCATGGTGTTACCTGTATCATCTGCTATCCTGATCATCTCCAGCTTTATACCTGATGGGCCTGCAGCTTTGCCCATCATCTTTGAGATGACTTTCTTCTCCATATGTTTTTTTAATGGCTTGTCGCTTAAAACATCATTCTCTTTCCTCATCTGCAAGGCGGACTTGTGGTCAATTCTCTCATAGACCATATTGTCTGTTTTGTGGCGTGCATGGTGCATCACACGTCTGGCGATGCGCTTGGCAGTGTCATATGATAACTGTGTACAGGTGGCAGCCTCCCATGCTTTAACCCTTAATGCGCCAATCGCAACAAAAGTCGTCTGCTTTTCTCGTCTGCTGAAATGTTTAAAAAGCCTCTATGGCAAACAGTGTGGACCCAGATCAGACTACTCCTATTATAGAAGCAGTCTGTTCTGTGTCCACGCTGTTTACATCTACTCTTAATTCGTCAGTAATGCTAGGCAATCATTTGAAGCAGACGACTTCAGCAGACGACATTTTCAGATGCATTTTTTTCTTGGCGCTTTAAGGGTTAAAAGCTTGGTGTTTGGCTGTGATGAACATCTTCTAAATCCTTATTCCATCACCGAGTTTCACGTCACCATCGGTAGGGCATAGTTGTATTATATGCCTCCTCTGTTGTCTGCAGTAAACTTGGCTTGAGTTTTGCCCAGATTTCCTTAGTAGTTGTAGCCGCTTCTATTCCCACAGTGGGCACACGTGCCTTGAAGACTTCCTGGAAGGGGCTACATATATGAGGATCTCTGAGCTTCCATACTGGATTGGGCAAATCAATGTCACACATCAGGAGTTGATGATGCAGAGTAAACTACTCTCCAGGGATCGCCTTCACATCCATAACAAGTTTGCACAGGCTCTTTCAAAATAAACACAGTCTATCTTGGGTTTTACTGTACATGTATTATCTGACCTGTATTTGATGAAGTGATTGTCACGTTTCTTGAAGCAAGTGTTATGTACGAGGAGTTCTATTTTTCAAGTAGCGAGTTTCGAGTAAGAAAAGCGAGTTTCGAGTAAGAAAAGTGAGTTTCGAGTAAGAAAAGCGAGGTTCGAGTAAGAAAAGCGAGTTTCGAGTAAGAAAAGCGAGTTTCGAGTAAGAAAAGTGAGTTTCGAGTAAGAAAAGCGAGTTTCGAGTAAGAAAAGTGAGTTTCGAGTAAGAAAAGTGAGTTTCGAGTAAGAAAAGCTCGAAACTCACTTTTCTTACTCGAAACTCACTTTTATAACTCGAAACTAGCTTTTCTATGTACAGAGTGCATATTCCAGACCCCGAGGTTATGAAACTATTTTCATGCTCAACTCAACTGAGCACGAAATTTATCCTGCTCAAAAATGTTAAAACGCCATCATTCGTAAGCATTTAAACATTTACTAGCATGATACAACTTATAGCAGGAAACTTCTCCATTTGTCGGTATTTTATTTTTATGGGCAGTTGAAATTTCACGCTCAATTGAGTTGAGCACGAAAAACGTTTTATAACCTCGAGGCCTGGTTCTTCTCACCCTCAGTATTAGGGTCTGGCCTGCCATTCCCACAGCCTCCATGTATTTCTTTGTAACCTGAGCCTGTACATTCCTATCACCACATGGAATGAGGAATTCCCATGCATGGATCACTGTAGTCACGGCACGTACATGTAGTTGGTCATAGAATAGATCCTTTACAGCATCGCTTAGACCGCACTGTGTCTCATAGAAAGACATGGAGCATACTAGTATTCCAGACTCGCTTTACCTCAAATACCTCTCTATTCATTCCTCAGCCACGAGAATTCCCGCATCAGCAGTACCCTTGTTGTTTCCAGACCACTATCATCAACACACACCGGGTAGGCGGCAATCGAAACCGCAATCAACTATCGACGAACGCGGATCAAAAATCGATAAAAACAGTGTTTTCGATTGCCACTTGTCGCCAGAGTGGCGACAAATGGCAATCGAATACTCTGTTTCTAACGATTTTGATCTACATTCCTCGATAGTATTGGGATTTCGATTGCCGCCTACCCGGTGTGGAACATTAACAGCAGATTTCCAGTAAATATATTTAAACCCACCATCACCACGACTCCTGTACCTAGTCTGCTAGTGTCCTTTTTTGTTTTGCAATTCTCTCGCAGAGAGAGAGAGAGAGAGAGAGAGAGAGAGAGAGAGAGAGAGAGAGAGGCTGTTAGTGTCCTGCGTCCTTTCCTCGCGGTGCCGCGTCTGGAATTGCGATGTGGTCATATATGTACTCACTTGCTTTCTTTCAGAGTTCCCAAACTGTACGTGCTTTTTGGCATTTTGTGGCAATGGTGCATCGAACGTATCACGCACACGATGCAATGCTCACTCCGAGTACATGGAATAACTCGAACACACGGGTGCTCGCCGAGCAACATCCTGTTATGTTGTTTTTCATAGCAATATTTAAGAAAAAATCATGTTTTCAAAAACCACAAAGTGTCACCTGTTTGACAACGTGACATTTTGCAAGCTGCTTGTTTCCATGGTAACATTTGGCGCTAAAACTGAATAAGTCTTTATTTCTGCTTCTGTTGCTATGCATGTATATCATTTTGTTTAAATACTATTAACATATGTTTTGGGTGCTCAAAATAACCGTCTCATTGAGATGGTTCTTTTGAGTACCTACACCATATATATGTGTTTGAGAAATAAGAATTTTTTTTTTGATACGCTCTCTTAACTAAAGACCAGGGCCCGGAATTACAATGCCTCCTTAGAGTTAAGAAGTTAAAGACATAGAAAATTTAGCAATAATACTGGTACCACTCATTATGATTCTCTCCAGGGGTCATACTGGACAGATCAAAGGCTAATCTTTATTAGGTGATTATGACTTCCTTACAGGGGGCAATAAAGTGGTCCCATGAAGGGATTAGGTATTTTCTGATAAAATATTGATCTTTATCTTAGTGAAAGAAATTGTGTTGCATACAGGTAAGTCCCCTCTTGAGGCCCCTTTAAGTTTGTGAGATACTGAAACTGTCCCTTATCAGTAAATTCACTAATGATTCCATATATCACAAAATATATGCCTTTAAGTATTGATCTTTCAGGATGCTAAAAATAACGTTTAAAACTGATTAAAATCAAACTAGTTTTAATTTTTCTGAAGATCACAATGATACCTTTGACCACAAATACCACATCGATCCAGGCAATTTATTAATTAGCATTTAATATAGCATGTTGAAATATCAATACTTAACTTAAAGACAAAGATTACTGTCCATTAGAGATCATTAAAGGATTAACTGATAAGGGACAGTTTTAGTAGCTCACAAAATTATAGGGGCCTCAAAAGGGGACTTACCTGTATAAATCACAATTTCAATCACTAAGATAAAGATCAAAATTTTATCATAAAATACCAAATCCCTTCATGGGGCCACTTTATTGCCCCTGTAAGGAAGTCATAATCACCTCATTACGACTGTCCTTTTGATCTGCCCAGTATGACCCCCTGGAGAGAGTCATAATGAGTGGTACCAGTATTATTGCTTAACTTTAAGGAGGCATTGTAATTCCGGGCCCAGGGCCTGCTTAGATGTTTTGCCGCACTTTACCATTACTTTCAATAATGAGAAGATAAATTGTTTAAAACATGTATTGCTCAGTTAGTATGTGATAATTCTATTTGTCGCCACAACCGCGCGAAATCCACAAACAGTGACGTATATTATAGGTCCCTAGTACAAATGAACCGCGACATGCGGGACCCGCAAAGGCTCAGATCAGTCTGCGCATACGCGCAGTCTGATCAGAGCATTTGCTTGTCGCTTGAAGAGTCTAGGACTCGTAGGCTACTGACCGAACATCATTTGGAGTTTTTAAGCTTAAAGGCAGGCTGCACAGGCTCGTATGAGTCTACACTTGATAGAATGCCACATTGTTAGAAATCACATGTCACGGCTAAAATATAAAACCAGGCCCCGACTTTATAAAACTTTTTTTCATGTCCAACTCAGCTGAGCACGAAATGTATCCTGCTCATAAATGTTAAAATTTAAATTTAAATTAAAATTTTAACATTTATTAGCATGATAAATACAACATCTGAGAGACTTAAAGCAAGAAACTTCTTCATTTGTCGGTATTATAGTTTTTATCAGCAGTTGAAATTTCGTGCTCAGATGAGTTGAGCATGAAAAAGTTGTATAACCTCGGGGCATGTACAAGTTTACTTCACCGTACATTTCACACAAAGGTTCATACTTGAGATCGAGAAGTCTCTTGTTCGAGCTCCAGAGCTGCGAAGCGCGAGGCTTATGTTTGTTTGTCTGTTTGTTTGATTTGATTCTTTACGTCCCATCAACAATCTTTCAGTTAAACAGGGACAGGCAGTTAAACAGGGACGGGTCTTCCTGGTTTGAACCAGTACTAAGCTAGGATAAATGTGTCTTGCTCAAGGACCACAACGCCGTGACACCGGGGAGGCTCGAACCCGCGGCCTTTCGGTCTCGAATCAAGCACTCTACCACTGAGCCACTGCGCTCCCTATATGAGCATTTTCACGAACTGCTAACGGACGGACGGACTCACACAGTGATTATAACTGGGTCGTGCAATAACGCATAACCGAAGCCACTTTGATGAATCTTTGCTGTGTGAAACGTGTATATGCGGGACGCTGTTCAAGGCACAGATCAGTCTGGGCATGATAATTCGCATACACTCCAATTGATAATTCGCATGTACTTTCCTGCCAGCCAATAGTGAAAGTGACGTCATGTTTTGTTTACAAAGTTATCAGGGACTTGATCTATAGATCACTTGTGTATTAATAATACGCATGTGATCAATCGATTCACGTTAGCTCAAGTGGTGTATACATGTAAAAACATGATGTCACTGTCACTCTTGGCTGGCAGGACAGTACTTGAAGATCCGCTCTTATTTGAGTTAATTATTTTTGATAGATTGTTTAACTCTTTGCATGCAGGGAATTTTTTCATGCTTTATTGTCACTTTTTCGTAAAAAAAGAATTAAAATAAAATTTAAAAAAACCCCACCAGAGTACCAAACGGATTGGATCCAGATCAGGACCAACTTTCTGTCGGTCCTGATCTGGGTCCAAACTGTCAATTAACATACGGCAAAAGTCGCCACTGGCAAGGTAAGAGTGCGTGTACAACGTCAGCGTCATTTTCACGAAGCAACTTTGACGCATCTTTGCGTGAGACATGTATGTGTATGTGGATCAGGGCGGGACATGATAATTCGCATGTACTGAATATTTCGCATGTACGCGAAGATCCGTTCTGATCTAAGTTAATTACTAAAATTGTTTTTTTAAATGTTCAAACTCCTACAAACAAATTTGAAGTTCAAGAGGGGTCACACAATGTATATAAACATGTACTTGATATTTGACACAAACAAGATATTTCGTCACCCGGTTTGTAAGTCAGTCATACCACTATAATACTAACTTGACCGATTTCTTGAACTTTAAATTATGCACACACACTTAAAAAACAACTTGACTCTTTACCTGCTTGCGACGACTTTTGCCGTCTGCTGATAACCTTTACGAACATACAGTTCAATCGTCCGGCCACTGCTTGACACTGGTGATCACTGACGGTATTCCTGAAAGATGTTTTTGAAAAAAAAGTGAATTCAATTTGGAAAAAACTGCAGACGACAAAATATTCCAGCATGCAAACAGTCCAGCTACTTGTATTGCATCATGATCAGCCAACCGGAAAACCAAAAATTGCTTACCATCCTATTAACTATCAGGGATGTAGATCAGGCAAAATAGTTTTCAGTCCTAGGGATAGAACCCGTTTGCTGATCAGCATCTGCTGTATATTTTATAGGCACCCTCCCTCAAAATGAGGTACAGCTACCGTGTTTATCTTCTAGACTGGTTTCGCAGTTTGTGTTCATTCCACAATAAAAAGCGGCAGCTTTTGTCGTCTGCTGAATGTTTGAGTAGCATTTTGACACAGGTCTGTTCTGGGTTTACACTGTTTGCCCCAATACTTACATAAGTCAAATAACTTAGCAAAATATGCAGCAGACGACTTAAGCAGATGATATTTTAAGATGAATTTTTGCAAGCGTTTTAATCGCAGCTGAAATTGTCTGCTGATGTCGTCCGGTTAATTCCCATGCGCACAATTCCTGCGTCGGAAAACAGGTCCTGTCTTTCCGACCATTTACGAATTCGGATCAATACAGTTTTCAGATACTCTTATATCAGATGGATATTTCTGGTGCATTTATTTACGGGATACCTGTGTATTCTAAATTTTCATTTGGGTAAGTATATCGTCGGTTATACGGTCGGAAATTGAGTTTTGCGGCGACGCGCGAGCGGAGCCGTTAAGCGTAATTTCCGAGTGTTATCCGACGACATTTGTCCCTAAATATGGGCATCTCCATTCGAACGCAGTTTTGTCTGAAAATGGAGCGTTGCATGCAAATAAGGCCGCACATCATCCATCGAAATGTAACGTTATTAATAATCACATCAAACTATTTTTGTCAGTGTCGCAATTTTTGACGTTGTCCAACCAGACGTGGGAGCGCAATAGCTCAGTGGTAGAGAGCTTGTCTCGAGTTCGTGTGGCTACGGGTTCGAGCTTCATCGGCGTCACTGCGTTGTTTCCTTGGGCAAGACGCATTAATCCTCTTTAGTACTGGTTCAACCCAGGAAGACATAACTGAAAAAATGTTGACTGGTACGCAAAGAATCAAGTCAAACAAACAAACCAAACAAAACAAAAGCAAGTGCATTAGAAATGAGGAAAATCTCGAAACGATGATATTTCTATAACACGCAAAGATTTAGATACACTGTCTAGTCTCTGTATCCGAGCAGGCTTGTTTGATTCTTATTTGGTCGGAAACCCTCGAAAACAGAGTTTCTCGCCACTATGTGATTTGTTAGATTGATAGTGTTCTTCATTCGGGAAAGTCCGCCACAATTCGACAATCGAATCATGGCTCGGGTGTATGTAATAGGCCTTGAGCTGGCTATAGACCCCCCTCCCCCCCCAGGGGGAATTTTGTACAGTATGATTTTCTGAAACTACATTATATAAGACACAAAATAAAAGATGTTAGCCCTCTGAGAGTGGCAGCGTTAACGTGTAACAGCACGTTATATACGTTACCCCCCAAAATAGCATTAAACGTCCCTGATAATGTCTCAACCATGAAATGTTCGTACATATTTGCATGCTGACACAGGTTTAGGAACTTCTTATAACACAGTTATATATTTTTAGTATTAATTTTACAAATGTCTTCAGTAATTACCATTGTATACGTTACTTAGTGTTTCCTGTGTTATTTCCGAGTATCAGTATGGTATTTATTGACAATACGTGTATTACATCTGTCACAGAATATAGTAACTCTATAAGGCTGCTACTAAAATGATTTAAAGTTCTTTATTATGGTCGCTTACACTATTTTTCAGGTCTATGTTATGTATGTTACCTTCAACATAGCATTTAACATTTAAGTTAATGTCTCTAACAAGCCCTGTTTATACTTATTTGCATGCTTGCACAGGTTTATTTACTTCTTTTAACAAGGTTTACCTGTTTTAAGTATTCCTTTAATAAATGCCTTGAGCTTTAACTGTTATGTGTGTTACCAAATGATACATAAGTTATTCTGAGTATCTGTATAGAAGTTATTGACGATACATGTATAAAGTCTGTCAGAGAATTTAGAAAATTTATAAGGCTGAAATAAAATGAAGTTCATTATAAATTTATGGTGACTTAAACTAATAATATAATGTGATCTATCAACCTTAGCTGTTTGCTCACATAAACAGTATAGATACCATGCATTCAAATCGGAAGTTCTGAAAGACAGTCACTGTGAAACAGCTCAGTTCTGGGCAGGTTATATGGATATAATTCAGATGGTGTTGACACTAATAAGGGCTACAAGGAAAACAACTTTGAATTGCATGTCATCTCTATCTGTATGCCTTGTTCCCAATGTGCATTGCAAACGATCACAACAACTACGCACAATATGTACCTGTGTAACTGATTACACTCATAAATTTGATACACATCGCAGATGCAAAGAACTTCTCGAACAAAATGGGTTTAGTGTGTCACAACCATTGGTTCTTTGCTTGAGAAATGCTTTTGACATAACTATCAGGCAAACAATAAAGAGGTATTATAGGCTTCAGCAACTAGAACTACGATTCGTACTACAGATGGAATGGTGTATTACTCATCACATCAGAGCTCAATATATTGAAACAACTCTTCAATGCACTGAAATGAAATATTCAATCAGCTCAGATGCAAAGTAGAATGAGTACTAGAGGCAGTTTCAGGCTTCACCAATCCTTTTAGTTTTAGTTTTGAAGATAATGAACAGTACTTTTTGTCTTTCGGTGTGCCTGATGAGCAGGGCATAGCTAAGGATCTTATTGAGGCTGATGACATTGGCAAGGAGGCTGTTTCAGACTCCATTGACTCACTTTTAGTTTAAAAAAATCTGTCTTTCACATCCCCCATAAAATGCTACAAGCTAATAAAGTTTTGATGCTTGCGAGGTCAAGCAAGAAGAAATTGTCCAATTTTCAAAACGTAAACAGCAAGATGAGAGCTTAAAGGAGTGTCTTTGGTAAGCATGACCTACTTTCTATTGGACATAATGTTGAGCTTGACTTGACACTGCCATTCCTTCTGGGACCTGTACCATGGTCATTGTCAACTTCTGATAAAATTTCCACCAAAACTGACAAGCCCAAACTTCAGCATGGCTTGCAATCACACATTGAACCAACATTAGATTAGCCATGTAGTGCTGCACATATCGTTGATGTTAATGCTGTAACTACAGAGCATAATAGCTTTTCCTGTCACATTCATGGATCTGATGGCACCAGTTTTCAACCAGGCACTAAAGGCAGGGCATGTTGGTTTTGTCACTGATACATATATACAATGTATAAGCAGCAGTCTATAAAGTCTTACAAACATTATCTCAGAGGATAACCTGGGTGTTTTTTTCAACAGTGGTGTATGCAACAAAAGGTGCACCTTCTGAATGTCAACAACATTGGCCAGAATATAGGGGAAGAGATCTACAGTAATACACTGTTTAACAGATTGTGACACTACCAATGTGCCGATGTGTTAATACCACGGAAAGGCTATTCCTATAAAACTGATAGAGAACCCCTCCCCCACTAGTTCATCAACATTCTAAGAAGGGTAGGAAAACAAATAAAGAATTGCTCTAGGTACTCATCAGTGATATGAAACCCTAACATGTGCTATGTATGTAACTGTGAATAAGCTGCAGTACGACATGGTTCTGAAAAAAGTACCAAAGCCATACACATATACTGACTATTTCAAATGACATGAACATGAGCCCTCCTCCACCCTGCTTTTCTGTCCTTAAGATGTACATACAAAGATTGAACTATCAAGTCTTTCCCATGAAAACAAGTGAGGCTTTCCAGATATGGACAAAATGTGTGGAAAATAAATGGGAAGGAAATTGAGTACCTCTGGGTGAAAGAAATCTTGATTGTACCCTAACAAAAGAGCCACAGAATTATATTTCACATTTTGTGTGATATGGGGTTACCATGTTCAAAACTCAACAACTCAAACCTTATAAAAGATAGAAACATAATATTCGCAATTTCCAAAAGGTACATAAACATTCTTTAATACAAAATGAGTTAGTAAGCACATTCACATTAAAAATATCAAACTATATTAGTTTCGTAAATCATTTATATAGGAATAATGAAAAAAGTAACATACGTAAAACTTTAGGGTGCATATTTGTTTTCAAAGGTCCATATCTGTGATGCAAAAAAAGCTTACTTGGATGATATAGCCAATTTGGAAATCTTACCTTATGGTTTGCACTTTTCAGAAGTCATTTGCTAAAATTATCAAAGATGTTGATGGGTAAAATATGTAATTGGCTGTTACAGGGTAAGGGTGCCATTGCCAGAATGCTAGCATATTGCAAAATCCTTGCAAGATAAATCTGATAGAGGAGTAATAAGTTGTTAGGAAAATTCTTTAAAACCCTTGGATAAAATATGAAGATATGCTCTAGAACTTCTACCTGATCAGTTTTCTTTGATCTTTTAAGTTGTTACTCGCACATTGCACTGAATGTTACAAACTTTCCATGAGTATTATGTCAACTATATTTGATGTCTCTATAAAAGAAAAGAGGGTTTATGTAGTTTATGTTGTGAGTTACTTCCTCAGCAAATGAGCCAGGGTAAAAAGAAGTACATGGACCTGTGCCAGCATGCAATTAGTACAAGCAGGTCGTGTTGGAGACCATATCCTGAATGTTTGATGGTATTCAGAGAGTAACGTATGTAACCTGGGCTGTAAAATAGTGTAAGACACCATAATAAGGAGTTTTAATTCATTTAAATAGCAGCCTTATAGATTTACTATATTCACTGATGGATGTAATACATGTATAGTCAATAACTGCCATACAGATATTTGGAAATAACATATAAAACACTAAGTAACGTATACAATGGCAAAAACTCAAGACATTTATAAAATAAATGCTAAAATTAATAAACTGTGCTATAAGAAGTTCTCAAGCCTGTGCCAGACTTCAAAACGTGTGAATATGTCAGGTTGGAGACATTATCAGGAAAATTTAATGTTATTTTGCGGGTAACGTACGTAACATGATGTTACCCGCTAACGCTGCCACTCTCAGAGGGCTCACATATTTCATTTTGTGGCTTATATAATGTAGTATCTGGAAATCATAGTGTGCGAAATTCCCCCTGGGGGGAAGTGGGGTCTATAGCCAGCGCCAGGCCTGGAGAATTACATTTTACATTTTCCTGTGATATGGGGGTACCATGTTCATCATCTCATAACTCAAAAAGTATATAAGATAGAAACAAAATGTTTGCAGTTTGGAAAAGGTAAATAAAAATTCTTTAATGTAATACCAAATTAATAAACATAAACTGGTTTCAATAAAATTTAAGACAAACTATATTTGATGCATTTATCATTTAAAAGGGGGTTCAATGAAAAAATGTAACATACACTACATTGGGGCTGACTAAATTTGTTTTCAAATGTCATTATCTGTGGCCCAGTAATAGCTTATTTAGAAAATATAACCAATTTGGAAATTTTACCTTATCTTTTGCATTTTTCTGAAGTCTTAAGAAGAATTTTAATTATCAAATATTTTGTAGGGTAACGTATGTAACAGGCTGTTACAGCTTAACGCTGCCATTGTCAGAGGGCTAACATGCTGCAAAATTCTTGCAAGACATTAAGCTTCAAGAAAAATATGGTCTACAAAATTCCCCCTGGGGGGGGAGGTAAACCATATCCAGCCAGTGGCCTATAAGGGGCATTACGCGCAGTACTATGTTCGAAAAAGCTCCATTTTGTTAGCCGGAACTGGCGTATGTAAAATTAGTTCTGTAACATGTGGGTTCAGTTCTATATAATATCGATATTCTTATTATCCGAAAAGTTTAATCAGCAGAATAAATGAAGTTTATGTTATTTCAATAAAATATCGCTTTAGCGATGTTTTATTGAAAAACATAAACTTCATTTAAGCCGTTTGTTTTGCTGCAGTCACACTTGTTATTGATTTAACATGGTTTCTGTGACGTCAGCGTCACGTTATTTAACGTCAGCGTCACGTTATCATCCGCGTTATCAAAGTAGATCCTCGATACACATCCGTGGTCTGATTCCACGGAATTTAGCGGAATTGGCCGAGTCAGTTCCGATTATTCCAGCCGGTGCCATAGTATGCCAGGTTCTCTTCATAATCTTATGCGTACCATATCAGCACAATGGCCGTATGCGTTCTAATTTGACTATATGGATAGGACATTGACACGGGACTATTTCATACAAGGCGCAAAAATACAGAAGAGATTTGATCAATTTTCGGCCAATGCTGTCTGAATGCAGTCGTTGAGTGCAATCGCGTGCTGTCGTTAGAACGATCACTGCGGAAACCAATGTACACCACTTTTATCGCCGATCTTTGTACCGTGTTGCGATATGACTATATCGTATAACATGAACCCAAAGAACGGGGTGTATGCTGAATTATGCACGCATACGCCTCTTTTATTCCATTCTCCCACATACTGCACCGGTTGACATCCTATCTGCACTAAACACATTGTCTCATTTTTGAGACAAATGATTGAGTACAGATCGGATGTCAGATTGATTACGCCATTGTCGTATTGTTTACTTTACAGGAGAGTACGGCCTCGGTTGATCACAATGAAAGACCGGACCTCGGGTTTATAAATTTTTTTTCATGCTCAACTCAGGTAACCATGAAATTTCATCAGCACATAAAACTAAACTGCAGAAAAAAGACTTTTATTGCTTTCAAACTCTCAAATATTGTATTTATCAAGCTGATAAATGTTAAAATGCCAACTTTTGTTGGCATTTTAACATCTATGAGCATGATACATTTCATGCTCAGTTGAATTGAGCATGAAAAAGCTTTATAATATCGAGACTGGTAGTGGGTAGCACTGGGGAGAAATATTGCGCCTTGACTATGGAGAAATACACAGGGGAAAGATCTTTCCATAAACACATGAAAATTTTCCAATGTTGCTGCTCGTACTGTTGTTGCCAACGTTACTTACACACTATTGCTGCCGTTACTGTTGATTTCACCGTGACCAATTTCACTGCTTTTACTGCTACATTGTAACGCGACAGCTTTTGCTGCTGCTGCTTTTGTTGCCAACGTTACTTAACCACTATTGCTGCCGTAACTGTTGCTTACACAGTAACCACTTTCAGTTCTCTTACTGCTAACGTGACAGCTTTTGCTGCTGCTGCTGCTGTTGCAACCAACGTGTCAACTTTTGCAGCAATTACTGTTGCTGTCAACTTAACCACTTTTGCTGCTTATGCTACCACTTTGACCACCTTTGATGCAGTTACTGTTGCTGTCAACTTAACACCTTGGGTGCAGTTACTAGTGCTGCCAACTTCACATATTTTGCTGTAAGAACTGTTGCTGCCAACTTGACTACTTTTGCTGCAGTTACTGTTGCTGCCAACTTGACCATTTTGCTGTAATAACTGTTGCTGCCAACTTGGCCGCTTTGCTGTAATAACTGTTGCTGCAACCTTGACAACTTTTGCTGCAATTACTGTTGCTGCCAACTTGACAGCTTTTGATGTAGTAACTGTTGATGCAAACTTGACCGCTTTGCTGTAATAAATGTTGCTGCCAACTTGACTACTTTTGCTACAGTTACTGTTACTGCCAACTTGACCGCTTTGCTGTAATAACTGTAGCTGCAACCTTGACAACTTTTGCTGCAGTTACTGTTGCTGCCAACTTGACCGCTTTGCTGTAATAACTGTAGCTGCAACCTTGACATTTTTGCTGCAGTTACTGTTGCTGCCAACTTGACAGCTTTTGCTGTAATAACTGTTGCTGCCAACTTGACTACTTTTGCTGCAGTAACTGTTGCTGCAAACTTAACAGCTTTTGATGTAATAACTATTGCTGTAAACTTGACAGCTTTTGCTGTAATAACTGTTGCTGCCAACTTGACAGCTTTTGCTGTAATAACTGTTGCTGCCAACTTGACTACTTTTGCTGCAGTAACTGTTGCTGCCAACTTGACAGCTTTTGATGTAATAACTGTTGCTGCCAACTTGACCGCTTTTGCTGTAATAACTGTTGGTGCAACCTTGACAACTTTTGCTGCAGTCGCTGTTAAGTTGATAACTTTTGCTGCATTTACAGTTACTGTCGAACTTGACCACTTTTGTCGCAGTACGTTGCTGCTTGCGTGACTTCTTCTGTTGTAACTAGTATCCCAGTCACGGTCGTAAATGTTAGACTTTGATTAAAACAATACTACCAAAGTCCATTAAGTTACTTGGACTGGTAAATATATATAGGATATAAATCCCTCACATACACGCAGCATCTGAGAGTTTGAAAGCAAGAAAAGCCTTTAATTTTCAACATTTTAGATTTACCATCTTTACTGTAGTAATTTTTTGTCCAACTGAAGTACAACCGTCACTATTTTGCGAAGGACATGCAAATATAAGGGTGTAACTCTTTATTTTTTTCAAAAAGTATTTAGTATCTCAGTCACGGTCGTAAATGTTTGATTAAAGCATATGAGCCGTGACATGTGATTTCGAACAATGTGGCATTTTGAGATGTGTAGACTCAGACGAGCCTGTGCAGCCTCCTGTTAAGCTTAGAAACTCCAAAAGATGTTCAGTCAGTAGCTTAAAACTCATAAAATATTCAAGCGACAAGCAAATGCTCTGATCAGACTGCGCGTATGCGCAGGCTGATCTGAGGCTTTGCTGGGCGCACATGCCACATTGTTGGAAATCTCATGTCGCGGACTGGAAAAAAATATATACAGGACAGGAATTCCTCAACTTTTGTAGTATCTTAGAGTTTGAAAGCAAGAAACGTCTTTAATTTTCATTTTAGATTTTATGAGCAGTTGAACTTTCATGCTCAGTTGACTTGAGCATTAAACATTTATGACCTCGGAGTCTATGCTAGGTCGGAATACTTCACGGAAACGTACGACTAACGCGGGGATATCAGTCTTAAGTCACATATTACTTCATTTATTTCGATAACCAGTTGTTTACGAACACTTCACCGTACCCGCTTAATCCCATATCAGCCCATAATATACCCGAAATGAACGATTTAATGTGTTTACAATCAGGGTCATACTATATAGCGTCCCTGTTTCAATTTTTGAAGGTGGCGAATGGTTTTTGTATTGAAAAATTATGCAAGTTATAGTCATGTTTACCAAAGAAACAGTGTAGATCCTGGTAAGCCACCTTATCTCGCTGCATTCTAATTTGGTCTATCGATTTTCGGGACGATAATGTTACTGGGTTAATCTATAATCCAGCTGACTATCTCACCGATATTTTTTTAGCTCTTTCAAAATATATTTACCCATCCGTGACTCGTCAATATTGACATACTCGGTCGCGACATTTTAAGGCCATGCAGAGCTGATCAAGGTGAAACCAATGTCAAGGTGCATGTTTTGGCCTTAAACCTTAAAGGATCTTTAAAAAGCGCCATCCACAAAAAGTTGTCTGCTTTGTCGTCTGCTGAAATAACCCACTGCTTGCCTCTTCACTTACAATAGTCAATAATGACTATGTTAGCAAATATATGCAGCAGATGACTTTTCAGGTGCCTTTTTGCAGGCTCTTAAAAGGTACAACCGCTGGAGTAAGCACAGTTTAGTTGTCAGCTCATTCTTAGAAGTGTTATAAAGTGCACTTGGCTAAAACACTGCCAGGTTCTATTGAATAGCAAATCTACGCAGAAAACGGGTAGTGATTAGTCAGTTTTAAACTTTGCAATTTTGCATTAGAAAAAATGGCGGGGAAACGGTCAGCGGTTAGAATCATATCATTATCTTTAATAAACACAGGGGGTTAACTCAGTCACAGTGCGGGGTGATTCTTTATGACAGTTGTCAATGATGCTTTATGAAAGGGTTACAGGTGCTTTATGATTTCCTTAATCAGTTTGAGGTAGGTGATGGGAAACCGCATTAAACGTAAGATTCTCGAAGCCCGAAAGTATTTTATTTTTATTAATTCATATAATTGAAAAGCTAATGGTTTTACTCTGTCAGTCTTTGCGATGATAGTTTATGTGTCAGGGATTAATGAGCGGTTTAATTCAGATATTGTTAAAACCTATAACAAAAATCAGTATATTTATCAAAGTACATATTCCATCAAAGATAGTGTGCATACAACTTCAAGTTCAATCTAAATGTGATAGAAAAAATCAATTTTCTCCTCATGTAAAACTATAAATGGCTTATTTTAAATGACTAATATTGACAAGCCAAAAAAAAGTGGTAAAGAATCAGTAACATATTTTGGTAACAGGTTCTTTACCTGTACGAATGATGGATAACTGGTTCTTTATGAAAGGGTTCGGATGCTTTATGAAAGAATTTGCAAAGATGTTAATGGTTCTAGAATCAAATATCAAGGCAATTAGACCTTGTACTGAAGCCCTGACTTATTTATTGATAGAATTAAGACTTAACGGCACAGTCAACAATATTTCTGTCATGCTAGGACTCCTCCAAGAGACAGGGAGAGACTAAAAGGGCCCAATCCCATCCAAATTTGCCACAAGTCAAGCAAATCACGCCCTATCATTACGATTAAGGTTAAGATTTAGTTCAATATTATATCAGTGATGCCGAGACATAGTCTCTGATTTCGTTTAATTTAACTGTTGTTTGATTTGAATTGTTGTCTATGGTTAACAGCTGTGGTCAACTTAACTACAGTGTTCCTATGCAAGCCTACTGTAGGGCAGTTTACCATTACTTTTGCTTATTCTTATACAAGTAACTGGCAACTTGGTCTTCTTGAATCATCAGGAGAGGAAACAACTCTCCATGAAAAATATGCTGGGTGCGATCTCCTGTCTGCTTGCATATTAAGCAGATAGGCAACTGACTGAGCTACAGAGTTCAGATTGTTAGCTAAGCATCGCTTGTGCGTGTCCCGAGGGTGGGGGACAGCGGGTTTGCATCCCACCTGCAAGATCACAAGTTGTTTCCTTAGAAATACTGTTATTGACAACCTCGAGAAGACGTAGGACCCCTTGGGTCCAACTTCATCGAAAAGGAGGACAGGTCCGCACTGCCCTCTGTGAAAAAACTAAAATAGATTTTTCAGGACACCCAACCCCCCAGACAGAATTTTCTGGATCCTCCCATGCATCATAAATATCCAAACCCTGCTATCAGCATCCAGTACTGTAGCATTGTATCCGGGACATCAATATGTCTTTTTCGAAACTCCCAAAAGGAGTATGCGTAGGATTGATGGGGTTGGGGTGGCTCAGCATATTTGGAGGGACTTCACATGAATTAGTGAGAGTTGAGCCTGACAGGGCAGAGTAGGAGCAGTTGGTTTGCTCGTTTGCTTGTTTTGACTTGCATGGCTTGATTCTTGACGCCCGAGTCAACAATCTTTCGGTCTTGTCGGGATGGGTCTACCTGGATGGATCCAGTAATAAGCAGCCGGTAAAATACCTGTTTGCTTTAATATTTTTCATCCCAGTCGGATCGGGACGATTTCTTATCCTTCTGTTTTATACCAGTTTCGGTGTCTTGCTCTAGGACACAACACAGTGACTCTGACGTCTGTGAGTCTCGAACTAGCAAACCTTCAATTGAGCCACTGCGCCCCACACATGCATGAAAGATGTAGGCAAACACTGTACTCTTTGTAGGCTACAAAGGCTTGGTCCCCCTTCCCCGCATCCCGACAAAAATTTCAGGATCCGCCCTTGAATAGCGTTTGATGTAGCACGAAAAGTGATTATAGCATACAAACTGGCTCCAAGGCGCTCCGTGCATTTTCTTCTTTAGCTATAAAAGCTAGCTAGACTTGAAATATTGGGTGTAGTTTTTAAAATTGACAGAAAACAACATAGATGCGGACAAATCTGCACCATCTGTCTGCAAAAATGCAAAAAACATGTCTTCATTCGGTGAGTGACAATCAAGCATAAAAGTCAAAGGATGTCTGGGCTTATGTCTGATGCAACCTCAAAAAGCTAGCCAAAAACTGCATTTGATCATTACACCCAAGTCGGCTGCTGCATATATTTGTTTAGATTATTAACAATTATATTAGCACAGGCGCAAACTGTAACAGTCTGTTCTGGGTCTACATTGTTTGCCTAAGACGCTTCAAAAACATTCAGCATTCAGTTGTAATTGGCAAGAGGATCAAATTATCGATGTCCATGCACGTTAGGAGAAAATATTTCTAGTCTTACGTTTTTTGGGCGAGGTACTTCTATTACAGAGCGGACACGATTAAATTCCAAAATCTACAATTTTCTGTTTTATTTATTTATTTATTTATTTTTTTAAAAAAGAGAGGGTAAAACAGAGTTAAAGTCCTTGTGTATTACACGTCGTCTAATGTTGATTGATATCTGTTTCATGAAGATGTCTTAAACTGTTATTGAGATGGACAGACATCTGAGTTGAAGTTGTTACCTTGAACTTGGGAGATGGTGGCTGAGATTTGTGCCAATACATTAGATTCCGCACCAGGTTTGAGCGAAAGTTGTGTCCTTGACTTTGGGAGTTGGTGGTTAAGTGTTGTATGCGACACACCTTCGCGGGATCAGTTATAACCATGTGAAGTTATAATCAAAATATAATGAGATTGGCCTACCCGGGCACGAAACCCATATTTACAGCGTGGCTCACAGATTTTATGTCAATGCTGTAACTAAATTATTATTGATATCGATACATATGCGCTTCCGAGAGTAACCCTGTCTGTGTTGGTTGCGAACAAGAAAGGCACAGACCAGCTAGCGCATCCGCGCAGTCTGATCAGGGCCTTTGTAAATCGCTTATTGGAAAGTATCATATATAGATGTCACATAGCTACAAGCAAAAATTTAATTTTCTAGCAAGTCTCTGTGGCTAAGCAGGATGGTTTGAATCTCACTTTGTCGGAAATACCGAAGACAGGGTTTTTTCGCGTCGCGGTCGAATTATAAAGTCTGATGAGATATGATTTTTTATTCATATGTTTTTTTTATTTTATTTTTATTGATATTGATGTATTTTAACTAAATCATCATTCCTCTAAAATACTTCTTCGTTTGCCTTTTCTTCTTCTACTATTTCAAAGAAGTTTGAACAGACGTAAATTAGTTTTCTGGACAGCATAAGATAAGATGTGAAATGGTAGCTCTTGCTTGTTTGTTTGATTTGATTCTTTATGTCGCAGTCAACAATCTTTCAGCTATGTCGGGACGGGTCTTCCTGGGTTGAACCAGTATTAAGCAAGGATAAATGTGTCTTGCTCAATGACTCAACGCAGTAACGCCGGTGAGGCTCGAATCCGCAACCCCTCGGTTCTGAGTCAAGCACTCTATCACTGATTTGGAATGGTAGCGGTTGGTATGGATTCATAGGGGCAATATTAGCATCTACGACGGACATCAGTCCAGTGGTACACCTTCATGCTATCGGTAATATTCATATGAGGGTATAATTTTATTGGGTCCCGTAGCTCAGTCGGAGGCAAGCTCAGCTGTTCATCAAGGGTTCGTGAGTTCCATTGCGACCCAACCAAAGTCCATTATTTCCTGGAGATTGGTCATGAAAACAGATATATACAAGTACGTTCATTCGCCACCTTCCGCTGATTCAAGAAGGGTTCTTGTCAGTTTCAAGTGAAAGTATGTGCAAAAAGTACTGTTTTATACCCCTATTCCACACAGGGCCCAAATCCCACGAATCGCCACGAATTGACAAATATTTGGATTCGTTGGCTTAAACGTACTCAGTTCGCGAAGATCTTAATAATATCTGAATCATACAATCCGTAGTCAGTTCTTGCAATTCGTAGGCCTATCGGGAATTGGGATAAAAAAATTTGAACTGTTCAAAACTTGGCCACCAATTCCCCGATTCGAAAAATCGTGCTTGATTCGTAACAAATTCCTAATGCATTCTTGGACATTGAACCTAAATCGTAATCGATTCGGATGCGTTCTTAGGCATTCGTAGCTACTCTCAACTCATTCGTGGGTAATCGGGATATTAAGACAAGCAATGAAACCAAGGAAGAGATCGTAGAAGGACTTTCCCTTAGAGTAACTACCCCATCACGCACATACCCCAGGGGGGGGGGGGGGTACTCAATTTTTTCCGTATACGTAGGCTCGGACCCAGCATCTACCGTTCACCCAAAAAAAATATCAGGAATTTCAAGCACCCCAAAAAATATTTGAAATTTTAGCAACCCAAAAAAATATCCCAATTCTGTACCTTGACCTTAAAAAAAGACCCTAAAATGCATAGAAATAACCCTCAAACTAGCCCAATTTTGTGATGACCCCCCAAAAATATCCACAAAATCTTCACACCCCCAAAAAATATTCATTTTTCTCAAAACCCAAAAAAATATTGAAATTCAGAATTTTGAACCCAAAAAAAATGGCCCGAGCCTACGTATATGTGAAAATATCAGAGTACCCCCCCCCCCCACCCCCTGGGCGCATACATTCGACCCAGTCCTGGAAGTTGAAACAAATTTGGCAGATTCAGGAGCACAATCAGGATCAGTCAGTAGCTCCTGGCTGGTGGTTTTGCTGATGGTGAGCTACCATATTTTCCAAGTCAAAGAGCCAGGGCCAGGGCCTCTCGACATTAACGTACTTGTTTTCTTCTAGCTATATAAGTAGCTGTTTTAGACACTCAAGTTGCAGGATCAATTCTACAGCTGATAAACGAGGAACGTTCATTTTGGAACTGATCCCCCTCCCCCCCCCCCCCCCGCGAGCATGGATGGGCTTTTTTATAACTGTCGTGAGAGGTGAGAGAAAATCTCGCGAATCATCACGAATCGTCGCGGATTTTTGTTAATTCGTACCCAATTCGTGCTGCATTCGGCGTATTCTCAACTAATTCGTGATCTATTCTTTAACTTATTAATAAGGTTATTGTACATCGTAGTGAATTCGGCACTCAGGCCGAATTCAGACAAATCCCGCGAATATTCGTAACTGAATCGTAGAACATAACGAATGAATTGGGAAAAAAAATACAATTCTCCACGAATCCTAACATCGATTCTTGGTGATTCGGGGATTCGTGGTCTGTGGGGAAATAGGGCAAGCTTGCCCAGTAAAGTGTGGGATGCCCTAACATGACCAACACCACCAAAGATATTTGTACCGGGACACTATGCGCGGATCCAGGAATTTTTGTTAGGGGGGGGGGGGGTCCAGGCTCCTCAACTTATTTTACAGTTTAAAGAGGGGGGTCCAATGGTTTTATTACACATTTTCCAAGGGGGTCCAATTTTTCTCAGGGGTGGGAGTTCAATAGAAACCCATATAACTATAACTTGTGATTTTCCAGGGGGGTCTGGACCGCCTATCCCCCTCTGGATCCGCACATAGACATTGTGGCATTTTGGCACGAATAGGCTCAGACGAGCCTGTGCGGCCTCCTTTTAAGCTAAGAAACTTCAAATGCTAATTGATCAATAGGTTTTAAGCAACTAGCAAAGGCTCTGATCAGACTGCACATATGCGCAGGCTGGTCAAAGCCTTTGGTGCTCGCACATACCACATTGTTGGAAATCTCATATTGCGGCCCATTTATTGGTGCAAAAAATGAATTACGGCTGTATATCAGGACGAAATTGCATTTGTCTCATAAAGCACCTGTAACTTCTTTCATAAAGATTATGTTACAACTTTCTAAAAGAACCTGTAACCCGAATTTTAGGCTCATAAAGCATTTGTAACCTTTCATAAAGAACCACTAACTTCTAAAATTTTTGAAATTGGCTAAAACGTATATTTAACGAAGAATTTAAGCTTCAGATACCAAATATATAATATAATGGTTCGTTTCCAAGCATGTTTTGCTCGATAAAACTATGAAATATACCCATATGGCATTTGTTGCAACTTAGCATCTCTATTGTAATTGGTGAATTGTTGGACAGCTAAACTATATGATAAATGCATAGACTATCATAAAACATGCTGCTTATATGTCTTTTAACATGATTTGACTCTAAAACTGTCTAATATAACCATTTTCACCCCATTTCTGGCATGAGCATCGCATCTTGTTAAGAATCATTAACCCAAAGTAAAGAATCTGTAACCCTTTTCATAAAGCATCATTGACAACTTTCATAAAGAATCACCCCGCACTGTGACTGAGTTAACCCCCTGTGATAAAGGTACGCGTTGATTGCACAAAATACGAAACCTGTGCAATTTGCACAGGTTTCGTATTCTGTACATTTCACTCATTTCTAGTATGCAATTAGAACAAGCACGTGCATTGCATTTCAATACACTTTACCCCCCCCCCCCCACAAAAAACAAAAAAAACAAAACAAAACAAGAAAAAACAAAAAAAAAAAAACACGAAAAGCAAACCCCACCCCCCCACCCAATAATAAAAAAAAAAAACAAAAAAAAAAAAACGAACAAAAACAAAAAAAAACGGCTCATTCTTGAAAGTATTGGTAAAATACATCTGGATTTTAACCGCACAATGCTAAAGAAGTTCAAATCAACCACATACACTGTAAAAATACCAAGAACCCGGAAGATGCGACAACTGAGCTGCCTCCCGTTTTGGTGTAAATTTACACTTATTTTCCTACTTAAACAATTTAAGGCCAATATTTCTCCAGTGATAAATGTTAAACATTTCTGACTGTTATTGTTGTAGGTCTACACGTAGTTATTCTTTTGGTCAATACAATAGAACAGAACATACAGTAAAACCTGTCTAAAACGGCCACTCAAAAATAGATAAAACAAATATCTTAATGACAAATGGTAGCTAAATGAAGGTCGAAAGTATTGCAGAAGGCTCTCATTAGGTCGAAAGTATTGCAGAATGCTCCCCTTTGAGCATTCTGCAATGCTTTTGACCTGCATTAAGCGATAATTGATCTTGAAAACCAATTTTGGGCTTTTTGAGAGGGGCCGTTTTATACAGGGTTTGCTGTAGTTGTTATCTTGGTCAATACAATAGAACAGAACATACAGTAAAACCTGTCTAAAACAACCACTCAAAAATAGACAAAACAAAGATCTTAATGACAAAAGAGCGAAAGTGTTGCAGAAGGCTCCCCTTTGGTCGAAAGTATTGCAGATGCTTTTGACCTGCATTAAGCGATAATGGAGCTTAAAAATCCAATTTGTGGTCTTTTTGAGAGGGGCCGTTTTATACAGGGTTTACTGTAGTTATTATCTTGGTCAATACAATAGAACAGAACATATCTTTCAAAGCTGTTGAAGGGCTACACCAAGATCAGTGTCATTTCAGCTGCCATTAAATTTGGCGTTAATATTTAGGCGAGATTGCGGTCATCAAACTATTGCAGCTCTGCATACTGTCAAAGTGACACAAATATCAACCCCAAGTAAGCGGTCACCAAACTATTGCAACCCTGCATACTGTCAAAGTGACACAACTATCAACCCCAAGTAAGCGTATAAATGAAAAATTGTTGTCTGGGACCTAAAGAATCAAATCAATCAAACAAACAAATACTTCCATAGTTCCGGGGTTCTTTAATAAATGCTTAAAATCATGCCCCTTCCTCCCAATGAGGAATTTAGTCTCTAATAACATTGATCAGAGAAATGTGCACGCCAACCTAGTGACCACACTGGTAAATATATACGTCGATTTGGTGGTATTTACGCGTATTGTCGGTACTTCATAGACCGGAAGTGGTAGATATTGGTGTTAATACTATATAGAAAAACATGCCATATGCCTAAAGGACTTTAGACTTCAATCATTTTTAAGTATTCAGTATGTGCAACAATCATCTAGATCGGTACTCGAATCTATTCCTAAATGCTTACATAACTCGCCATGTGCATGCCGAATACTTAAAAATGATCTAAATTCTATAGTTGTTTAGGCATGTGGCATGTTTTTCTATATAGTATTAACACCAATATCTATCACTTCCGGTCTATGAAGTACCGGCAATACGCGTCGACGTATACATTTACCAGTGTGGTGACTGGAACCAAAAAATATCCACTGTTATATTTCAAAAATCATGATAAAATATCATTGCCCGTTTTTAACAATACCAGTGGAATTCCAGAGGTATTTAACCACTATTCAGCAACAAAACAGAGGAATAATAGTGAAACAATTCTGAAGGAAAAGTCACTGTCATTTTCATTGGTAAAACAGTGAAACAATACCAGTGGTAAAATCACTGGTTTTTCCATTGGAATTCCACTGGAAAAACCAGTGAAAAAACAGCGTTATTTTTAACTCCATTGATTTCCAGTGGAATAACAGTGAATAACGATGACTTTGATAATAGTCATTGGAATACCAATGTGAAACACTGGTTTTACCACTGTTATTACAGAGACATTTTTGTGGGGTGTAGGGGAGATTAGGGTAATCTCGGACTCGGATATTATCAGTTTTCATTAAATAAATCAATAAAAAACGTAGTTGTGTTGCTTTCTCTTTCTTTGTTTTGCTCCCACCCTATTACCGGATCGTTATGCTTATTTATATCGAGATGAGTGCCTTATGACCATTGCCAGATGACGTTTCTAGACTAGTCTCCTTTGAAAGCCAAGTTACCAACGCAGGCAAGTTTAAAATGAGCCACTTCTGCTGAGGTTCCCAATGATCGTATGACAACAAAAACAGCCTGTTTATTACTCATGCAGAATGTTTTATTATTTGTCAGAAAGTAAAACATATCTCAATAAACCTACAAAGCAGTTGTGTCCGAATTTACCATGGCCTAAATATGGGCAAAGGGTAAACTCGGACAAGCATTGTTTTAATTTGTTTACCTTTTTAAGCATATGTTGTTGCACCTCCAGAGCAAGAATCAACACTAGGCTACATGTAAAATATGCTACCAACAACTTAAAATAATGTATTGCATAATTCAAAGGGTACCCGTTGTTTCGGTGATATGATGATGACAACAGCAACAACGGCAATTATCATTGTAGAAACAATGTAGATCTATGTGGGCTTGACTCTTAATAACCAAAATGCATTGTTCAATTGTAGGTTCGCCTTTGTTATCAATATTTTTTTTAAAAAATCATCGAGTGTCCAAGGCTGCCCTAGCACTGTCCGAGTTTAGCCAAAGCATATATATTGACTTTAAAACTACTTTATATATAAACAGTTTATGGCACGAAACCAGTCTATTCTCAAGCGTGTAACTGTGCGTATTGTCGGGCCTGATCTGGGTCCAAACTGTCTGCAAAGGTTATCAGCAGTCGACACTAAGCGAAACCGCTGACAGAGTATTATTTTTAACATATGACGTATTCATGTATTATCCGTATCCGCATAATATTATAATTTTACGAACAAAGGTGGAAAATTTCCAAAACTAGGTACAAAATGACGAAGCTCATACAAGCCGTGTCCTGCGAAAGTTGGGTTCTCCCATTTACAATGCAAATCTAACACCAGGGAAAGATGGGCGCACGCCTGGATCCTTAGGATTGTGTTCATCGAGGTCTTGACCAGGCTGTATCTGAGACTTTGCAGGGCCCAATGTCAAAGTGTTGGTTTTGAAATGCGCAGACTCATAGAATGTAGCCGCATTTGTGTTGTTTGTTTTATTTTCTTCTTTACGTCCCAGTCAACTATTTTTAATTATGTGACACCGGTGAGCCCCTCGGTCTCGAGTCAAGCACTCCACCACTGAGCCACTGTGCTCACATTGTTATCGTTGTCTAGCGCATTCTTTCCGGGTATATAAGTTGTACACGCTGCACGCTATTTTCTTCAAGATACTATCTTTTTATTTATTTGCGAGTGTCGATTGCTGATAACCTATGCAAACAGTTTGGATCGAGTCAGATGTTGTTCCTGATATATATTTTTTTGAAATACAAAAAAAAAAAAGAAAAAAAAAAAAAAAAAAAAAAAGAAAACGTTAATTTTTGCGTCTGAAAAGTATGGTTCTCATGCTTCTCTATGGGGCAGTCTGACCAGGATCTAAACATTTTGCCTTTAACTTTAGAACTCATCTTTTGTGAAAGTTAAAACAAGCAGCAGACAGCAGCAGTAGAAGCAGTAGACAAGATTTAGATAAACAAAAATTTTCAGCGTAAAATTGTAAATATTTTCTTACCCATCAATTTTAACATATGCTTTGGGTGCTCAAAAGAACCGTCTCATTGAGACGGTTCTTTTGAGTACCCACAACATATGTTTTGGTTGACAAATAAGAAATTAAATTTTCGTTACACACTCTTAACTAAAGGGCTGTACAGTACGGACAAGATTTTTCTAGTGGATAAAGTGGTTATGCTTTTAGGTTTTTGCCAGTGTCGCCTGCTGATAACCCTTGCAAACATTATGGATTCAGATCAGGCCAGACGGACGGACCTTGCTACCTTGTTTAAGCCATATTAACACACCCAGACATGACTGAAATATTGTTGACTGGGGCATAAAACGTCAACTGTAATGAACAAAAACGATATATCTATGTGTGATCGTAGGTAGAAATTAAATCCACGGATATTTTTGCCCGAAAGAGCGGTGGCTTAGTAGTAGAGTGCTTGACTCGAGACCGGGGAGTTGCGGGTTCGAGCATCACCGGCATCACTGCGCTGTAGCCTTGAGCAAAACACATTAATCGTTCTTTAGTATTGGTTAAAACCAGGTAGACTGTACCGACATAACTGAAAAATTGTTGCCTGGGACGTAAAGAATCAAATCAAACAAACACGGGATTTTCCACCGCAACTCTTTGTCTATTAGTGCCTTTGCAAACAGGTTGAACTCAGATCAGGCCCGACGTCTGATCTGAATCCAAACTGTTTGACACTATGATGATGGTATTTCTGAAAATATGATTTTGAAAAGTATCGGCAAGTTCCGTTTTTATGAGCATAATGTGTCACCTGCTAGCTTCGGGATTTCAGTGAAAACTAAATATAGATACTATCAGTAATTCTATGAAATCTGGGTTTTCTCTTTTCGCCTACTATCATAAATTTGAGCCAGTGCGTGAGATTTCCAACAAAGTGGCATTTTGACATGTGTAGACTCAGACAAGTCTGTGCAGCCTCCTTTTAAGCTTAGAAACTCCAAATTGTGTTCAGTCAGTAGCTTAACAATCATAAAATACTCAAGCGACTAGCAAAGGCTCTGATCAGACTGCGCGTTTGCGCAGGCTGATCTGAGGCTTTGCTGGTCGCACTTGCCAAATTGTTGGAAATCTCATGCACTGGCTCATTATTATCTTAGTCTTGCTTGTGGTAGTAACAGGGATCTGGTGTCATCGGAAAATCCAACACCAAGTTCAGCTGCTGATCCCGACCTGTTAAACGAACAGGCCATTCTTCGTGAATTTCTGGACACCTTTGATAGTGATGATAGTGACGACGATAGTGACAACGATGTGAGCAGTGTATTTTATAGTGTTTGTTCAAACTGTAAGCATCTAGCCAAAAAAGGAGAGGACCTTAAACGTTGTTCGCGCTGTCATATAACCCGCTACTGTAGCGTTCAGTGCCAGAGGAAAGATTGGGACTTTCACCGATTTGCTTGTGCGGTTGTGGCCAAGAAGTCGGACACTGTGAAAGCTTGATTCTCTACCACAAGGACCTGTACATATTTGTTAAACGTTCACAAGTTACCATTTTCTACAGAAGTTTAGATACTTTTATTAACCCTTAAAGCGCCAAGAAAAAAATGCATCCGAAAATGTTGTCTGCTGAAGCCGTCTGCTGCAAATAATTGCCTTACAACACTGACGAATTAAGTATAGAAGGAACAGTGTGGATCCAGAACAGACTGCTCCAACAGGAGCAGTCTGCTCTAGGTCCACACTGTTTGCCATAGAGGCTTCTTAAACATTTCAGCAGACGAGAAAAGCAGACGACTTTTGTTGCAATTGGCGCATCAAGGGTTAACACTAATACTTCATTTAAGGGCTTATTCACTTATGTGAAGTTCTCCAGACAGTGGAGGAATTTACCAACGACAACAACAACAACTTAGCTGAACATGCAGCGGTGTGCATGTGGAAACTCTGACACCGCGCGGTTTAGACGTTATTGGAATGGCGACGAGGAGGAGCAGTCTTTGTTAGGAGTGGCGTGTGCACCATGTGGCCAGGAGTGGCTTCAAGAGGAGTATGTCAACACAGAGGGAGAGGGGAGACTTGTGTTTGGGGAGTCAGAGTTTAGAAAAAATGTGACTGTGCCTGACGAGGTTCAGACATCGTTACAGGTCCGAGGTTCGCGTACCAAAATTGGCAACAATGACATCCATTTGCTGAAACCGGCTGATCATATAACATGGCATAGACCGTATATTATATGGCATCATCAGATTATATTGGAGGTAAATATACATAATAGAAAGGTGCTTGTTGCCCACTGGACAAAAGTTGAGGGCGCTACTTCCAACAAAACTCGGATATGTAAAGAATGGCTAAAATTAGATGATCAGCTTGGAGACTTGTACCGTATTGACTATCCTGATGATGTCACAGAGAAGAATCCACCTAATCTTGTGATTGCAAGAGCTCTGTCAAGATTAGACGAAACAGGATACGGTTTGTTAAAGAATAACTGTGAGGGCTTTGCCGCGTTCTGCAAGACGGGTGTTAGTGAAAGTTGCCAGACACATTGGTTTTGGGCAAAACTAAAGGAGGTTGGCGGCACGACTGTAGGGCAGTTTGCTAAAACTGCTACAAAAACTGTCTGTGCTGGAATTAAAGAAGCAATAAATTCAGGGGCATCAGCTGCCAGCCAAGTTACGTTAAAGGAAGCCGGGGGAAGCGTTGCTAAAGTTGGTTTGGCAGAAACTATCGAAACCGTTAAACACGCGTCTAACTGGATTGGTGCAGGCATTGTTATTGTTATCGAAGGGGGATTTTGTATTTGGGACCTGTCCAAAATCTATGAAAACAGGAAAAATGGAAAACTGTCAAGAAAGGACTTTATCGAGAGTGCTGCTCAGCGTATTTCGGAATCCATATTTGCAGCTGGGTTTGCTGTTGGTGGAAGCTTGATAGGCGAGTTTCTAGGAGGGGTAGCTGGAGCCGCTCTGGGTAGTGTTATTCCCGTCGTCGGCACAATTGCAGGCGCTGCCGTCGGCGTATTTTTAGGAAGTGTTATTGGTGGAGTATTGGGTTCACTTGCTGGTAAAATATTTGGTTCTGTGATAGGACCGTATGTAGGTAAAGCAATTGTTTATTTCATCAAACGAGATGATAGAGCAGTGGCAACCATAGATGATCTTGACATTGGGGACCATGTTGTCTTTTATCGCTGGTTGTTGCACCCGCGACACCATGTCATTGTTTCTGACAAAGATTGTGTTCATAATAAACTCAGAATCATACACAGCACGCATAAACGAGGCGTGGTTGAGGAATGTGTAGATTTTGTACAACCGGTATACAAGGTAATTTATCCTAATGATGAGTGTCATCCAGTTAATGACGTTATTGGTCGGGCTAGGTCGAAATTGGGATATAAAGAATATTCTTTGATAACAAACAATTGTAAGGACTTTGCCAGATGGTGTAAGGAAAAGTGATTTATGGGAATATAGATACATTTGAACAAATCAAGGACATTAGACTTTACTAACAGATGAATTGTAATGAGGCCCCCCAGGGGGGTCTGTGCTCCCTTGATCCCTGAAAATAAGGCATTGATCTCCCAAGATTCCTGAAAATAATTGCCTCGGCTCCCTAAAAGTATTTTGCCTTGCTCCCCAAATCCCTAAATATAGACCAGCTTCTCCCCAGATCCCCAAAAATATAAGTCAATTCTCCCTAAAATGTAATTTCTTTTCGTAGGATTAAAATCACATACTTAAAAACTGTGAAGCTATTCAAGAGCGCATGACTTAATGATAACTTTATATATTGCATTATACATGTAAAGACAGGGCTGAGTCATGGAATACATGACATATAATTATTTCAATGAAATGCATGGTATATGGCTCAAAGTATGAGGCCATTCCTTAAAATACTGTTGCTGTACCTGGTAGAGTGGGCATGGCGGAATGTTCTCTAGATTTGATTTTTTTTAATTGGAGACAGACCATTTGTTTTTTTTCTGGTTGAGGGGGGGGGGGGGGGGGGGCGGCAGGGCCTGATTTTTTCCAACAGCTTAAACTAGATTTTTTTTATAGACAAAGTGAAAGTATTTTTTTGTGTAATACAATTGTCTACAAATGCTATTAGGCCCTTTACACTTGTTAAACTTCAGTTTCATCAAGAAGTATATATCTGATCAGCATTCTTAAGTTTTCTCATAATAATGAGCTTATTATTTAAAAAAGAGGATTACATAGCAGGTGCATAGGTAGACTATAACGATACACAGCCCGACTCATGCTAGGGGTTTCTGTTTTCGGGGCATGCTCCCCCGGGAAATTTTGTTAAAAATGGTGCGATCTGGTGCAATCTGGGCGTTCCAAAGTATGCTATTACCAAGCTAAAAATTAGTAATTTTAAGGTCAATAAATAAACCACAACAAAAGTTAATTGCCACATTTTTTCCTGAGTTCAATCTAGATGTACATTTTATACGAAAATAAATACATTTAGAATTTACAAGGGGGTCTGGGGGGCTATCCCCCCAGGAGCAGAAGACATTTTAAAAAATCAAACAAAATAGAGGCTTTTCCTTTATTTTTATTTTTTGCTTTTCGGCAGGGCTCCCTAGATCCCCAAAACTATGAGCTTGCTCCCCAGCTCCCCTAAAATAATTACCAGTGCTCCTAGATCCCTGAAAATAAATAGCCATTCTCCCCAGATCCCCAAAACCCCTGGGGGGAGCCCTGTAATGTCGTTGATGTAGTCAAACTAAATAACTTCTAGAGACTTATTAAATCCAAAGTTCCAAAAATCTAACACTCTCCGGAGTTACCTGACTTTACCCTAGATGCAACAAATCATCATAAACATCTTTAAGCCAAATAGACTTTCCTGTCTTGATTGGTTTGATTATCCTAAATCAAAATTATGGGTGTTGGGTAGACATTAGCCCACCTGTTCATATATATATATCGGTAGTCATTGTACGTTTTCGTCTTTTGTTAAAATTATGTAAAGCAGGGTATGCAACAATTCCAGTCATTTTAACTATATGATCAATTGGGAGTAGTCGGGTTATTTCGGACAGTCAGCTGAATTCGGACATCGAACTTGTTTGTTTCAGATTTTAATAACTGGAATCAAAATGTCCTAACTAACAATTAAAAGCCGTCTCATCTGAATTTCCACTGTTTGCAAACGTATGTCCGAATTTACCGGGTGTCCGAAGTTACCCGACTTTACCCTATGAGCCTTAAAGATAATAGGATGTTGGTCTTCTTGCTTCTTGACGGGTGTCCGAAGTTACCTGACTTTACCCTATGAGCTTTAAAGATCATAGTTTGTTGGTCTTCTTGCCATCCATCCATCATCAGTTAACAATTTACATTAAACAACAACACCTGGCTTGAATTTCACAAAGCGTCTCAGTAATGATCACTGAGTGGTCCCCTTTCAAAGTTGTTCAAAGATTTCCATTCCATGCAGACTTCTAGTTGCAATGGCAACCGAAAGGAAAACATCTCAAAAACTACTCCTTTTTCTATAGAGAAAATTAAATATATACTCAAAAACTTCTGGGCTGATTTGAAAATTTATCAGGCACAAATGGTCCTTTAGAAGGCCTCTTTCAAAAAGTTAGTGACTATGATCAGGCCTCGAGGTTATAAAAACTTGAGTTCATTCTCGACTCAAAATAAAGCGCAATGATTGGCTGCTTGCGGACACATGTCCGCAAGCAGCCAATCATTGCGCTTTATTATACCACGATCACACTTCACAGACCAGCCCACGCCATTGAACACCAACAGTCACAGGACATCAGGAAGACAATTTAAGCAAAGCAACCAGCTCTCTTTACCTCAATCCAGATGATTGCAAAACTAAAAACGGCACTGAGTACTACATAACAAAGCAAGGAGCAAACACAGAACCCCCACAAACTATGGGAGCAACAATAAACAATGAATCAACAATGAATTAACAACAACAGAACCACCGCCTTAGAACGGACAGCAGTCTAAGCCAGTGAGGGCCTTAAATGCATTTTACTTGTAGCAAATTTTCGCCCTAGATTCTGTTGTTGTTAAAACACAAAAATTCTCGCATGGAGGCTTCCTAATTGATGCTATGTTTCATCACAGAGAAACAATCTAATTAAATTAGCACACTATGATGAAACACAGAAAAGGGCTGACGACTTACAGATAGTCAGAGCCAAAGGAACCCTCAAGTCGAGCAACGGTAGTCCTACCCAAACATAAGGACCAGCCATCAAACCATGGATGAAAGCTTTACGTCACGGCTGTTATTGAGTCTGAGGCCTGACCCACTGTTGTGCAATTAAAGAGGACACGATAGCTGTGAACTGTGAATGGGTTAACAACCAGCCATACAGACTGTCGCATGATATCCATGTTATTATCCATTTCTTTAATAACATTTCATTATCTTTTTTATTGGGTCACAAAAATTAGGCTTTCCAACGATTCCTTTTAATTTATAAACAAAATCACCATAAAATACCAGGTCCAATATGCCCTGTTGCAGAAGAGTTTTTTTAAAAGCCAGTATTGTATTTAACAATCAACGTTGGCCGTCTGTGGTAGAAACTAGAAAATGCTTTTAAAATACGAATTTTGATATCGATAACCTTGTTTAATAAATTAGCAGTCAAAATTTGTTTTTTTGTTGTTGAAGTCACAAACAGTAGAAAATGCTCTCGTAAAACGAATAAGCTGCAAATTATAAAACCATAGGAAGGGGAACGAGGAACATCTCTATCAAGAAATGGGAAATTAATTATTTAAGGAGGGCTGATTTGAACATAATTTGGCACTAAATGGTCTTCTGATGATTCTATACCAAGATTGCTACAATTATTGAAACTTGGTGTAAATCGATGATTGCTTGCCAGGTGCCCAGGCCAGTTTTTTCTTATATAAAAATGTATATTGAGAAATATTGAGAAACTTAAAAACCTTTGTCATAGCTGGGCTTATTTCAAAATAATTAATTATGGCGCAAATGGTTTTGGCATGACCTACTACAAAGATTATTCAAATTATAAAAGCTTGTCACAAAAATGGCTACAAGGGTAATCTGTCCATCCGTTTTTCAACCAGAAAGTGCAGCCAATTCGCCATTGATAAGATTTAAAGTTTGTAAATATATGTTTCCTTTTATCTTTTCAATGAATTGTAAACATGTAATTCTTTTTATTTTTGAATGAATTGTAGACTTGTAGTCTATTTAGCTTATCAGTGAATTGCAAACATTAAATTCTTTTTATTTTACAAAGAATTGTAGACATGTGTTCCTTTTATCTTTTCAATGAATTGTAAACATTTAATTCTTTTTATTTTACAAAGAAATGTATACATGGGTTCGTTTTAGCGGTTCAATGAATTATAAACATTTAATTCTTTTTATTTTTGAATGAATTGTAGACTTGTAGTCTCTTTAGCTTATCAGTGAATTGCAAACATTAAATTCTTTTTATCTAACAAAGAATTGTAGACATGTGTTCCTTTCAGCGTTTCAACGAATTGTAAACATTTAATTCTTCTTATTTTTGAATGAAGTATAGACTTGTAGTCTCTAGCTTATCAGTGAATTGCAAACATTTAATTTTTTTTTTATTTTACAAAGAATTGTAGACATGTGTTCTTTTTAGCGTTTCAATGAATTATAAACATTTAATTCTTTTTATTTTTGAATGAAGTGTAGACTTGTAGTCTCTTTAGCTTATCAGTGAATTGCAAACATTTTTTTTTATTTTACAATGAATTGTAGACATGTGTTCTTTTTAGCGTTTCAATGAATTGTAAAAAATTACAGTAAAACCTGTGTAAAACGACCACTCAAAAATAGACAAAACAAAGATCTTAAGGACAAATGGTATCTTAATGAAGGTCGAAAGGGGATCATTTTGAAATACTTTTGACCTGTATTAAGCGATAATTGGTTTTGGAAACCATTTTCAGGTATTTTTGAGAGTGACCATTTACACAGGTTGTACTGTAAATATTTTTTACAATGAATTGGTAGACACGTCTTCTTTTGAATTTTTCAGTGAATTGTGAACAGGCATTCTTTTGAATTATACAATGAATTGTAAACATGTGAACTTTAACTACCAATGAACTTTCGACGTGATTTTTTCTTACTTTACAATAAATTGCGAATATGTGTTTTTGTGATCTTTTTAATAAATTGTTAAACATGGTTGTTTACATTTTTACAATGAATTGTACGGCATAAACATGCAATCTTTTTATTTTACATGATGAATATGCATTCATAAAAAAGTAAGTGAGTATTATCAAATACCACAATCACAAACTGCAGACCAACCCACGGCACCGTAAGGAAGAGCTACAGGACATTTACAGTAACAAGGCACCCAAAAGACAATAAAAGCAAAGCAACCAGCTCTCTCTTCTTCGTCAAGATGATTGCAAAACATAAAATAATGCTTACCAAAAAGATCAACACAGAACCACCAAAACAACGGGAGGTGCATAAAACAACAAATCAACAACAGAACCACCGCATTAGAACGGACAACCGCCTAAGCTACCGATGGGGGGGGGGGGGGTTTAAATGCATTCTACTGGCGCCAAATCTTCGCCCTAGCTTCTGTTGTTGTTAATACAAAAAATGGCGAGCTCGCATGGCGGCTTCCTAACTAATGCTATCCATCATCCGACAGAGAAACAATCTAACCAAAAGTAACACACTTTGCTGAAACAAAGAAAAGGGCTCGCTTTGCTGATTTTAACTCATTTTTCCTACTAAATATCCCATAAAATTGAAATAATTTGGTCTCAATGAGACCAAATTATTTCATTTTCACAGGATATTTAAAAACGCGGGGCGGGGAGGGGGTTTCGAGTGAACCCCCTGAACCCCCTCAGGATCCGCTACTGGCAAGTGTTGTATAAGTCGGAGTTAATCCTGTATGTCAAGTTAAAATTTCATTCCTTTGTATTTTCAGTAAGAAACAGCCATCACACACCGGATAGGCGGCAATAGAAAACGCTCTTAATAATCGACGTACGCGGATCGAAAATCGCTATTAATAGTGTTTTCGATTTCCATTTGTCGCCAGTCAAAGGCGACAAATGGCAATCGAAAATTCTGTTTCTAACGATTTTCGGTCTGCGTTCGTTGATGGTATAACCGTTTTCGATTGCCGCCTATCCGGTGTGTATCAACTCATGGCGTTTTATTTAAGAATAAACATAATTTGTAAGATTGTGATTTGTTTGCTTGTGTTGGTGTTTTACGTCCCAGTTAACAATGTTTCAGTCATGTCGGGTCGATAGCCTGTCTTAATGATAGAGTGCTCAAGAACACAACGCAGTACTCGAAACAGCGACTCTTCTATCTGAAGTCTAGAATTCTACCATTGAGCATCCTCTGTAAGATGGTGGCGAAGAGTACTGTAAAACGTCTGGACGGTCGTCCAGGCCCCCAGGTTATAAAACTTTTTTCGTGCTCATCTCAACTGAGCATGGAATTTCAACTGTTCATTAAAACTAAACTGCTGAAAAAACTGACTTTTCTTGCTTTAAAACTCTAGGATGTCGCATTTAGCATGCTGATAAATGTTAAAATTAACATTTATGAGTATGATAAATTTCTTGCTCAGTTGAGATGAGCATGAAAAAAGTTTTATAACCTTGGGGCCTGGTGAGCAGGAAGTTGTTATTTTTCCCAAAGCAGGTTATATGCAGAGGAGCATAATTTCCCAGAAATATTACGCATGTACGGGCTCTTCACTATGAGTTACATCTTATATGAATGCATATACGGCCACCAATCCATCTCCTTCATAGCATATACCAGTTAGATTAAACTTTCTGTTTCCTAATTTTGAGAGCAAAATTTAGAAATCGGGCAATGCTATTCGATGAGACACTTATTAAACTTTTCGACACTGATATTTGGTTTTAAGAGGATATTCTGCTTGACAGTTTAAACTGGTTTGTAATGATTTGTTTGTTTGTTTGTTTTGTTGCTTTACGTCCCAAGTCAACAGCTATGGTCATTGCGGGACGGTCAGTTCACATAACCACACTTTTCCTGGGCAAGCTTGAACAAGCAGTTAACCAGTACTTCGTGCACATACTTACGCTTGTAACTGACAACAACCCTTCTTGAATGACTCAGCGGAAGGGAGGAGAATGACCGTAGAAATTATTTCATGATCAATCTCCACGAAAGTATGGGACCGAGCCGTGATCGAACTCACGACCCCTGGATCTGCAGTCAGACTCGCATCTGTTGCCAGACACGTTACCGACTGCGCTACGCGGCCCGGTGTGGTTTGTAATGAAGAAAAATTACATTGGTTCAACTTCAACACATATTTTAGAATCAGTTTATGTGCCAGGGGACACTATTTGAGGTATGTCGAAGGTAAACACCAAGACCATCGAATAGCATTTTCGGATTTCTAAAATTGTGTATTGTTTAGAGAAAATAACGATTTTGCCGAATTTATGGTCCATCTCATTCATAGGAAATGGGTCCCTCTTCTTCATAACACATAAATATTTATGAAAACATTAAAAATGCGATTCACGAATGAAGGTATACGTACAAGATCAATAGTATCTCAGTTGCTTTTAGCCATAGATTACTAAATTTTTAATGTTTTCATAAATATTTATGAATATGCAAATTAGATAATTTGCATATGCAACAAGGGGATAAAAAGCATATGTCAAAGCTTTAATTTCGTTTTAAGTTTAGTAGTCTAGAATAAGTAACAGCTGAGATATGAGTACTTTTGTAGGAATACCCCAATTCTCAAATCCGCTATGGGTTGCCATGGAAACCATGCATTTTCACATAGCCCATACCATTCTATAGGACAACTTAGTTTCGCATTCAGGGGGTCCCAATATACAATATGGCATCCATGAAAAATTGCCCTGGGGGTGCAAAGTAACCTAAATTGAATGTCGGGGTCCTATTATTGGCCTGTCATGAATATGTTACTTAATAATTGTTTTAATGTTGTTGTTTTCCTGTCAGGTTTTCAATGAGACAGAACTTATTGTTGCGGGTCCTTTAGATCGTCCCAGTTTGGCGTTTCTTTTAAGTATCAACAATACATCCATGCGCGGATCCAGAGGGGGGGGGGGCATGGGGTTCGGACCCCCCCTGAAAAATCACAAAAATATAGGGTTTCTTAGCAATACTGGTCCGGATCCCCTGAAAAATCACAAAGCTACTAAGTTAGTATTCAATGTTTGGGCTATTATCGGCCCGCCAGCGAATCGCCATTTTAATGGCGTTTCGCATGCGGGCCGATGATGGCCCGCTTATCCTCCTTCCCCTCATCAACTAAAAAAACAACCCCAAAAAGGCCTTGTCAACAATGGACCCCCTCAGACAAAACTTCCTGGATCCGCGCATGATATCCTTTGAATTATGCACTGATGGAATAAAAGGAATATACATCGTGAAAAATGTTTGCTCTTTTTGTGTCGGGTCCACATTGTATATTTTGTAATAATGGAATTCCTTTGACCTTGAAAAAATCAACGCGAAAAATTACCCATTTTGCAAGCTGCATCTTCATAGCTGCAGGCTCTTATTAACGGTCTGCGCCATTGTGTCGTCTTCTATCTTTTGCAAATGGTTTGTACCCAGATCAGGTCCGATAAAACGTCGGTTCTGATCAGGACCCAAACTGTATGATGGTATTCCTGAAAGCATTTTTGAAATAAGTTGATTTTGAAAAAAGAATCAGCCATGTAGCATACGGATATAATTTTGAGTTTTATTTGAGTTAAGCAAGTACTTCGAGTTATCGGATATGGGCTTCTAAGTCTGTACTTTGTATGCTTAAACAACTAACTTGATGTGACCTATAAGTGACAGACTATTTCTACCATTATTATAAATTTAGCTTCGGGATTTCTATGAAAACTAAATATAGATAATTATATCGACAATTTAGACATTACTAAAACATTTATACGGACAGGATACGGTTTGTTAAAAATAACTGTGAGGGTTTTGCCGCGTACTGTAAGGCACATAAGTTTTGGACAAAATTAAAAGAGACTGGTGGCACCACTGTGGGACAGGGTGTCAAAACTGTTTCGAAAACTGTTTATGCTGGAATTATAGAAGCAGTAAATTCAGGGGCATAAGCTGCCAGTCAGGTTACGTTTAAAGAAGCCGGAGGAAGCGTTGCTTATGTTGGTTTTGCAGAAACTATCGCAACCGCCATCCCACTTAAAAAGGCCGAAGAAAACATTGCTGAGGTTGGTTTGGCGGAAACTATGGAAACCGGTAAACGTGTATCTGTGATTGGTGCAATTTTTATTATCGAGGGGGGATTCTGTATCTGGGACCTGTCCAAAATCTATGAAAACAGGAAAAATGGAGAACTGTCAAGAAAGGACTTCATCGAGAGTGTTATTCAGCGTATTTTAAAAGGCATTTTTCCAGCAGGGGTTGCTGTTGGTATAAGCTTGATAGGCGAGTTTCTGGGAGGGGCAGCTGGGGCTGCTCTGGATAGTACAATTCTCATCGTCGGCAGAATTGTAGGCCCTGTAATCGATGCATTTGTAATAAGTGTTGGACAAATAGTCGGCTCTGGATTTGGACATCGTGTAGGTAAAGCAATTGTTTATTTCATCAAACGCGATGATAGAGCAGTGGCAACCGTAGATGATCTTGACATTGGGGACCAAGTTGTCTTTTATGGTTGGCAGTTGCATCCGCGGCACCATGCTATTGTTTCTGACAAAGATTGTGTTCATAATAAACTTAGAATAATACACAACACGTTTGAAGAAGGCGTGGTTGAAGAATGGGTGGACTTTGTAGAACCGCTTTATAAGGTCATTTATCTTAATGGGGAGAGTTATCCATCCAATGACGTCACTGACCGTGCTCGGTCGAAATTAGGGTGTGAAAGTTATTCTTTGATAACAAACAATTGTAAAGACTTTGTCAGATGGTGTAAGGAAATGTGATTCATTGGAATATGGACACTTTTGAACTAGGATATAGTCAACCCCTTTAAGCCTGATTAGTTCGATGATCCCATTTACAATTTAGGGGTTTTGGATGGATATTTTATTCAACTTTTAATAGACAATTCTATAAGTAGGCAGTGAAGATTCAGACAAGATTCAGTTCGGGAAACTCTAATCCAGATCTCGGGCCTTCAGATAAGAGTGCGTAACTGAAAATTATTATTATTATTTTTTTTTGTTGTTCCTTTATTTTCTCCGTCCATTTGGTGTATAGGGGGTCGGGAAGGACCATCCCCCTCTCACACCTTACAAACTTCATTTTTTTATAAATGAAACCAATGTATAATAAATTAATAGACTTTTTCCTTACTGTAAAGGCGGCAACTTAATTATTCATATCTGGTCGTGGCTCAGCTGTTTCTTCTATTAAGGAAAAGCTTTTTGAGCCGCGCAAATATGACGGCATTTCATGAAAGTCTATGCATTAACCTTTAAGGCGCCTTTCACAAAAAGTTGTATGTTTTTGTTGTTTGCTGAACAATTTTGAAGCCTCTTTAACAAATAGTGTAGATGCAGATCAGACTGTTCCTGTAGGAGTAGTCCGATCTAGGTCCACTCTGACTGTGTCTATATCTATGTTAAACATTTAACAGACACTTTCGAATGTAATTATTATGCTGCCGTTTTGAAGTTGAAATCATTACTGTCTTTACTAGAGTAGTATGGTACAATGACACAGTTACTTTCAAATAAAACCACACCTCATTTTCAGCTTTTTACCCTTGTATAAAGTAGACCAGTCCTATTTGCGCATTCATGAGGTGCCGCCTTTACAGTAACCAAAAAGTTCAAGATTACACTTCCACACACCCTGGGCTAGAGAGCCTGTATCGGATATTACATAAATATGCAAGTTACGACAACAACAACATAAAGTAAAACAAAAGAGAAAAAAGGGAGAGATGGATAGAAAGAGTGAGGAAAAAAGGAAAAAATAAATGGAAGAGAGAGAAAAAACATAAAAGAAGGAAAATCTGACCGGGCAACAAGGCATGAATGATTGTTGTGCTGACAATTATTTTGCTTACAATTTTATTGTAAAGGACTTTTCTCTATTTTAACACCGTAGAGTGTCATAAAACAATGTTTTTGGGCTTATAATTATACATCTATACTGTTTACTAGTGGCAAACATTGACTCCATTCCTTCTCAAATTTAGTTATATCATTATTGTTAATGTCTATGTCCATGTGTGTTTTATACATAAATAAAAGTTTTCTCTTAAACACTTCCAAGAATAAAGACTGTTGATTACATCGAGTACTGTAAATATAAAATTTGGTATATAAAAGTATGAAGTTAAGTATTTTAATAGAGTTTTTTCCTCGTTCCCAACCGAATATAAACCATTTTTCAGTAGGTGAACAGTCAATGCCATATGCATTCAGCCAACCTGCTACTTTTTTTTATGAATGTTTGGATTTGGTCACAGCTCCAGAAAAGATGGTTAATAGATTCATTACATGAATGGCAGTAATAGCATAATGCATCATTTCTCACTTCCATATTATGAAGAATTTTATTTGTCACCAAGATCTTGTGGCTGATACTTATTTGGAACCAACGGACAGCAGAGTGTTTAGTTGTCTCGAAAGGAAGTGCATATATTTTAGTCAAATCTTCATCTGTGAAGTTGTATGCCTTATTACAGATTAATTTTCCAGTTGGTATATCTTTATTTTGATTAAGGATAAGATAAATAGCTTGTCGCCAAGCTAAAATATAGTTTCGGGGTTTCCGACTTAAGGTATGACTCAAATTGGCCTGCTCAGCTACAGAGCTTAGCTAGAGTCTGGAAGATTAGTTACTCATCAGTGTACAACATAAGTAATACGAGTAGTCAGGCAGCACTGATGTAAAAACTGAACTCTGCCTAAGCTGTTCCTTGCTTTAACTTAAAGCATATTTACTCTTAACGTGGCACAATAAGAAGCCCAAGTGGGTTTTGTTGCTGCTAGTTTACAATTGGGTGCTTATTTTAGTGAAGATGTTTGCTGCACTCATACATTCTACTCACTTATGTTGTTTTATTGGGCATGGTGGGTATGCTGATTACAAAACATAAGCTATTTTCCATGCAATTTGTACATAGCCTGTGCAATTAAGGGACCTTTTATCCTAACCTGGCCTGTAGTTGTACTATCAATATTACTATGCATTGCTTGAATTTGCTTCTAAACTATTCACATACATTTTTTTTTGATAATTTTGTATTGTTAGATTGGTATGATACTAACAAAAATGCAGCATTAACATTACATACTTTGATTTTGCAAAATTTGCACTTAAATGACCTTTAACCTTGCATGGGCATATGCTCAGTTCTTGTCTAGGTTGTGTATTAAATAAAACATGTATCTTAACTACATCATGTATGGTTTCAGTTTCAGTGAATTTAATGGACATCATATGGTCAGAAGATAACAGAAAGAGTGAATGACTATTTTTGTGTTATTTTGCACCCAGTTGACCTTTGACCTAATTCTGAGATCCAGGGACGTTTTCAGACTTGGCATCCACCCCTATCGGTTTTACTATACATGTAGGGACATAATTAGCATGGATGCCAGCTTCTACTCAATTTTGCCACCAAAAGTGAAAATAAGCCTCTTTGTTTAAATGGACAGCCAACTATTCTGTGTCTTGGGTCAGGTGTGGTGCTTGATTGTATCAATTCCTGATCTTTGCCTCCTTTCTTACATTACTTAGTACTGGTTGTCACCCAGAAATCATTGTTAAATAAACTTTCATATCGAAATAACTGAAACATTGTTGAAAGTGGCATTAAATAAGAAGAAACAAACATGTATATATGTACCGCAACCTCTGAGGAATGACTTTATATCATTATATTTAAAAAGTTGATGCCTAACACGTTAAATAAGCCAGTCAGTCTAGAACACCTTTTTGTGTCAAAATATGATAGTTAATGTAAGCAACCGTCAGAAACCCATATTTATAGATCCTTATTTTAATACAGTCTAGAGACAAGCACTTTTGAGGAACTCGGATCCGAGTTCATAAATTTCGCCTGTATTTGTGTTATCAACACTCTGAGATTGATTGTTTATTTAACTGGGTTCAGCATCTGAATTTAGAAATTACTCTGTCATAAGTTAGCTCCATGCATACAGCAAAACATAATATATAATCATTGCCTTGGTTTTGTTGAATCCATTTTATCTATCAAAACCCAAACTAGACTGTTCCAGAAACTAACTTAATTTTAATAAGTTCCTACTGTATAAAAACAGCAAAGTATGTGACAAACAGCCACATACATCAAAAGAGGTAAGTTTATTGACCCTTCATGTTGCAATTGAATCTTCCATCTACATGGGATATTACAGCAAACAACTTAAGCAGACGATATTTTCAGATGTGTTTTGCTGGCCCTTCAATTTGGTAACAGTGCAGACGCTGATCAAATGTCGCCAGATGTATCTTCACTGTTAAATGAAGTTTACTTGTATCCAAAGCTAATCACTGGCCTCAAGTTTTACATGTGTGGAGATACGACAAGCTTACAATTTTATCTAGGCTGTTTATTTTGAAAGCAAATCTGACAGAGTGTTGATATATATAATTTTACTCAGCAGTGACTGTTTTAAAGTACAGGGGCATCTTGTCCCTAGACTGAATAGTGTTAATACAGTCACGGGTATGGAGGCTCTCTAGCGTGCTTGATACAATCAAACAAAAAGATTCATCAAGTAATATTGGCTTGTTATCTTTTCGGATTATTTAACTGTCAATATATGTACACAATGATTATTCCATGGCCATTTGTCAAAGTGGACAGGGATGACAAAAGTAGTCTATAGCAGGCTCAAGAGCTAATATCTGTCAGATCTGCCTATCACCAACGTGGCTGAAATTTTCTGTAATGATATTTTATTGACATTTAAAAAGATTGACCGATTCAGAATTTTGACAGCTCTCTTACATGTTTCAATAATGTTCGTTTTATGGGAGAGTGAGCACGGCCCTTGTTTTGTGATTTTCACCATCATGTACAGTGTTTGATACCAAACAATGTGTTTAATGTGCTTCATATGGGTTTAGTGAGTCTAAAATACCCCCTGTCAGGTATCGAACAATTAATTAAAGAGGAGAAATTCCAGATTTGCTTACCCTTGTTGTGTGTATTTTCTTGTCGTTTTGTAAATATTGGCTCATTTTGGAGCAATATCCGGTGTATGCTTCCAGCTTGTGATGAGTTCCATTTGTATACAATTAATTCTTAACCTGCTTGTGTCGTCTGCTGATAACCTTTACAAAGTCGGGCCAGAAGCCGAGCCTGATCTAGACATAAACTGATTGACATGCGCGGGTCCAGAGGGGGGGGATGGGGGCGACAGGGGGCCCGGACCACCCCCCTGAAAAATCACAAAAAATATAGGGTTCCGTTCCGTACTGTTCCGGATCCCCTGAAAAAAATCACAAAGCTACCAAGCCAGCATTCAATGTGGGCCATCATCGGCGTTTCGCTGGCGGGTCGATGATGGTCCGCTTATAGTGTTCGAAGTTGATTTTTAGTTTTAATAATAATAATAATAATAATAATAATAATAATAATAATAATAATAACCAGCACCTAGCATGCAAATCGATATCACAAGGTGAATGCATGTTGATTTCATTATTAGGGCATGACTTACTGAGAAAAAAAAATGATTAAGCATTCTGTACCTGGCTGGTATGCATTCGAGACAAGATCGTGATGCAATCTGATGGTTGTTGAGTAATTTTTGTCTACTGATTTTTCCAAATATACCGGTACAACGGGAGTGTGAAACCGTTTGGATCCAGATCAGGCTTCTGACTCCAACCTGTTTGCAAAGGTTATCAGCAGACGACATTTGCGAATTAAGAGGAATTAGCTACATATTGACCAGGGCCCTCCTTAAAGTTAAGGAAGAACTTAGTTAAATATTGAAATTTCAAGATAGTATTTTAAATGTTTAATGACTTGCCTGGATATGGTCAAAAACGATTTGAATTTTAATAAGTTTCTAATGTTATTTTTCGTAACCCAAAACAAATAAGTCATGATATTTGCTAGCAGACGATTCTCATGAAAAATACTTTTTTTCGAAAATTAGGAAAGATGGTAAGGAATCTTAGAACATTTGAAAAAAGCGCAGTTATATTAATTTGATTTTATCGTCTGCTCAACTTTTTTTTCAAAAGATTACAGGATCCAGATCAGGCCCGGCATTTTTTCAGGCCTATTCTGGATCCATAAGTTAATTTTGTGCAAGGCAAACTTTTCAGCATACGGATCTAATTTTGAGTTTTATTTGAGTTAAGCAAGTACTTCGAGTTATCCGATCTGGGCTTCAATAGTCTGTACTTTGTATGCCTATTAGTTCTTTTTGTAAAACAACTTAGTTGATGTGACCTATATTCTTAGGCACGCGGCGGCTTAATGACAGATCAGGTTTTCCCATTAATATAAATTTAGCTTCGGGATTTCTATGAAAACTAAATATAGATTATTATATCGACAATTCTGTGAAATCTGGATTTTCCCAAGTTTATAATACTTTTCTTTACAAACACTTTTACTTTCAACATTTATACGGGCGGAAAAGGATTACATAAGAAAGAAGAAATGTATTTGATAATATAGTCATCATGCAGCGGTGCGCTTGTGGGAATTCTGACACTGCTCGATTCCGACGATATTGGGACGGTAATGGGGACGGGGACGACGAGGATCAGGCTTTGTTAGGAGTGGCGTGTGCACCATGTGGACAGGAATGGCTTCAAGGGGAGTATGTCAACATAGAGGGAGAGGAGAGACTTGTGTTTGGGGAGTCAGAGTTTAGAGAAAATGTGACTGTGCCGGACGCGGTTCAGACATCGTTACAGGTCAGAGGTTCGCGTACCAAAATAGGACACAATGAAATCCATATTCTGAAAGCGGGGGATCATATAACATGGCATAGACCGTACATCATATGGCACCACGCAGTTATATTAGAAGTTAATGTGCATACTGGACAGGCGCATGTTGCCCACTGGAAAAAAACTGATAGCGCCGATGATTCCAACAAAATTCGTATATGTAAAGAATGGCTTAAATTAGACGATCAGCTTGGAGATTTATACCGTATTGACTATCCTGATGATGTCACAGAGAAGAATCCACCCAATCTTGTTATTGCAAGAGCTCTGTCAAGATTAGACGAAACAGGATACGGTTTGTTAAAGAATAACTGTGAGGGATTTGCCGCATTCTGTAAAACAGGTGTTAGCGAAAGTTGCCAGACACATTGGTTTTGGGCAAAACTAAAGGAGATTGGCGGCACGACTGTAGGACAGGGTGCTAAAACTGTTTCAAAAACTGTTTGTGCTGGAATTAAAGAAGCAATAAAATCAGGAGCATCAGCTGCCAGCGAGGTTACTCTTAAAGAAGCGGGAGGAAGCATTGCTAAGGTTGGTTTGGCGGAAACTATCGAAACCGTTAAACAGGCGTCTAACTGGATTGGTGCAGGCATTGTTATTGTTATCGAAGGGTTTTTTTGTATTTGGGACCTGTCCAAAATCTATGAAAACAGGAAAAATAGAGAACTGTCAAGAAAGGACTTCATCGAGAGCGTTACTCAGCGTATTTCGGAAGGAATTTTTGCAGCTGGGTTTGCTGTTGGTGGAAGCTTGATAGGCGAGTTTCTAGGAGGGGCAGCTGGAGCCGCTCTGGGTAGTGTTATTCCCGTCGTCGGCAACATAGCAGGGGCTGCGATCGGTGTATTTGTAGGAAGTGTCATTGGTGGTGTATTAGGCTCACTTGCTGGAAAAATAGTCGGCTCTGGATTTGGACATTGTGTAGGCAAAGCAATTGTTTATTTCATCAAACGCGATGATAGAGCAGTGGCAACCGTAGATGATCTTGACATTGGGGACCAAGTTGTCTTTTATGGCTGGCTGTTGCATCCGCGGCACCATGCTATCGTTTCTGACAAAGATAGTGTTCATAATAAACTTAGAATAATCCACAACACGTTTGAAGAAGGCGTGGTTGAAGAATGGGTGGACTTTGTTCAACCGGTATACAAGGTAATTTATCCTGATGGGGAGAGTTATCCACCTAATGTCGTTATTGACCGGGCTCGGTCGAAATTGGGGTGTAAAGAATATTCTTTGATAACAAACAATTGTAAAGACTTTGCCAGATGGTGTAAGGAAAGGTGATACATTTGAAGATATCAAGGACATTAGACGATACTAACAGATGAATTGTAATGTAGTTGATGAAGTCAAACTAAATAACTTCAAGAACTTATTAAATCCAAAGTTCCAAAAATCTAACACTCTCACACTGGGCTTCACTTTATATTCTATAAAGTCACGTGATAGAAGCTAATGACAGTACCATCTAATGACTTAATCAATGAGCAATCATATTTTAAGTTATCAGTATACAGCACTTGACATATGTAAGCTTCAATTTATATCGATACAAAAGTGACCCATAGTCATACCAATTGTGCAATTCCCTAAAGTTCATATGCTTGGGTGTATTGGAAAATCTTAACAATCATGACCTATTTATAAGGTTGATGCGATATTACTCAATAAAGTAACATTTATCAACGCAACCGTTCAAAGGTGTTAAACGTCCCACCAGAATTGACAGGCTTATCAATATGACCTTTAAGAATTAATAAAAAAAACTTGGTGTAAAAACTCCCTTAATAAAATATACACATGCCAATTATAAGTGTTTACAACACGCCTATTCAAAACTCCTGTTTTTAAACTAAAACGAATATTCACAAATATTGTAAATACCCATATGTGAATTCACAAACATTGTGAATCCTTATACTTTGTTAAGAATTTTTGCTTAATCTTAATTAAGAGAAATTCTCCAATCTCATCTCTCACACACACCGTATACACAAATAAACATTAACATATATTCACTCACTAACTTACCACCACAACAGACATATCATTAGGTAAATATAGATGCAACAAATCATCATTAACGTCTTTTAACCAAATAGGGTAAAGTCGGGTAAATTCGGACGGTAGGCTAAATTCAGATAGCGACCTTGTTTGTTTCATACTTCAATTATTGTAATTAAAAAGAAATAAAGTTAGCAAACAGTGAACATCCTGATGAGACGGCTCATAAGGAGCCGTCTCATCAGGATTTTCACTGTTTGCAAATGTATGTCTGAATTTACCCGCTGTCGGAGTTACCTGACTTTACCATAGATGCAACAAATCATCATAAACATCTTTAAGCCAAATAGACTCTCCTGTCTGGATTAGTTTGATGATCCTAAATCAAAATTATGGGTGTTGGGTAGACATTAGCCCACCTGTTCACATATAGCAGTAGTCATTGCACGTTTTCGTCTTTTGTTAAAATTATGTAAAGCAGGGTATGCAACAATTCCTGTCATTTTAACTATATGATCAATTGGGTGTAGTCGGGTTATTTCGGACAGTCAGCTAAATTCGGACATCGAACTTGTTTGTTGCAGATTTTAATTATTGGAATAAAAATAACCTAACTAACAATTAAAAACCGTCTCATCTAAATTTCCACTGTTTGCAAATGTATGTCCGAAATTACCGGGTGTCCGAAGTTACCTGACTATACCCTATGAGTTTTAAAGATAACAGGATGTTGGTCTTCTTGCCATCTTAACAATTTACATTAACCCTTAATCCGCCAATCGCAACAAAAGTTGTCTGCTTTCTCGTCTGCTGAAATGTTAAAGAAGCCTTTATGGCAAACAGTGTGGACCCAGATCTGACTGCTCCTATAGGAGCAGTCTGTTCTGGGTCCAGGCAGTTTGCTCCTATACTTATTTCGTTGGTAATGCTAGGCAATTATTTGCAGCAGACGACTTGAGCAGACGACATTTTCAGATGCTTTTTTTTTCTTGGCGCTTTAAGGGTTAAACAACAGCACCTCCACCTGAACAACTACCTTGAATTTCACAAATCGTCTCAGTAGGGATCACTGAGTGGTCCCCTTTCAAAGTTGTTCAAAGATTTCCATTCCATGCAGACTTCTAGTTGCCATGGCAACCAACAGAATAATAATGTCAAAAACTACTCCTTTGTCTACAGCGAAAATTTAATATATATTCAAAAACTTCTGAGCTGATTTGAAATTAATCAGGCACAAATGGTCCTTTGGAAGGCCTCCTTCAAAAGTTAGTGACTATGATCAGGCCTCGAGGTTATAAAACTTGAGTTCATTCTCAGACTTAAAATAAAGCGCAATGATTGGCTGCTTGCGGACACGTGTCCGCAAGCAGCCAATCATTGCGCTTTATTATACCACGATCACACTTCACAGACCAGCCCACGCCACAGAACACCAACAGTCACAGGACATCAGGAAGACAATTTAAGCAAAGCAACCAGCTCTCTTTACCTCATTAAGATGATTGAAAAATTGTAAAGGACACTGAATACTGGTCACAGAACCCCCACAAACAATGGGAGCAACAATAAACAATGAATCAACAGCAACAGAACCACCGCTTTAGAACGACGGACAGCAGTCTAAGTCAGTGAGGGCCTTAAATGCATTTTACTGGTAGCAAATCTTCGCCCTAGATTCTGTTTTTGTTAAAACACAAAAATTCTCGCATGGAGGCTTCTTAATTGATGCAATGTTTCATCACAGAGAAACAGTCTAATCAAATTAACA